>CM029601.1:92341353-92720095 GCA_017311375.1 Mytilus coruscus
CTGGTAGGTCAGAATTCAGACACCCTCAGACATGGATGCCACCAGAAAGTGCCCTTAGACAACTTGGGAAGTTAGTACAATGCCAAATAGATTATCTCTTGACAACTTTTAAGCACGAGGCAAACCTTCCTAATTTTGTGGGTTCAGGATGTTTAAATTTAAGACAAGATGGAACAACCATATTTAACTTAGGACCTGAATGTCACACCAGTAAAAAGAACGACCTGTTGACAGTTCCAGAGGAAGTTATTGGCAAAAAGCTGAAGGAATACGCCATAAACCATTTAAACGAAAAGCTGTTAAGAGAATCTCTGAAGACAAACCACAAAAAGGAAAAAGTGACAAGAGACAACCTAAAATGTCGACGCCAAGGTAAGTTTAGTACAACATAACCAAACAATGATTCAAAATAAATATTAATAAAAGAACTTATGGTAACTGAATTTATGAACATAGCAATCCCCAAAGTACAAATGAAATACATGGTCAAAGACGAACAGGCAACCAAGTTACATATAAAACACCCAGCACAAAGACTATAATGAACAAACAAGGGTAGACAAATGTACCACAAATAAAAAAAATAATTCTATAAATGGATTTAAAAAACTCAGAACAGAAACAACAAAATGGCGAGACGCTTAACACTTCAAAAATAAAGACAGATGATTAATGGCTCAAAAATTGGGGTTATCTCAGGTCCCCCTGGAAGGATACAAAATTATACTACAAAGAAAGGGGACTCACGAGTGTAAGTCAAAACAGCTATATAAATAAATACATAATAATAAATACATATGAGAGAAATATGATTAAGGTACATATTCAAAAGAGATATATGCACATGATTTATCCTTTTTCTTATTAAAGCCCTCAGAAGGCTTCCTGATTCCTAAACCTTTGTGATGTTGATGTGAACTGTCCATTTGTAAAGATTATTATATGAACAGTCTGTGTACATGTGGACAAATTTAAATAACTTTTTACCTATGATAAACTTTGCAATTATTCAATGACTTACCGAAACGAGAGGATGTCAATACCTTTGTGCTTTCTGTATATAATAGAATTTGTGCATTTTAAAAATTAAGGTTTATTTTCAAGTATAAATCAAACAAATCATCATACATATAAAATCAAAATAGAGAGGAATGAACCTTTTCATTTGATTAATTCAGACAGTTTATACCTCCACTGTCTCCTATGTATTTAGTTTAAAATGCTAGACCATAGTTTTTAAATATTTTAAAAAGTGAAAACTTCTTCAAAACACTTTACTATACACAAGTAACTATTTTTGAACTTTTAATTTAAATCAATTTATGATAGAAATAATAAAAAAAAAACACAATAAAACCTGTATATAAATACTCTGGACATGTTATTTTGCTTGAATATTGAAACCATATATATCTCATCAGGTTGATGACTTTTAAGCGTGTACACAAATTCCAATTGAGGCTGATGAAGATCAGATGATTACATGATATGAACTTTCACTGAGAATTCTGTGGTCACTCAAATTTAATGGTTTGTTATGCTCAATCTGAGTTGTTCAGATATAGTTTTTCGCTAGAGTATGACTATGTTGTATTTGCGCATGTGCATAAATTTAAGTGGAATAACGGCGACAGGATTTGTAAGCTGCATGACGTCATTGGACCTTACATAATTGTAGGAACATACATACATACATACATACATACATACATACATACATACATAAAGACAAAAGACATACATACATACATACATACATACATACATACATACATACATACATACATGGAGAGGATATGAGCAGAGCGACCTGCGCATATACAGAGGCGCTAATGATGTGCAATCATGTTATTTGAATAAAATATGGTGTATATATGTAAAAAATTGAGAGCGGATGTGCAGAGCTACATTTTAAAATGGTTTATAGGATGTATGTGCACTATATATTTCTGAGGTCGGGAGGACATATGGTGGGGTGGTGGTATGCGCAAAGCAACCAGCGCATACACAGATGCAGTAATTATGCACACTCATGTTATGTGGTTAATATATGGTGTGTATATGTATTAGAAATGGGATGCACAGAGCCACCGTTTTTAAACGGTTAATAAGACATTTTCATTCTGTATATTCTTTAGGTCTGGATGCCATTGTGTAGAGGTTGAGTTAAGCAGAGCCGCCACTTATGCTCACTCATGTCATTTGGTTAATATGAGATATATACATGCTGTAAAACACATTTGACCCAGGTATGGACAGGGGATCGAAATATTTACTTTTTATTGATGTGTTCATGTCTCTGTTTTTGTTAGCTGCATGAGGTCATAGGACGTAAAAAATTTGTTGGAACATACATACATACATACATACATACATACATCCATCCATCCATCCATCCATCCATCCATCCATCCATCCATCCATCCATGCATCCATGCATGCATGCATGCATGCATACATACATGCAAACATGCATACATACATACATACATACATCCATCCATCCATCCATCCATCCATCCATCCATCCATCCATCCATCCATCCATCCATCCATCCATGCATACATACATACATACATACATACATATATGCATATATACATGCATACATACATGCATACACTCAGAAATTCGTCAAAACCCTGTGAGACGCAAAATCTAGTGTGATATTCTGATGCCATCATAAGGACGGATTGGATATTGTCATCTCGATCTCACTTCATTGCCCAATGTCTTTTGTTGTACAGAATGCTAGTACTTATATTATGTGTAATTATGAACACAGCATCTCTTGCATAATCGCGACCTCTAATTCTTCATACCTCCGTACGGCTTGTAGGCTGAAAATTGGTGTTAACGTGGGGATTGCTGCTATGTGAAAATTTTCAAAGCACGAAGGGTCGTAGGAGATCACTTCATCATAATTTGCAGAAATATTGACTTCCGGTTATTGTGTTTCGCTCCTCGAAAGAGTTGATTTCGTTCGTTCAAAAAAAATCTCCCTGGCTCGCATATTTGGACCCAAAGTACCACATATTGTTACCATTGCAATTTTTCTTTTTATTACTGCATTGGTTTTTACAAACTTGGGCTCATCTGAAAGGTACATTTACAAATAAAAGTAACACGTCTTCGCAAATGAGTATTTTTAGCTATATTTTGCAACAGAAACAAGAAGCTGACTCCCTATTATTTTATTCTTTTTTAGATAGACGGGTAGGGTAAGAATAAAAAAATGTTATTGCCTTATCGTTGTACAACAAACGATAACTAAGATAACAGGCAGGTAATAGGGACCCTGAGCGTTTGTATGAGCCATAATATACCCCTATAGCATGTCCTGCTTGGTCTTTAAGGTGAAAAGATTCATGTCGATATGGTCAATATTAGCGGTTGGTGATCCGATAGAGGAGAAGGGGTCGAAGAAATAAGTTGTTTTTCTTTATCATCGTACAATTTACGATAACAGACGATAAAGGCAATTATCAGTTTCCCTTATTTGTGTGATACCTCCTTGGTTTGCCTGGGTGGTGCTTGGGTAATATTATACCTTCAATGGTAATTGGCCACAAGGTAATTGTCTGGCCTATGGGATTTTTTATTTGTATTTTCTTTCTTAGGAAAAAGGCCGAGATGCTTCAGACTATGCTATCACTATTCAACCAAGGCCTTTGCAATGATAGTGACACCTCTTTTGGACCTATAACAGACTCGGCTAAGTCTGTAGGGGAAAATATCCTAGGTCGGTATGGTAAATACTAGCTGTTGGCTACCCGATATAGGGGTAGAGGGTCGAAGAAATTTTTGTTTTTTGCCTTACGATTGTACAACTAACGGTAACTAATGATACAGACAGGTAACCGGGAAACTTGGAGTTGTAATGGGCTATAATATACTTATATGGCATGCATGAGCGGTGCACTGGGAATATTATTCCCCTTATATGTAGTTGTTTACAGGATGTTTTTCTGGGGTTGGTTCATCGTGTTTTCCTGCCTTGTAATGGGAAGTGAAACTTCTGTAAAATCTTTATATAGTTAGCCAAGGTCTGTGGGACGGTATTTGAACCTTGTATGGAACTAAAATAGGCTCGGCTTGGTCTGTAGAGTAAATAGATCTAGGTCGGTTATGACAATATTTACGGTTGGCGAGCAGATATCTGGGCATGGGTCGAATTAATAGCTTTATTGTCTTAGGCTCGAACAAATATTGACAACTAAGGAAGCATGTAAGCACAAGGAACCTTAGCGGTGTTCGTATGAGCTATTATATATCCATTTGAAATGGCCTACGTGGTCTATACAGTGAAAAGATCCGGGGTCGGTATTGTTTGCAGCTGGTTACCCGATTTAGTTTTGGTGTAGAATAAAATAATGTTTTACTTTACGATTGTAAAACTAACGGTTAATAAGGATTCAGGCAGGTAGTTGGGACCTTTGGCGTTGTAATGATACCTAATATACTAATATGGCATGTTCGCGGGGTGCTCGAGGAATGTTATACCCCTTATTGATTGTTGCTTATAGAATAATTTTCTGGCCTTTGGTGTTCGTTCATCGTCTTTTTCTGCCTTAATACGAGACGAGGGACTTCGGAAACCGCTTTTACTAGCTAGAAATGCCTTTGCCATGATATTGACACCTTGTAATAACCAATAGCAGAATCAACTAAGTCAGTAGGGTAAAAAGATCCTGGGTCAGTATGGTCAATATTAGCGGTTGGCTCTCCAATATAACGGTAGCAGTCGAATAAATAGTGTTTTGCCTTACGATCGTCCAATTAATGATAACTAAGGATGCAGGAAGGTAACAGGGTACCTTAGCTTTGTAATGAGCGATATCATACCTTCTTGGCTTCCCTGCGTGATGCTCGGAGAATATCAAACCCTTTTGAGTAATTTGCCATAAGGTGATTTTCTGGCTATTGGAGTTGGTTTAATGTATTTCCCGCCTTAGAACTGGTCGAAATACTTTAGGAAAGCCTTTGAATACTTAGTCATGGCTTTTGCAATTTCATTTGCACTTCGTATGGTCTTACAGCAGGCTCGGCTAAGTTGTGGTAAGGGTAAAGGTACGGGGTAATGTTAGGGTAGGGTTACTGTTCAGATTAAGGTGAAGTTATTGTTTTAACTTAACGTTAATGAATGGTTAGTTGGTTTGTTGACAATTCAGATTAAAGGTTGAAGTTGCAAACAGGTGAATTTAAGGTTAAAAAAGTTAAAGTTTCGGTTAAGGTTAAGGTTAAGGATAGATTGAAGGTAATTTTTAACCTTAATGTTCATCGATGGTTAATTGGTAGTTGAAAATTCAGATTAAAGGTTTCGGTAGCCTCAAGGTTAATTCAATGTTAAATAAGGTTAAGGTGTATGTTAGGGTGAAGGTTAATGTAAAAGTTAAGGTTAAAGTTGAAGTTAAAATTCAGTTTAAGGTTAAAGTGAAGGTATGTCTTAACCCTCAGGACCATGGAAGAGTAATTGGTAGTTGAAAATTCAGATTAAAGATTGAAATTCAGATTAAAGATTGAAGTAGCCTTTAGGTTAATTGAAGGTTAAAAATGTCAAGGTTTCAGTTAAGGTTATTGTTTAAGTTAAGGTTAAGGTTTAGTTTAAGGTATGTTTTAACCTTAAGGTTTATGGAGGGTTCATTGATAGTTGCAAATTCAGATTAAAGGTTGAGGTAGTCTTAGGTGAACTTTTATTTATCTGTTTGTATTTTTCTTATTTAGCCATGGCGTTATCAGTTTATTTTCGGTCTATGAGTTTGACTGTCCCTCTGATATCTTTCGCCTGTCTTTTTTAAGGTAAATTGAAGATTAAAAAGAGTTAAGGTTTAGGTAAACGTTAATGTTAATGTTAAGCTTAAGGTTAAGGTTAAAGTGAAGGTATGCTTTAACCTTCATGGATGGTTAATCGGTAGTCGAAAATTCAGATTAAAGGTTGAGGTAGCCTTAAGGTTATTTCAAGGCTAGAGAAAGTGAAGGTTTAGGTTTAGGTTAAGGTTAAGGTTAAAGTTAAGGATAAAGTTAATATCAATTTTAAGGTATATCATAGTAGTTTAATTTCAAGGTTGATTGAAGGACAATTTTTGTACAGTAAAGGGTTATGGTTATGGTTTAGGTCAAAGGTAAACATTATGGTTACAGTTAAGTCTAAGACAAGATTAAGGTTGAAATTAAAATTTCATCTTTGCGAATGCACACCTGGTAAGGGTCCGTGTGCAAACTGTCGAATTATAGGAAGTTATGAGTAGAAAGGACACTTCTATATATTTTGTGTTATGGATTATAAATTAGTTAATACAGGTGAGTTAGGAAACTACATTTGTATGTTGTTAAGTCTTACTAATGGATGTCAAATGAGTAGACGCAGGTATTTGATATTTTTACTCACAAATTGAGACCAAATTTTGTATTAATATGTTTTGTTTTAAACACATTTCAGTCGACATTTTGGATAAATCGCGCAAGTTCTCTGTGCCTTCCAAAGTTATTTCTAATAAACTAACTCCGAATGAGCCGACTTTTCGCTTGAGTATAAATAGATTGTCTGGTCTCTGTGGGTGTTCTACATTACCAGAATTGAGTGTAGTTATCTTTATTTCACAGAAATAATGAACAACGCTTATCAGAAATGTGAAACTCGGAGTGTCAATTTTGAAATTGAAGATACAAGTGTTATGCATACTCCTTGGCAATGAATGTATCAAACTTAAGTAACAAGCATATAATAATATATGTTATCAGTCCAAGCACCGTTCTTTTGTATACAATTTGAATGATTGCAGTTGTGGAATAATTCTGAAATTTGTAGATTTGCGAAGATTAAGTAGAAGAGTATTGAAAATTGAAGATTTCATAAACAGTAAAACAGATCGGGAAGGGTTTTTAGTGAGAGTAATTGACGACATAAAAGGTAAATATTAGTGACTCTGTTTATTTAGAACATATGCAGAAACTGTTTTGTTTTTCGGTGTGTTAATATGTTGTTTCATTGTAACACGTGGATAGGTGTTTTAGAAAAGTTAACATACAGATTGGTAACCTTTGATTTTTGTATCTTCAATTTAACTTCATTTGCGGTACCTTCAACAAGCATGCATTGCATTTCAAGTTTTGTTTTTTCAATTCGGTCTTTAAAAACAAAAGTTAATTTTTAATGTTAATATGCATTAAATTCATAAACATGCGGTGAATATATTTTTTTCTTCATACTTTGATAAAATTGTGGAAAACAATAAATTTCAAATTATACTCGTACACTAGTACTAGTATTCGACTATTTGTGATTTTAATATTTTCTAAAATGTTTTCTTTCTCGAAAAAAATATAGTTTACTAATAAAAGATATATTAACAGTAGATTTGACTTAATCAATCAATCATCGTTATCTAGTTTAAAATGTGTTAAGATGTATTTGATGTGTATATTTGTCGTTTAAACTTTATAAAAGGAAGAGGCGTGTTTACGACAAAACAGTGTGAAAAAGTCGAGTTTATGTTCGAATATCGCGGCAATTTAACAACAATTGTTCCAGGATTCAACGAGTACACATTCGAGTTTATTTGAAATTCAAAAAAGTGTTGGTAAGTTTAAAACTTCTTATTTTAGATGAAAAATGTACTCTTTTTCTTGTCGACTTCAAAACCCTATAGTATGTGGTTAGAACACGTAAATGGCATTGAGGTGGTATGGGCGTCTTTCTCCATCTTGGATTGTAAAAAAGCAGAGAACCTAAGGTCTAGTTTTTTTAATTAAGTTTGATGCAGAAATGCAAATAACTAATGAGAATTGTCATTTGAAAGAACACATTTATAAGATTATAATTATAAGTATTAACATTTTCACAAGTGTAGATTATTTTTGGTTGATTAAAAAAAATGCAATTTTAAAAGGGGGGGGGGGGGGTAACTCTGAAAAAGTGCATTTTCTGAAGGAATCTACATGGAACTTTCCTATTTTGTATTTTAGCCGGAAAAAAACGTGTCTTTTTGTGTTTTATTTTACACTTCTATCAAGTAGTGTAGCTTCTAATCGCATAATGATGTTTTTCCACGTATAATCCATACAAAATGTGTCATTTTGTCACAACCTGTAGCTTGATAAATTGCACGATGACCTATCATTTTTAGTATATTTTTGAACATCTATCAATATATAATACGTTTTGGCAAAATGAGCAAATTCTATCATTTCATTTTAGACTCCCATACCACCTTAAGGAATACAATACGTTGTTTGAAATCACATCTTTAGAAAGCTTTTTTTTATTGAGTAGACATTTCTTGCTTTTTGGTGATCATGCTTAAGCAAAAGCCGTCAACGGTCGATATTTCAATTGTATTAATCTGCCCCTTTCTATCACAAAATTTCTTTTCCGTATAGAGCCGACTTCATAAACGATCCTTTATAGGAAAATAGAAAAAAAAAAAATATTGCGCCCTATCTTTTATATTAACTTTGCGCTATTTAGATATATTTCTTTAAGTTGATTTATAACTCATCATTTATTAAAATCAAGGATACCAGAAATAAATCCAGTTCTGTCCTGATTCCTACCTTGATATAGATTAGTATATCGAAAATGACCTCAAACCTTTCACCGACTGTTTATTATCTCTTATCAATAAGTTCTAGTTTTGATTTACCTTTAACTTACAGCAAACTTCAAACTGAACTTTCACCTATAATCTTAACATTTCCTATTGACTTTAACCTTCACAGTTACTTCTAACCTTAGTCTGTAACCTTAACAGTTAATTCTAACCTTAATCTTTAACCTTACCAGTTACTTGTAACCTTAATCTTTAACCTTAACATTAGACCATAACCTTAAAACCTGTACCTCTTACCATTGACCTGAATCATAACTTAAGTTCATTTGTTACCTTCGTATCAGTTTACTCCAGTTTAGCAGTAGGTTGTTCTTTCCATCTCTGCTAAACACCGTTTTAAAACTGTCCGGGTTTGAAATATATAACCTAAATAAAAACGAAAATGACTATTCTTTAATGATAATATTCAAATTTAGGTTTTATCTGTTTATTTCTTTTCATTTAAATTTATATCAAAAACTTTGCTGAATAATTAATAAAAAAAAATTTTGATCAGTTGTTCTTGAACGTTTCCTATTTACATGTTGCCATTTCAATTAAATGAAACGAAACTATGATTCCGTAATTTGTATTAGTTTATCATGTGACGTAGTAGAGTTCAATCCGTCAGAAAGGTCGATCGGTCCTATCCGTACGATCAGTCAATTTCTTTTACTATAAGTCTGATCGGTGACTGATCGATGACCACTGATTGATCGCTAAAACAGTTACGCCTAAGGTTGCAAGTACTGCATGAAAAATCACCATAAACCTTTAAATATAACAGTGCAAAAACTGCTATCTTCATTATTGCAGTAAGCTGAAATTCCCGTAATATGAGGCAATATATCAACTCCCACCAATAAAAATAATATTTGTTTGTCAAAAACTGGTCTGTTGTATAAAATTTGCCAATAAGTCTTAAAATATATGAGTAAAGCTTCTATCGGCACTGATGCAGTAAGCTGAATTTCCGTTTATATGTCAACATTTATCAAATGCAACAGAATATTATTTTTTTTTTTTAGTCTCCAACTGGTCTATTTTACAAAATATGACCATTTATTTATCAATATAAGAGTAAAACTTCTATCGTCACTGATGTAGTAAGTTTAACTTCCCTTAATTTGTTTTAATTTACCAACTGCCGCTAACAGTAATTAAATTTTAGGTTTAAAACTGGTTTGTTGTAAAACAAATGACCATTAATTATTCAACTTAAAAGAGTAAAACTTCTATCGTCACTGATGTAATCAGAAGAAGCTCCCTACTATGTTTAAATTTAACAACCTCCACAAATAATAACTTTTGTCTAAGTTTTGGTTTGTTTTTAAATTAAATAACCATAAATCTTTAAATATAAGTCTTTTATTGTCAATGATGTGGTAAGCTGAAATTCCCTTTAGATACTTCTGAAGATATAGCGGGTAGGTCGATAAAAACTTGCAAGCATTTCATATCAAAGACGATAATTTAGTAGTACCTCCCATAGGCTCAATGTTATGCATTTCATTCAAGTTTGGAAATTCTGTTACTTCTTGTTCGAAAGGTATTAGTGATATTTATAAAAACATTGACTTGATAATAACTTGTGTGAGATTATTTCTTGCGTCTTTTAAATGAATATTTCTTATGGATTTATACAGGAAGGAAATACAGATGAAATAAGACCTGTGGTAAGTAACTTTTTTTTTATTGTTAAAACAATATGTCAAAAGCATTAAACGTCAGTTCAAAAACAAATTTTTCTTAACCGTCAACTTGCTAAAAGTTGTAAGCCATGTCTTTTCTGTGTTTTCGTGCAAAAATGATTGTTAAGCTTATATCTCCAGTATTGTTTTTGTTGTTGCTAAATTGCAGAGAAAAAAAAGTAAAAAATTTCTGAAGACTTAAAAGGTCAGCCTATAAAAATTGAAAAAACTTCATATCAACGATGATAAAACTGTAGTTCCTCTCGTAGGCTCAATGTTAAAAATGTCATTCTAGTTTTGGAGTTCAGAGTGTTTGGACTGGACATATTTGCTGTTAGTTCTTTTCTAAAGGTATTAGGGATCTTTATAATTACATTGACTTAAGGGTTATATCTGGTCTATATACCAGCTTTGATAAGTGTTTGGTACTACTATAAATTTTCACTTCGTACTATGAACATCAAAATTATTCATTTTGTAATAATATTTCCTTTCTCTATTGGAACTGTACACGTATACCTAACAACAAAATTATTTTCATTTACCTGTGTTTATAGTTATTGCAAATAGCTGATATTTTTGTTCGAGCATATTGTTTTTTCCTAAATTGTTTAACATTTCATACCGATATAACATGTTACTTTTATTATTATTCCCTTAGTTTATTTATTTTGTATTTGCATTATATCATAGGTCAAATTTAATTGTTCAGTGTATGTTCACTGGTGTTAATATGTCCTTTGATTGAGTTAAGCTATTTTAGTTGATATTTTATAGTGTGTCTTTTCTATGTTGTGATGTTACTCATTGTTTCAGAAAAAGGGTGAAGGTTTGGTATCATTAAAACGTTTAAACCCGCTGCATTTGTTTGCACCTGTCCTAAGTCAGGAATCTGATGTTCAGTAGTTGTCGTTTGTTGATGTGGTTCATAAGTGTTTCTCGTTTCTTGTTTTTTATATAGATTAGACCGTTGGTTTTCCCGTTTGAATGGTTTTACACTAGTAATTTTTGGGGCCCTTTACTGTTCGGTGTGTGCCAAGGCTCCGTGTTGAAGACCGTACTTTGACCTATAATGGTTTACTTTTATAAATTTTGACTTGGATAGAGAGTTGTCTCATTGGCACTCATACCACATCTTCTTATATCTAATTTATATTAACTAGTGGCATTTAGTGAAAACAATTTTTCGTCATTTGATAAAATATTTCTCTTGGATTTATACAGGAAGGAAATACAGATGAAATAAGACCAGTGGTAAGTTACTTTTTATTATTAAAAACATAGGCAAATAACATAAAACGTCAGTTCAAAAACATTTTTTCCTTAACCGAAGACTTGTAAAAGTTGTAACCCTTATCTAATTCTGTGTTCTATAATGATGTTAAAAAATGTTATGATTGTTAAAAATAATGAATTAATTACACCCAATTGAAGAGCCATTATTAAGTCTATATCACCAGGGTGTTTTTTTTTTTTTTTTTTTTTTTTTGTGCTAAATTGCAAAGAAAAAAACGTTATATACTTCTAAAGACTTAAAGGGTCAGCCTATAAAAAACTAGCAAAAAATTCATATCAACGACGATAAAACTAATGTTCCTCTCATAGGCTCAATGTTAAACATTTCATTCTAGTTTGAGAATTCAGAATGTTTGAACGTATTTCTGTTACTTCTTTTACGGAAGACAATTGTGATTTTAATGTTATAACTTTTGATTTTTATTTGTCTTTTGATTATAGATTTCTCTTGGATTTATACAGGAAGGGAATACAGAAGAAGAAAGACAAGTGGTAAGTAACGTTCTATTATATATAAAAACCGGGTATAAACATTAAACATCAGTTCAAAAAGAACTTTTCATTTTCATTTCCGTAAATTTGCTTAAAAATTGTAAGGCCTGTCTTTTATTTTACGTTTTCGTGCAAAAATGATTCTTAAAAGTAAAGAATAAATTAGACCCAATTGAAGAGCCATCATTTAGTCTACATCACCAGTCTTTCGTTGTTGCTGTAAGTAGCTTGTTATTATCAAAAGAAACAGGTAAATAACATTAAATGTCAGTTAAAAAACAACTGCTCGTTATCATTTCTGTAGATTTGCTCAAATTTGTAAAACATGTTTTTTTTACGTTTTGTGTAAAAATAAGTGTTAAAAGTAAAGAATAAATCAAAGCAATGCTGACGAGCAATCATTTAACTTATATCCCCAGTTTCTGTGTTGTTGTTAAATTTCAAAGAAAACAATAATTGTATACTTCTGAAAAGATAAAAGGTTAGCCGATAAAAATTGCAAAAATGCATATCAACGACGATACTATAGTAGTACCTCCCCCCAGGCTCAATGTTAAAAATTTCATTTCAGTTTTAGAATTCATAGTGTTTGGACGTATTTTCTATTACTTCTTTTTCGAAAGGTATTAGTGATCTTCATAATAACATTGACTTAGTAATAACTTGTGTCATTTATGGATAATTTGCATTCGTCTTTTGATTAAATATTTCTCTTGGACTTTTACAGAAGGGAAATACAGAAGAAGAAAAAACAGTGGTGAGTAACTTTTACTTATTAGAACAAAATGATTATTAACATCAAACATCAGTTCAAAAAGAACTTTTTATTTTCATTTTCATTAATATAGCTGAAAAATAGTAAGGCATGTCTTTTTTGCGTTTTTGCGCAAACATTATAATTGTAAAAAGTAAAGAATAAATTAGACTCATTTGAAGAGCCATCATTTAGCCTATATCCCCAGTTTCTGTGTTATTTCTAAATTGCACAGAAAAAACGAAATATGCTTATGAAGACATAAATGTCAGCCGATATAAACTTGCGAAAACTTCATATCAACGACGATAACATTTTAGTACCTCCCATAAACTCAACGTTAACCATTTCATTCCAGTTTGAGAATTCAAAGTGTTTGGACGTATTTCTGTTACTTCTTTTTCGAAAGGTATTCGTCATGTTTATTATAACATTGAATTAATAATAACTTGATATTTAGTGCTTATAAAACTCTCATTTATATGTTGGTTGTATTTTCAAAATGGCCAGATGAATATTTGAAGAAGATTTTGCTCATCTATAATACTAAAATAACGAGGTCCAATTTGTTAGCCGGCATGGGGTAAAAACGACGAATACAAGAATTCAACTTTATATATAACTAATATAGGACAATGGTGTTGATTAAAAATTACACCATTCCAGGCCCTTTTGTTTTCCACATAATTAATATTTCCAATAATTAACAAGTTCCGGGTCGAATCCGATACCGATACCAATAGTATATGTCACCTGTTACTTATTACCTTATCTGTACGTTCAGCATCTGTCAGGCGCACCACCATTTGCTACATACACGGGTCATAATCACACCAAAACTTCGTCATTATACAGGGTTGACACTACTAAATTCAATCATTGTCACATTGTTTCCGTTTGTAGTATTTTAATCAGTTTTACTTTATAAGATAACAATACAAATACTAAAAATCCAAACTTGAAATAAAGGCGTAGGTACAGTTTCCATTTTTTTTAGCCGGCATGACGTAAAAACGGCGAATCAAAATATTCAACTTTATATATAACTAATATAGGACAATGCTGTTGATTACAAATTACACCACTCCAGGCCCTTTTGTTTTCCAAATAATTAATATTAAAAATAATTGATAAGTTTCAGGTCGACGGGTTCAAACAAAAAGATTTTGAAAGCAGAGAAAACCGTGCCTCTTATAATCAACATGACTTTATCATATGACAATACCAATACTAAAAATCCAGATTAAAAATAAGGCTTATACCTTATTAGATACTTTAATTCAGTCACGGACGCGCGATGACGCGGGTGTGGTCTAGTTTTATTCTAAGGATGGATGAGTTTTATAAGTTTACGGTTACTTGTATTTATGTCAATAACAATTAAAAGTGCCAACATTTCTTCTTGTGAGTTATAATCTGTTACTATTCTAATAACTGAATACTTTTAAATACTTCCTGAAGGGTTGTTTCATATGACAGGGAATGAAAACAAGTATTAGATAGTAAAAATTTGTTGTCCGTATCAAGAAAAGGTGCCAACATTTTCCCTTCTTCCTGATTTTTCTTGTCCGGCATCAATATTTTATTCTAAGAATGAATAGTTTTACAAAAATTGAGAGATTTATAAGCCTACGGTTACTGATATTTATGTCGAAAACAATTAGAAGCGACAAAATTTTTTCTGTTTTATAATATTCTTGTACTGGCCTGATATTGGAGGACTTTTGTACTTTAAACATGCATTGTCAGACATTAAAGTGAAGGAATCAAGGTTAAGAATTGCTATATTTTATGCATTCATCAATATATGGTGCCAATATTGACCATTTTCTTGATTGTACCTTACTCTCATAAACATTTTATTCTTTTGGTACGTCAGGATTGACAGTTAACACAGGTTTGAAGTCTACGGTTACTAAAACTTGTTTCGACAACAATAAGAATGTATAGTTTACACAAATTGAGAGATTTATAAGTCTACTGTTACTGATATTTATGTCAAAAACAATTTAAAACGCAAAATTTCTTCTATTTACAATATTCTGGCACTGGCCTCACAGTAGAGTAATATTTGAAGGTTCATATGGATTTTCAGACACAAAAAGTAAGAAATAAAGGTTTCAGATTGCTGTATTTGTTGTCGGCATCTATAAATGGTGCCAATATCTACCCATTTTTGATGATCATTCTGTACCGGCATGCACATTTTATTGTAATGATTGATTATTTGACACAAAATGAGAGCTGTAGGGTTAGGGTTAGGGTTAAGGTAAGGGTTAGTCTAGGGTTAGGGTTAGGGTATAAGGGTTAGGATTAGGGGGTTTTACTAGACTGCAACTGAGTTGCACTAAGGGAGATAATTTGTTTTGAGTACAGACATAGCTGGAACGAAATGTATAAGAAAATAAAATTCAAGTGATTATGTTGTATTAGCGCATGTGCATAAATTTTAGTGGAATAACGGCGACATGATTTGTAAGCTGCATGACGTCATAGGACGTAACGTAATTGTTGGAACTTACATACATACATACATACGTTCATACATACATACATACATACATGCATTCATACATACATACATACATACATACATACATACATACATACATACATACATACATACATACATACATTCATTCCATTTTCAATTTTATACATACATACATGGAGAGGATATGCGCAGAGCGATATGCGCAGAGCGACCAGCTCATATACAGAGGCGCTTATAATGCGCAATCATGTTATTTGAAAATAATAAAAGGTATATATATAAATGTAGACAAAATACAGAGCTACATTTTGAAATGGTTTATAGGATGTATGTGCACTATATATTTCTGAGGTCTGGAGGACATATGGTGGGGTGATGGTACGTGCAAAGCAACCTGTGCATACACAGATGCAGTAATTAAGAAATGGGATGCACAGAGCCACCGTTTTTAAACTGTTCATACTGTATATTCTTTAGGTCTGGAGGCCATTGTGTAGGGGTGAGTAACGCAGAGTCGCTGCTTATGCGCACTCATGTCATTTGGTTAATATGAGGTGTATATATGCTGTAAACACATTTGAGCTAGGTATGGACATGGGATCGAAATTTTTACTTTTTTATTGATGTGTTCATGTCTCTGTTTTTGATGAAGAGTGAAACCAGATTTGTTAGCTGCATGACGTCAAACGACGTAACTATTTGTTGGAACATACATAGATACTTACATACATGCATATAAACATACATACATGCACATAAACATACATACATGCATATATACATTCATACATAAATAAATGCATACCTATATAAATACAAACATACATACATACAAACATACATATATGTATGCATATATACATGCATACATACATGCTTACAGTCAGGAATTCGTCAAAACCCTATGGGACGCAAAATCTAGTGTGATATTATGATGCCATCAAAAGGACGGATTAGATATTGTCATCTCGATCTCACTTTATTGCCTAATGTTTTTATTGTACAGAATGCTAGTAGTTATATTATGTGTAATTATGAACACATCATCGCTTTTTAATCGCGACCTTCATACCACCCACGGGCTTGCGGACTGAAAATCGGTGTTAACGTTGCGATTGCTGCAATGTGAAAGTTTGTAAAGCAAGAACGGTCGTAGGAGATCACATCACCACTATTTGCACGGATATTGACTTCCGGTTATTGAGTTTTGCTCCTGGCAAAGTTGATTTCGTTCGTCCAAAAAAATCTTCCTGGCTTGCATATTTGGACCCCAAAGTACCACGTGTTGTATACATTGCAATTTTTCTTTTTACTACTGCATTGGTTTTTACAACTAGGGCTCATCTGAAAGGTACATTTACTAAAGTAACACGTCTTCGCAAATGTGTATTTTTTTAGCTATGTTTTGCAACAGAAACAAGAAGCCAACTTCCTTTTATTTAATTCTTTTTTAGATAGATGGATAGGGTAAGAATAAAAAAAGGTATTTGCCTTATCGTTGTACAACAAACGATAACTAAGATAACAGACAGGTAGCAGGGACCCTGAGCGTTTGTATGAGCCATAATATACCCCTATAGCATCTCCTGCTTGGTCTTTACGGTGAAAAGATTCATGTCGATATGGTCAATATAAGCGGCTGGTGATCCGATAGAGGAGTAGGGGTCGAATTAAAGTTGTTTTTCCTTATCATCGTTAAATTGACGACAACAGTCGACACAGGCAAATATCAGGTTCCCTTATCTGTGTAATACCTCATTGGTTTGCGTAGGTGGTGCTTGGGTAATATTATATCTGTAATGGGTAATTGGCCATAAGGTGATTGTCTAGTCTTTGGGATTTGTTATACATATCTCCGCTTTTAGGAAAAAGGCCCAGATGCTTCAGACTATACTATAAATATTCAGCCGACGCCTTTGTAATGATAGTGACACATCTTTTGGAACTATAAGAGACTCGGCTAAGTCTGTTGGGAAAAAATATCCAAGGTCGGTATGGTAAATACTAGCGGTTGGCTACCCGATATAGGGAAGGGGTGAAATAAAGTTTGTTTTTTTTTTGCCTTACGATTGTACAACTAACGGTAACTAATGATAAAGACAGGTAGCCGGGAAACTTGGAGTTGTAATGAGCTCTAATATACTTATATGGCATGCCTAAGTGGTGCACTGGGAATATTATTCCTGTGTATGCTGCTTACAGGATGATTTTCTGGACTTTGGGGTTAGTTCATCGTGTTTTCCTGCCTTGTGATGGGAGGTGAAACTTCTGTAAAAACTTTATATAGTTAGCCAAGGTCTGTGGGACTGTATTTGCACCTTGTATGATCTAAAATAGGCTCGGCTTGTTCTGTAGAGTAAAGATCCTGGGTCGGTTATGACAATATCTGAGGTTGGCTAGCAGATATCCGGGCATGGGTTAAATTAATAGCTTTATTGTCTTAATATATTTTTCTTATTTAGCCATGGCGTTATCAGTTTATTTTCGATCTATGAGTTTGACTGTCCCTCTGATATCTTTCGCCTGTCTTTTTTAAGGTTAATTGAAGATTAAAAAGAGTTAAGGTTTAGGTAAACGTTAATGTTAATGTTAAGCTTAAGGTTAAGGTTAAAGTGAAGGTATGTTTTAACCTTAATGTCCATGAATGGTTAATCGATAGTCGAAAATTCAGATTAAAGGTTGAGGTAGCCTTAAGGTTAATTCAAGGCTAGAGAAAGTGAAAGTTAAGGTTTAGGTTAAGGTTAAGGTTAAAGTTATGGTTAAGGTTAATGTCGATTTTAAGGTATATTATAGTAGTTTAGTTTCAAGGTTGATTTAAGGACAATTTTTGTACAGTAAAGGATTATGGTTATGGTTTAGGTCAAAGGTAAACATTATGGTTACAGTTAAGTCTAAGACAAGATTAAGGTTGAAATTAAAATTTCATCTTTGCGCATGCACACCTAGTAAAGGTCCGTGTGCAAACTGTTGAATTATAGGAAGTTATGAGTAGAAAGGACACTTCTATATATTTTGTGTTATGGATTATAAATTAGTTAATACAGGTAAGTTAGGAAACTACATTTGTATGTTGTTAAGTCTTACTAATAGATGTCAAATGAGTAGACGCAGGTATTTGGTATTTTTACTCACAAACTGAGACCAAATTTTGTATTAATATGTTTTGTTTTAAACACATTTCAGTCGACATTTTGGATAAATCGCGCAAGTTCTCTGTGCCTTCCAAAGTTATTTCTATTAAACTAACTCCGAATGAGCCGACTTTTCGCTTGAGTATAAATAGATTGTCTGGTCTCTGTGGGTGTTCTACATTACCAGAATTGAGTGTAGTTATCTTTATTTCACAGAATTATGTACAACGCTTATCAGAAAGGTGAAACTCGGAGTGTCAATTTTGAAATTGAAGATACAAGTGTTATGTATACTCCATGGCAATGAATGTATCAAACTTAAGTAACAAGCATATAATAATATATGTTATCAGTCCAAGCACCTTTACTACTATTTAAAGTTTCTTTTGTATACAATTTGAATGATTGCAGTTATGGAATAATTCTGAAATTTGTAGATTTGCGAAGATCAAGTAGAAGAGTATTGAAAATTGAAGATTTCATAAACAGTAAAACAGATCGGGAAGGGTTTTTGGTGAGAGTAATTGACGACATAGAAAATAAATATTAGTGACTGTTTATTTAGAACATATGCAGAAACTGTTTTCTTTTTCAGTGTGTTAATACGTTGTTTCATTGTAACACGTGGATAGGTGTTTTAGAAAAGTTTACATACAGATTGGTAACCTTTGATTTTTGTATCTTCAATTTAACTTCATTTGCGGTACCTTCAACAAGCATGCATTGCATTTCAAGTTTTGTTTTTTCAATTCGGTCTTTAAAAACAAAAGTTAATTTTTAATGTTAATATGCATTAAATTCATAAACATGCGGTGAATATTTGTTTCTTCATACTTTGATAAAATTGTGGAAAACAATAAATTTCAAATTATACTCGTACACTTGTACTAGTATTCGACTATTTGTGACAAAACAGTGTGAAAAAGGCGAGTTATGTTCGAATATCGCGGCAATTTAACAACAATTGATCCGGGATTCAATGAGTAAGCATTCGAGTAATTTGGAATTCAAGAAAGTGTTGGTAAGTTTAAAACTTCTTATTTTAGATGAAAAATGTACCTTTTTCTTGTCGACTTCAAAACCATATAGTATGTGGTAAGAACACGTAAATGACATTAAGGTGGGCGTCTTTCTCCATCTTGGATTGTAAAAAACCAGAGAACCTAAGGTTTAGTTTTTTAATTAAGTTAGCAAAATTTGATGCAGAAATGTAGATAACTAATGTCAATTGTCATTTCAAAGAACACATTTATAAGATTATAATTATAAGTATTAACATTTTCACAAGTGTAAATTATTTTTGGTTGATTAAAAAAAATGCAATTTTAAGGGGAGGTAACTCTGAAAAAGTGCATTTTCTGAAGGAATCTACATGGAATTTTCCTATTTTGTATTTTAGCCGGAAAAAAACGTACGGTGACCCTATCTTTTCTTTTGATATTCTCAAAGCATTGTCTTAAAGCTATCTTTTCGTGTTTTATTACAATTCTATCAAGTAGTGTAGCTTCTAATCGCATAATGATGTTTTTTCCGTATAATCTATACACAATGTGTCATTCTGTCACAACCTGTAGCTTGATAAATTGCACGATGACCTATAATTTTTAGTATATTTTTGAAAATATATCAATATATAATACGTTTTGGTAAAGTGAGCATATTCTATCATTTCATTTTAGACTCCCATACCACCTTAAGGAATACAAAACGTTGTTTGAAATCACATCTTTAGAATGCATTTTTTTTTTTTTTATTGAGTAGACATTTCTTGTTTTTTGGTGATCATGCTTTTGCAAAAGCCGTCAACGGTCGGTATTTCAATTGTATTAATCTGCCTCTTTTTCCGTATAGAGCCGACTTCATAAACGATCCTTTATAGGAAAATATTGCGCCCGATCTTTTATATTAACTTTGCGCTATTTAGATATATTTCTTTAGTTGATTTATAACTCATCATTTATTAAAATCAAGGATACCAGAAATAAATCCAGTTCTGTCCTGATTCCTACCTTGATATAGATTAGTATATCGAAAATGACCTCAAACCTTTCACCGATTGTTTATTATCACTTATCAATAACTTCTAGTTTTGATTTTACCTTTAACTTACAGCAATCTTCAAACTGAACTTTCACCTATAATCTTAACATTTACTGTTGACTTTAACCTTCGCAGTTACTTCTAACCTTAGTCTGTAACCTTAAAAGTTAATTTTAACCTTAACCTTTAACCTTACCAATTACTTGTAACCTTAATCGTTAACCTTAACATTAGACCATAACCTTAAAACCTGTACCTCTTACCACTGACCTGAATCATAACTTAAGTTAATTTGTTACCTTCGTATCAGTTTACTCCAGTTTAGCAGTAGGTTGTTCATTCCATCTTTGCAGGATCGATGCATCTAATGACGACAAATCCCAAATCCTTGGGAAGGCTCGTAAACGATGACGAGAATGATAGTAACTCTATTGTTAAGAGAATAATTGTCGATGGTCTTCCCCATCTTTGTGTCTTTGCTCCAAGAACAATCAGTGAAGGCGAAGAAGTAACATTCACATATTTTCAAGGAGAATATGATCAGTTTCCTTGGCGGGTAAAGGTAAATATTATTTACTTCAGAATTTGTTAATGACACAATTCGTGAATGCATACAGATAAGGAGTCTGGTTCAAGTTTAAAGGTTAGAATTTAAGGTTAAGGTGATGGTTTTATTTAAAGGTTAAGGTAAAATGCAAAGGTTAAGGTTATGATAAATTTTAGGTAATGGTTGCTGTTGACATTTAAATTATGTATGCGCATGTGCAGTAAACAGAACGTTTCTGTTAAAGTTTAGTTGATCGTCGGATAGGTGTTTATCTTTTGATTGAATTATAATACCATTTTGGAGAAATTTTCATGAAAGGTAAGCATTTACTCCTTTATATCAGAATCATTCTAACTATTGTTTAAAACGACACCTCCGTCCATTGATTTGACTAAGCACACATGTTAAATCTTGTGAAAGCTAAAGGTTAATCTTTGGAGGTTTAATTTACGAAAACATTTTATTATAGTTAATGTTAAACTTTTATCATTTCTCCAACAAATACTATACATTTATATATCAATATCATAGCGTGGTCAATAATCACACTTATTTCTATAAAAACACTATTTGTAAATATAAAAATAAAGAAAATATGGTATGATTGCCAATGAGACAACTCTCCACTAGAGACCAAAATGACACAGAAATTACCAACTATAGGTCACCGTACGGCCTTCAACAATGAGCAAAGCCCATACCGCATAGTCAGCCATAAAAGGCCCCGAAATGACAATGTAAAACAATTCAAACGAGAAAACTAACGGCCTTATATATGTACAAAAAATGAATGAAAAACAAATATGTAACACATAAACAAACGACCACCACTGAATTACAGGCTCCTGACTTGGGACAGGCACATACATACAGAATGTTGCGGGGTATTTATAATTATTTATTTTAAAGGCCTCATGATAAGTATTTTCTTAGAATTTAAATATAATCAGCAATAAAAAAAACTAAAACTTTTGTTTTTGTGGAATAAGAATGCATTTCATACAAATCATAAAATGTCATAAGATTTCAGTACTTTTTGTACATCAGGATTGTTTGTTTTTCATACAATAGACTGAATTTTAGGGAAAAGATACTAAATTTTTGAACGCGTTGCTAAAGATGCAAATATTTCTTTTCAGTTTGAAATAATTGAACGTTAATTGCAATCAGTCTTTAAAATGTCTTTTGATCAGTAATTTTGTATAAAATGTGAATATTTGAAGGATAAATATGTAAAATTTTGTTTTTGTTAATCAAGAATGCAATCATTTCTGCATCTTAATGGAAACTATTGACCGCCATTGGATTTTTGTATTTTTTATAGTTTAGGATTGGTTGTTTTTCATAAAATTAAAAGATGATCAGAGAAAATATACTAAAATGTTGTTTGCATTGTTTAAAATTACCAAACTTATTCTTCTTTTGATAAAAAATGATGCTATTTTATTTGTAATTAGTTATTTTAAAGGCCTCAAGATAAGTCTTTTTTTGGATAAAGATATAATCAGAATTAAAATACTTAAAGTTTTGTTTTTGTTGAATAATAATGCAGCTAATGCTTTATTGTGATACATATTATAACCTGCCATAAGATTTCAGTCTTTTTTGTATATCAGGATTGGTTGTTTTTCATTAAATAGGCTGAATTTTAGGGAAAAAATACTAAATTTTTGTACGCGTTGCCTAAAATGCAAATATTTCTTCTCATATTTCAAATAATGCAACCTCAATTGCAATCAGTCGTTAAACATGCCTACGATAAGTTATTTTGTATAAAGTGTGAATTTTTGAAGGATAGCTATGCATAAACTTTTTTTTTTTGGTGAACAAGAATGCAATCATTTCTTCAATTTAATGGAAACTATTAACCGCCATTGGATTTTTGTACTTTTAATTTTTAGGATTGGTTGTTTTTTCATAAAATTAAAAGATTATCAGAGAAAATATACTAAAATGTTGTTTGCATTGTTTAAATTTACCAAAATCATTCTTCTTTTGATAAAAAATGATGCTATTTTATTTAGAACTAGTTATTTCAAAAGCCTTAATATAAGTCTTTTTTTAGAATTTAGATATCATCAGAATTAAAATACTTAAAGTTTTGTTTTTGTGGAATAAGAATGCAGTTATTGCTTAATTTTAATACAAATTCTAAACCATTATAAGATTTCAGTACTTTTTGTACATCAGGATTGGTGGTTTTTCATTAAGTTGGCTGAATTTTAGGGAAAGATACTAAATTTTTGTACACATTGCCTAAAATGCAAATATTTCTTCTCATATTTCAAATAATGCAACCTCAATTGCAATCAGTCGTTTAACATGCCTTTTGATAAGTTATTTTGTATAAAATGTGAACTTTTGAAGGATAGATATGCATAAACTTTTGTTTATGTTGAACAAGAATGCAATCATTTCTTCATTTTAATGGAAATTATTGACCGCCATTGGATATTTGTACTTTTGATTGTTTAGGATTGGTTGTTTTTTCATAAAATTTAGAGATTATCAGAGAAAATAAACTAAAGTGTTGTTTGCATTGTTTAAATTTACCAAAATCATTCTTCTTTTGATAAAAAATTATGCTATTTTATTTAGAATTAGTTATTTCAAAAGCCCTAATATAAGTCTTTTGTTAGAATTTAGATATCATCAGAATTAAAATACTTAAAGTTTTCTTTTGTGGAATAAGAATGCAGTTATTGCTTTATTTTAATACAAATTATAAACCGCAATAAGATTTCAGTACTTTTTGTACATCAGGATTTGTTGTTTTTCATTAAGTAGGCTGAATTTTAGGGAAAAGATACTAAATTTTTGTACGCGTTGCCTAAAATGCAAATATTTCTTCTCATATTTCAAATAATGCAACCTCAATTACAATCAAGTCGTTTAACATGCCTTTTGATAAGTTATTTTGTATAAAATGTGAGTTTTTGAAGGATAGATATGCATAAACTTTTGTTTTTGTTGAACAAGAATGCAATCATTTCTTCATTTTAATGGAAATTATTGACCGGCATTGGATTTTTGTACTTTTGATTGTTTAGGATTGGAAATATACTAAAATGTTGTTTGCATTGTTTAAAATTACCAAATTTTTTTTTCTTTTGATAAAAGATGATGCTATTTTATTTGTAATTAGTTATTTTAAAGGCTTCAAGATAAGTCGTTCTTTAGAATTAAGATATAATCATAATTAAAATACTTAAAGTTTGTTTTTGTGGAATAAGAATGCAGTTATTGCTTTATTTTAATACAAATTATGAACCGCAATAAGATTTCAGTACTTTTTGTACATCAGAATTGGTTGTTTTTCATTAAGTAGGCTGAATTTTAGGGAAAAGATGCTAAATTTTTTACGCGTTGCCTAAAAGGGTTAGGGTTAGGGTTAGGTTAGTGTTAGAGTAAGGGTAAGGGTTAGGGTCCTGCGGTAAAAAAAAAACATTTTCTGCGGTAATTTTGCGGGAAAAAAAAATTTTTTTTTGCGGTATATTTTACACATGCGGGTAAAAGTTACAAAAATGCGGTAAATTCCAAATCATTAAAACCAATTTTCTCAAGGTATTTTAAACAGGAATAGACTTATATTGTTTTATTGCAAAATTGTACTTAACACAGGGGCTGATCCAGCCATTTTAAAAAAAAGGGGGGGGGCTCCCAACCCAGGACAAAGGGGGGTTCCAACTACATGTCCCCATTCAAATGCATTGATCGTCCAAACAAAAAGGGGGGTTCCAACCCCCGGAACCCCCCCTGGATCCGCCACTGTAACAGACGGACCATCTGTCATTTTCTTTTTAAAGTTTACCAGCTTTTCAGTTATTTCAATGTACCATGGCAGTTTATTTGCACATTTGATTTCCAAATTGTAACAAGAACTCAGCGATTGTGCTCTTTAAATAAACTTTTTTTGTTTCTTTTCCTCGATAAAAAAATCTCCCTCGTCAAACAATATTCCCGATGGTATCTATTTTTCTCCCCAGTACGTCGAGAGACCACGGTAACCTGCTATAACAATATCCGCGGCTACTCGATGAAACATTCTGAATCGTGAAAAAAATTCACGATGGTAAATCTTTTTAGCCGTGTACGTAGAGAGATCAGCCGTAGCCAAGCTTAAACATTTCACGGCTGCTCAATGAATAAGTCTCACTTGTGAAAAAAAATCCCCGATGGTACATTTTTTCTGCTCTTGTGTCAAGAGATCCACGAAATTCAATGAATCATTTTCTGCGGCTCCTTGAACTACATCTTGAAAAAAGTGTCCTACTGGTACGTTTTACTGGCCTGGTCGTCGAAAGAGCCTAACCGTAATCGCAGATGCCCTACAAAACATTCTTCGGGGCTCCACGTATAATAAAGAATTCCCCCTAGTACATAACAATTCCTTGATGGTATATTTGTTCTGCTCTGTTCGTCGTGTTCGTCGAGAGAATACTCGAGATAATATACTGAATAGATAGATATCATATCTGAGAAGGCTTTTTTCGCAATTAGAAAAAAAACTTCTAAAAATTAAAAGGAGATTGATTCACAATCATAATATACTGAATAGACATACCGATAGATATCATCTCGGAGAAGGCTTTTTTCGCAATTGGAAAAAAACACTTCTAATAAAGGAGATTGTTTTATATTTTAAAGAAATTCACTATAGAAGAGAGATTATCAGCAACTCAATATCAATCTGGATCTCATCTTCACAAACATATCAATTCAAACCTATTCGTATGAACACAAACAGAGTCAGCAAACGCACGCCATTACACATATAAAATAAATTGTACAGGATAGACTTAACCTTCAAGAATGTCTAATAGAAAGAATAGATCGTTCAAACAATTGGGAAGACGAATAAGATAACATTGGCAGTTGATTGAAAATGACACAATTGCTAGAGATCTATTTCTCAAACCGCATATAATTGCTTATCGGAAGCACAAGAACGTGAGGGAGTACTTGACCTCCGCAAAATTATAACCACTGTAAATAATAAAAGTATAATTAAATAAGAAAGGACATAAAAATAATCAGGTTTTTACAGATTCACAAGGTGTAGTGCCGCCAAAATGTAAGTGCATTTGATACGTTACACGAGAGAAACATATTGATAACAATTAAAAGTAATTATAATCAAATGTTTTAGTAAATAAAAATAAATTAGGCTAGGGCACCCGACAAGGATGAACTGCCTTGGTCGAACTTGACCTAAATGATATCCGAAACACCAGGTGTAATATCATCAAATTAAAGAAATTCATAGACGACCAGTTGATTACCACAGAACATTTACGTTGGGAAAATCCTTTCAAATAAATAGATGTGTAAAATTTTACAATTAACCACAGAACAATCTACCGAGAAAAGGTCAAATCAGGTGTTGACAGTTAAAAATAATATATATAATTTAAAGTAAATATATATAAGCGAAACATGCTATATATATGAATCACCAAATCATGCATTAACAAAGCAATAACAGAATAAACCTGTAATTGAAGACAAACAGTTAAATACAAATAAAATTGCATATAACGTATACTCAGCGATACATGGAAAATAATTATAGAAACTCGATACGGACAAAAATAAAATATCCTATAGGCAAAAATATTAGTAGGTTTTGCTAAGATTGGTTCATGGACCCGATTATTTTTAAAATACAAAACAATTCCTTGATGGTATATTTGTTCTGCTCTGTTTGTCGCGAGAACCGCGTTAATCCACTAAAACATCTCACAGCTCTCCGATGAAAAATTCTCTCGTAAAAAAGACATATAGATTAACTTTTCGCTTTTGTATGAGATTGGATTAAAACATACTTAAGTGCGGTAATATTTGTCATTGAGAGACCCGAGGTAGCCTGCTAAAACCTTCTTCGTGTCATCTCGATGAATATTTTCCTATGTAAAAACAAATTCCCTGATGTTATATGTTTCTGCCCAGTACGTCTAGAGACCCGCAATAACCTGCTAAATAATTTTCCACGGCTCGTCGATAAAAAATTCTGATTCGTAAAATGTTTCCCGATGATACATTTTTTGTTCAGAATTGGTCGTGGAGAGACCCAGAAAATCTGCTAAATCATTTTCCGTTGCCACTCAATGAACAATTCTCCCTAATTATTTTTCCCCTACGGTATATCTTTGTCTTAGTCGTCTACAGATCCGCAATAACCAACTAAAATCTTCTGCGAGGCTCTTCGATGAAAATTTCTCCCTTTTAAAAAAATTCCGTGATGGTATATTTTGTCTAGATCAACTTTCGCTTTGGTACGAGATTGGACAGCGTTTATAACAAGAATACCTAGCTGTGGTTATATTTGTCTAAATAGCGGCAAACTTTAAAGAGTCACGTTCAAAACAATCAACCTATAAAAGAAATGGATATGGTTAGGGTTAAGGTTAGGGTTAGGGTTATATTTGTTCTGTTCTGTACGTCGAGGGACCCACGGTAGACCTCTAAAACATACTCTGCGGTTCCTCGATGACAAATTCTCCCTCGAGAAATCATTTTTCACGATGATACATTTGTTCTGCATTTGTCGGAAGACTCGTGGTAGCCCGCTAAAACCTTATCCGCAGCTTCTTTATGACAAATTATGCCTGGTAAAATATCTTTCTCGACGTTATATTTGTTCAGTCCTGGACGTTGAGAGATCCGTGGTAGCCTGCTACAACATGCTTCGTGGCTCCCCGATGAAAAAATATTTCACGTAAACAATATTTACCGATGGTGTTTTTGTTCTAGCCTGGTCGTCGAACGACCCGCAGAATCCCGCTATAACCTACTTCGCGGACCTTCGATGAAAAATTCTCCCTTGTAAAAAGAGCTGTATAACCAGTCAATGTCGTTAAAAACTTCCATTGTTCTTTTTTTTTAAATCCCGATAGTATTTTTATTCTAACTTGTTCGTGGAGAGACCGGCGTAAGCTCTCTTCAACATACTCCGCGGCTCCTCGATGAAAACGTCACCCTCGTAAAAATAAGTTACAAAGATTAACTGTTAGCTGTTGTATGAGATTGGACTGCGTTAAAAACATACCTAACTGCGGTAATATTTGTCCAAATAGCGGTAAACTATTAAGAGTAACAAGTAAATAAAATCACCCTTACAAAAAAAAAGTTGTCAATGGTATATTTTTTTGCCCTGTACGTCTAAAGATATCGGTTATACCGCTTAAAGATTTTTTCCGAGGCTGCTCGATGACAATTTCTAACCTCGTTGAATTTTTTTTCGATGGTATATTTTGTTGGACTTATACATCGAGACACCCGCGGTATCCAACTAAAACCACCGCATCAGAGTTTCATCATTTTCAGACAGATATAAAAAGAGATTTCTTTTTTTAAATAATTGTTGTAACTTTTTTCAGTTCCAAAAACTGCATTCAACATAACTGAAGTCCTTTTTATGATATTTCGAACAAACAAAAACAAATATCAACCTCAAAAATGCCTATTTGTTCAAAACATAATAAATCAACACAAATCACAAAGTTCATACAATATCCACACAAACAACACTTGCAATCTAACATATATAGTGATTGTTAATAGCTAGATATGATTTGGAACAAAAATGGAAACTTGATTATAAAAATAATGTGTACATGATAGGAGAGAGCCAGTAAAAAGAGGAATAACTCTATTTTTTTGTCATAATTTTTGTCTCATGTTTTTCCTGCTGATCTTCAAAATTTTATTAAAGTGTAAACTGTATCAAACGGCTGTTGAAGAGCATATAAATCAACACGAATCACAAAGTTCGTATAATATCCAAAAAACAACACATGCAATCTAACATACATAGTGATAGTTGATAATAAAATAAAATTTAGAACAAATATGGAAAAAATGATTTTAAAAATTTGTACATGATAGGAGAGAGCCAGTACAAAGAGGAATAACTCTATTTATATGCCCTAACTTCTGTCTCTTTTTTCCTGTTTAATCTTCAAAATTTTATTTGGGTATAAACTATATCAAAGGGCTCTTAAAGAGCATATAAATCAACACGAATCAAAAAGTTCATAGAATATCCACATAAACAACACATGCAATCTAACATATATAGTGATTGTTGATAGCTAGATATGATTTGGAACAAAAATGGATATGTGATTATGAAAAAAATATGTACATAATAGAAAATATCCAGTACAAAGAGGAATAACTTTTGTCTCTTTTTTTCCTGTTGGATCTTCAAAATTTTATTTGGGTGTATATATGTATAAATGGATAAATGGATGGATTGATGGATGGATGGATAAATGGATGGATGGATGGATAAATGGATAAATGGATGGATTAATGGATGGATAAATGGGTGGATGCATGGTGGATGGATGGATGGATGGATGGATTAATGGATAAATGGATGGATTAATGGGTGGATAAATTGATGGATGGATGGATGGATGGATGGATGGATGGATGGATTAATGGGTGGATAAATTGATGGATGGATGGATGGATGGATGGATGGATAAATGAATGGATGGATGGATGGATGGATGGATAAATAGATAAATGGATAGATTAATGGATGAATTGATGGATGGATGGATGGATGGATGGATTGGTAGATAAATGGATGGATTAATGGGTGGATAAATTGATGGATGGATGGATGGATGGATGTATGGATGGATTAACGGGTAGATCAATGGGTGGATGGATTGATGGATGGATGGATGGATGGATGGATGGATAGATAAATGGATCGATGGATGGGTGGATGGATGGATGGATGGATGGATAAATAGATAAATGGATAGATTAATGGATAAATTGATGGATGGATGGATGGATGGATTAATGGGTGGATAAATGGGTGGATGGATGGATAGATGGATGGATAAATGGATGGATGGAGTATGGATGAATGGATAAATGGATGGATGAATGGGTGGATAAATGGATGGATGGATGGATGTATGGATGAATGGATAAATGGATCGATGCATGGATGGATAAACGGATGGATGGATGGATGGATGGATGGATGGATAGATGGATGGATGGATGGATGGATGGATGGGTGGATGGATGGATGGATAGATGGATGGATCAATGGATGAATGGCTGTATGGATGGATGGATAAATGGATGAATGGATGGATGGATGGATAATGGATGGATGGATGGATAACGGATGGATGGATGGATAATGGATGGATGGATGGATGGATGGATGGATGGATGGATGGATGGATGGAAGGATGGATGTATGGAGGGATGGATAAATGGATGAATGGATTGATGGATGGATGGATAGATAAATAGATGGATGGATGGATGGATGGATTGATAGATGGATTGATGAATGGATGGATGGATGGATGGATAAATGGATGGATGGATGGATGAATGGATGGATGGATGGATGGATGAATGGATGAATGGTTGGATGGATGAATAGATGGATGGATGGATGGACGGATGGATGAATGGATGGATGGATAAATGGATGGATTGATGGATGGATGAATGGATGGATGGATGGATGGATGGATGTAATAACATAAGCAACACGACGGGTGCCACATGTGGAGCAGGATCTGCTTACCCTTCCGGAGCACCTGAGATCACCCCCAGTTTTTGGTGGGGTTCGTGTTGCTTAGTCTTTAGTTTTCTATGTTGTGTCATCTGTACTATTATTTGTCTGTTTGTCTTTTTATTTTTGGCCATGGCGTTGTCAGTTTGTTTTCGATCTATGAGTTTGACTGTCCCTCTGGTATCTTTCGTCCCTCTTTACAGATGCAGACAATAAATACAGCAACCTGAAACTTTTGTGTCTGAAAATCCATCTAAACCCATAATTTTTCTTTTTTTTTTCTATAATTTATTTTTTTCCTTCATGAATTTACAGGTATCAACAAATATTTATCTTTTGGTTTTTAATTTCTTTTGGCCGATATTGGAGGATTTTGTTTTAAAATGATTTAGCATTAAATAAGGAATAAAATTTTTTTAAAATTTTTAAAAATTTTTTTTTTTTCAAAATTTTTGACTTTTTTAACCTTTTCCCAAAAAAAATTTTTTAAAAAATTTTTTAAGTTTTTAAAAGAAAAAAAAAAATTTTTTTCAATTTATTTGGGTTTGGAAAAAATTATTTTTTAAAAAAAAAAAATTTTTTTTATTTTTGGGCACATAAAGGGCCAAATTTTTTTATTCATTTTCCGGCTCAATTTTTGAAGTTATTATTTGAAAAAAATGGGTTTAGGGAAAAAGGGTTAAAAAGGGGGTTTTAGGGTTTTGGGTTTGGGTTTGGATTTTGGGGGAAATTTTAAAAATTTGAGGTTTGAAATTTATTTAAATTTTAGAAAAAGGGAAATTTGTAAATTAGTTGGGTAAGGGAAGGGTTTTAAACTTAAAGTTAAAATTAATTTTAAAATTAATAAAAATTTAAATTTAAAATTAAAAATTTTTAAATACAAAACATACTTAAATTTTAAAAAAAAAAATTCAATTTATTGGGTTTAGGGGCATATAGGGAAAAAGCAAAAAGGGTTTAAGGATATTTAAAAAGGAATTTTGGAAAAAACCCAAATACAAATTTAAATAATTAAACCATTTAAATTTCCTTTAAATATTAAATTTAAAACAATTCCCTTTAAAAATCAAACTTTTTAAATTTTTTTTTTTCAAACCATTTGAGGGTATCAGGGCGAAATACCCTTTTATTTTTTGGGGTTATAAGGAAAACCATTTGATTGAAAAAAAAATTTTATTTTTATTTAAATGTCTTTTGAATCCAAATTTTAAATTTAAAAAAATTTTAATAATTAAATTTCTAATTCTAAAATTTAAATTAAACCAAACAAAATTATAAAACCATAAAAAAAAAATCCAAAAACTTTAAATGCCTAATGTTATTTTTGGGGGGAAAAAAATTTGGGTTAAGGATCATCTCATTTTTTTAAAAAATGGGTTTAAGTTAAAATTTATTGGTTTAAAAAAACCGTTTTTACCCCCTTTTTGAGGTTATTGTTGTAAATTGAAAGGGGCGGGACCCCCAAAATTTTTGGGAATTTGGGTAATTTTGTTCAAATTTATTTCCCCAAAATTTTTAAAATTTCCAAAAAAATTTTATACCCTTTAAATTTTAAATTTTACATTTTTACAAACAATAGAAAATTTTATTTTAAACCTTTGAAAGGGATAGAAAAAAACCCTTTTTTTTTTTTTAAAAAAAGGAGGGATTTAAAATTTTCCTATTCAAAATTTTTTTTTTCCCAGGGATAGGTTTTATAGGGTTTTTGAAAATGGGCTTTTAAAATTTTTCAATTTTCCCCTACCCAAAGGGGGCAAATTAAAATTTTTCTTTTCTTTTTGCAAATTAAATTTTTTAAACCCAAAGGGTTTGGGGTTTTTTAATATTTCCCTTTTAACCCCTTTAGTTTTCTAAAATTTTGGGATTTTTTTTTCCAAAAAAAAAAATTTAAAAACCCCAAAGGGAAGGGAAAACTTGGGAAAAAATTTTTAAAAATAAATTTTTTTTTTTGGGTTTACCCAAAGGAATAAATAAAGGGTTTTTTTCCAAAATTGGGTTTTAATACCAAACAAAAACATGCCAATTTTTAAATTTTATTTTTTTGTCAAGGGTTTGGGATTTTTTTTATGGTTTTCCAAATGAAAACTTTGAAAAAATTTTGCCGGGTGGGAGGGCTTTTTGTAAAAACTTTTTTTGGGGTTTGGGAAAAGATTGGAAAAATGGCCCTTGGGGGTTTGGGAATTAAAGTTTTTTTAAATATTTAAATTAAAAGGGTTTCAAAATATATTTTCTTTCTTTTTATCTTTTTGGTTTTGGTGGGTTTGTAATTTTTTTTTTAATGGGTAATTGGTTTAAGGTTTTTGTTTGGGTTTTGTTTTAACCTTAAAAAGGAATTACAAAATTAATTAAATTTAGCCAAGGTTTTGGGAAAGTAAATTGGTTTTTAAGGTTAAGGTTAAATTTGGAAAATTCATTTTGGTATTTTATTTTAGCGGTTTTTGGGACAATTTTGAAGTAAAATTAGGTTTTTTTTTTTTTACGAAGTCTAAACGTTAATTAAATTAAAAACTGGAAAGGGTAAAGGGTTAAATTTAATTATGATTTAAGGGTTTATTTTTTTTTTTATTTTAATTAATTAAAACTACTTTGGTTTTGTTTCTTTTTTTAAATGGGAGGGAAATTTGGTAAAAAAATTTGGAAATTTTTAAAATTTAAATTTTTTTAAAATTTATTTTTGGGCCCTTTTTGTTTTAAAATCCCCTTTTCAATACATTCTAAAATGGGTTTTGGGTTTTTTTTCTTTTTTTTTATTTTAATTTTTATTTTATTTGAAATTATGGTTTAAATTTTTGGGAATCTGTTTTTTTAAGGAATGAAATTTTAAAAAGATTAAAATTTTGTAAACTTTTAATTTAAAGTTTTTAAAATTTAAAGTTTTTTGTTTAATTTAATGTATTTGGAAATTTAATGAATTTGAAAATTGAAAAGGTTTATAAATTTAAAAAGTAAAAAGGGTAGGAATTTTAGGTTTAGGAAAAATAAAATTTAGGGTTTTTTTAAAATTTTTTGGGTTTTTTTTTATTTAAAGTTTTATTTAAAGGGGTTTTTTAAAACAAAATTGGTAACCTTTATTTTTATTTAATTTTTATTCAAAATTTAAATTAAAGGTTTTAATTGTTTTTTCAAAATTTTTTAAAAATTAATTTTAAATTTTCTTTAAAAAATTTGCCAATTTTGTAAAAAAAATTTTTTTAAAAAACTTTTGATTATTTGGAAAATTTGGAAAAAAAACCCTTTAAAAAATTTTTTAAATGGAATTTAAAAATTAAAAGGGTTTAGAAAACTTTTTTTTGGGAAAAAATTTTTTAATTTAAAACCTTTATTTTGGAAAAAAGGAAAATTTTTTTTAAATTTGTTTTAAAAAAAAATTTAAGGGGTTTTTTTTTGGAAAATTTGGGAAAAAACCCAAGTTTATTTTTATTAAACAAAAAATTTTTAAAAATTTAATTTTTTGGTATTTAAAAAAATTTTAAGAAAAATTTTTTTTTTTTTTTGTTTAAAAAAAAATTAATTTTTGAAAAATTTTTTAAAATTTTTTTTAAATTTTGTAACCAAAAAATTTTTAAATTTAAAATTTAAATTTTAAACCTTTTTTGAATAAATTTTAAATAAAATTTTTAAAAATTTTTTAAAAAATTTAAAATTTTTTTCCCAACCGACTTTAAATACATTTTAAAGTTTTTTTTATAAATTTTTGTTTTGGTATGAAAATTCAAATTTTTTTTAAATTTGGAAAAAATTTAAAAATTTTTGAAAATTTGGGATTTTTTTTTTAAACTTTTTTTTAAAAATTTTTAAAGGTAAATCAATTTAAAAATTATTAAATTTTTTTTTAAAATAAAGGAAAAATTTTTCCCCTTTTTATTTTTTAAATTTGTTTTTCTTTAAAGGGATTAAAATTTTTAAAAAAAAAAATCCATTTTTAACCTTTTTAAATTTTTTTAATTTTTAAAAACCTTCAGGTTTTTACCCAACAAACTTTTTTAAATTTTTTCCCTTTCCCCTTAAAAATTAATTAATTTTTTTATGTTTTTTCTTGGGTTATTTTTTAACTTTAAAAAATTTAAAACCAATTTAAAATTTCAAATTATATCTAATTTTAAATAATTTACTTATTTTTGGTAAAAACAAAAAGGGGCCCGAAAAGGGCCATTTCAATTTTAAAGGGATAGACATTTCCTTTTGGGGAATTAAAATTTTTATTTAAATTTTTTAAGAAAATTTTTCCTTTTTCTTTGTCAAAAAATTAAGGGGAAAATTTAAAAGGAAAACAGGGAAAAAAATTAAGGGGGTTTTTCCCAAATTTGTTGTAAAAAACGGTTTGTTTAAATTTTAATTGGTTAGGGGTTTTTTTTATTGAAAAAAAGGGAAAATTTTAAGGTTTTTTCTTTAAAGAAATTTATTTTGTTTAAAAAAAATTTTAAAATTTTCAAAAAGGGTAATTTTTTTTTGAAAAATTTTTAAAAAAATTTTTTTAACTAAAATTTAAATTTTAAAATTAACTGGAATTTTTCCATTTTATTTTAGAAAAAAATTTTATATTTCCCAAAAATCAAAACATTTTTAAATATTTGGGGTTTAAATCAATTTTCAAAAAAAATAAAAAAAAATTTAAAGATAAGAATGTTTAAAAAAAAAACAAAAAACCAACAAAAGGGGGCCCAAAATACAACCCAAATTTTATAATTTTTTAAAAAATAAATTTTTAAAAATTTTAAAAAATAACCCTTTATATTTTTTTTAAAAAGAAAACAATTTTAAAAAAACAAAACCCTTTTTTACAATTTTGAAATAAAATTTTTTAAAAAATTTTGGGGTTTTTTTAAATATTTTTTTTGGAAAATTTAAAAGTTTTAAATTTTAAAATTTTGAAAAAAATTTTTTTTTTTGAATTAAAAACGAAATTTATAAAATTTTTGATTTTAATTTTTTTTTATTTTTTGGTATTTAAAAATTTTATTTTTTAAAATTAAATTTTTTCTTTTAAAAATCAAATTTTTTTTTAAATTTGGAAATAATTTTTTTGAATTCCTTTTTGTTTTTTAAAAATGAATATTTGAAAAATAAATAAAATTTTTTTTTTTTTTTTAAATAATTTTTTTAAAATTTTCCAAAAGAAAATTTTTTTAATTTAATTTTTTATAAAATTTAAAAAAATTTTTAGGAAAAATAAATTAAATTTTTTTCTTTTTTTAAAAAAAATTATTCCTTTTTTTATTTAAAATTTATTTTTTTTAATTAAATTAAAAAATAAAAATTTTTTAAAAGTTTAAAAATTTACCAAAATTTTTTTTTAAAAATAATTTTTTTTTTTAAATTATTTCATTTTTAATAAAGGTTTTTTTTTTTAAAATTAAATTTTAAAAAAAATTTTTTTTGGAAAGCTTAAATAAAATTTAAAATAAAATTATTTTAAAAAAAATTTTTTTTTTTAATTTTTGGGGCTTTTGCCAAAAAATTTTTTTTAAAAAAAAATTTCTAATTTTAAAGGGAAATGTTTTTTTAAATTATTTTTAAATTGGTTTTTTAAAAAGAACAAAAATTTAAATGTTTAAAGAAATAAAATTTTTTTTTAAAATTGGTTTTTTTTTAAAGATTTTTTTTTTAAATTTTTTAAAAATTTAAAGGTTTTTAAAAAAAGGTTATTGTTTAAATTTAAAAATTTTTTTTTGATTTTTTGAAAGATTGTTTTTCAAAAGTTTTTTTTTAAAAAATTTATTAAATTTTTGGGAATAAAATGAAATTTTTTTTAATTTCCCAAAAAGAATTTTTGAATAGTTTTTTTTTGAAATAAATTTTTTGTTTAAAAAAAAAAAATTATTTTTAAGGAAAACTTTAAATTTTTTTTTTTTGGTAAATTTTTTTTGGGGTTTTTTAAAAATTTTAAATTTTTAAAAAATTTTTTTTTTTTTTTTCTTTTTTTATAAAATTATTTTTTTGGTTTAAATTTAAACCCAAATTTTTTCTTTTTAAAAATATTTTTAAATTAAAAAATTTAAAAAATTTTTTTTTTTAAAAATAATTTTTTTAAAATAAAAAATTAAAATAATAAAATTTCCCGTATTTTTAACAATAGGGGTTTTTCATTAAGAGGCAATTTTAGGGAAATTAAATTTTTAAAAAAAAAAATTTAAATTAAATAAAAAATGTTTCCCAAAATTTTTTTAAAAAGGGAAAATTTTTGGGAATAACATGGGAAAAAATTTTTTAAAAAATTTCATTTTTTTAAATTTTAAGGTAGAAAGTTTTTTAAATTTTTAAAATTTTTAAAAAGGGGAAAAAAACAAAATTTTGTTTTTAAAAAAAAAATTTTTCCCCAAAAAAAAAAGAATTTATTTTTTAAAGGTTTTTTTCAAAAAAATTTTTTGAATTTTAAAAAAAAATACAAATTTTTTTTAAAAGGGTTTTTTTAAAAATCAAAATTTCCCTTTTAGTTTTTGGGGTTTAATCAAATTGGGTTTTTAAAACTTTTTAAAAAAGGGAAATTTTTATTTAAAAGGGTAAAATTTTAAAATTTTTTTTAAGTGCTTTTAAAAAACTTTTTAATTTTCCCGGGAAAATTTAAATTTTTAAATTTAAATAGGGTTTAATTTTTTTAAAAATTTTAAAAGGGTTTTTTTTGGAAAATTTAAAAGGGTTGCATTTTAAAAAAAAATTCCAAATTATTTTTTTGAAAAAAAGGGGTTTTTTTTAAAATGATTTTAAAAGGGTAAATTTTTTTAAATTTTTTTAAAAATTAAAAATTTTTTAAATTTTTTTTAAATTAAAACAAAATTTAGGAAATTTTTTAAAAAACTTTTTTTTTTTTTATTTAAAAATTTTAAAAACCCAATTTTTAAAATTAAAAACCCCCTTATAACAAAATTTCCCCAAAAATTGAAACCAATTCAAAAAAAATGTAAACTTCCTTCAAGAATGTTTTAATTTTGAAGAATAGCCACTTAAAAAATTTTTTTTGGGTTTTAAAAAAACAAATTTTCTAAAAATTTTTCCCGCCAGGTTTTGGGTACTTTTATTTTTTTTTAAAAATTTGGGGAAAATAAAAAAAATTTTTTCCAATTTTAAAAAATTTTTTTTTGTTTTAAAAAGAAACAATTTAAAATAAAAGTATTTAAAAGTTTTAATAAAAAAACTTTTAGGGAAAAAATTTAACTTTTAAAAAATTTAAAGTTTTTTGGGAAAAAATTTAAAATTTAAAATTTTTAAAAAAAACCCAAACCATTTGGGATTTTTCAAAAAAATTTTTAAAATTTTAAAAAAAGGGCAAAAAAAAATAGGGAAAAATAAAATTTTTGAAAAATTGAAAATAAAATTTCAAAAATTTAAAAAAAATAAAGGAAAAAAATTAAACTTTTAAAAAAATTTTAAAAAAAAATTGATTTGAAAAAATAAAATTAAAAATAAATATTTAAAAAAAAATTTTTTTTTTAAATTTTAAAAAAATTTAAAATTTGGCTTTTGTGAGGAAAGGTTTTTAAAATAATTAAAAAATTTTTAAAAAAAAAAAATTTTGGAGGGAAAACAAAATAATCTTTTTAAAATTTGTTTAAATTGAAAGGGTTATTTCAAAATTTTTCTTTTAAAATTTTATTAACAAAATTTTAAATTTTTAAAATTTTCAATAAGAAAATTTTTCCCCAAAAATTCCCTAAAATTTTAAAAAATTTTTAATTTTGAAAAAAAAAATTTTTGAAATAAAATCTAATTTTTAAAAAGAACCTTTTAAATTTTAAGCCTTAAAATCAAAAATTTCTAAAATTTTTAAATTTAATTTTTAAAACCCAAACAAAACTTTTAAAAAATTTTTTGTTAATTTTTTTAAAATTTTAAATAAAAAATTTAAATGTTTTTTTTTTTTGTTTTGGGGGCCCCCAAAATCAACCCTTTCCCTAAAATTTTAAAAAAAGTATTTTTTTATTTTTTTTAGGGAAATTTTTAGGGAGGGTTTTTACAAAATTTTGGGTTTAAAAATTTTTATTAATTTTTTTCCCTTTTGAAAAATTGCTATAAAAAGAAAAAATTTTTTAAAGGGTTTCGTAAAATTTTTTGAATTTTAAAAAAATTTAAAAATTTTTTTTAATGGAAAATTCCCTTTTTTTTTTTGGAATATTTTTTCTTTTGTCCAAATTGGGCAAAAAACCCCTAAAATTTTAAAAATTTTCAAAAATTTTCCTTTAAAAAATTATGGTTATTTTTGGGTAAAATTTGGGGCGGTTTTAAAAAAAAAAAATTCGGGTTAATTTTTTTTTTTGCGTTAAAATTTAAAAAGGGTTTAAAAAATTTGGGGGTAAAATTTTTTCCAAACCCTTTAAAAAATTTTTTCAGGAAATTTTGGGAAAATAATTTTAGGGAAATTTTCTCAGTGGGAATCCAGCCATTTAAAAAACTTTTTTAACCCAACAAAAATTTCCTTGGTATTTTTTAAAAAAAATTTTCCCCAAAAAGGGGTTCCCCAAAACCCTTTCCCCAAAATTCAAAACAAAAATTTTTTTTTTTTTTAAGAAGTTTGAACAAATTTCCCTTTATTTTTCCCTTTGGGGCCAAAGTAAAAAAATAACATTTTTTTTTAATTTTTGTTTTTTTCCCCTAAATCTTCAAAAATTTGGGATGACAAAAAATAAATAAAAGAACCCAAAAATAATTTCCCCCTAAAAATCTAATGGAAAAAAATTTCAAAAGGGTAAATTTTTAAAGGGTAAAGAAACAAAAAAAAAACTTTTGGTTTTTTTTTTCTTAAAATTTTTGGGTTAAAATTTTTCGGGCTCGGCAATTTAAACAAAAGAATTTTTTTAAAACTCCATTTTTAAAAACCCTAGGTAATTTTAAAAGGGGTTAAAAAATTTCTTAAAAATTCCCCTTTTCTTCCTCCCAAATAAAGAATTTTTATAATTTAAAAAAAAATTAAATAAAATTTTGTTTTTTTTCTAAATAAAAAAAAATAAAGTATAATTTAAAAAATTTTAAAATTAAAAAAAAAAATTAAAGGAAAAAAATTATATAATAATGAATGAATAGGAAAAAATTTTTTTGGGAAATTTTTTGTTTGGAAAATTTAAAATTTAAAAGGGTTTTTTTTTAAAAAAATTAAAAATAAAGGGGGAAAATTAAAAAAATAATTAAATCTGGATTATTTTTAAAAATAAAAAATATTTAAATGAAAAGAGGGGAAAGGATAAATTAATTTTGGGTTTTTTAATTAAAATTTTAAATTTAAAAAATTAAATTAAGAGATAAAATTTGGGAAAAATTATTGAAAATAAATAAAAATATTTAAAAATAATTTGCTTTTAACAAAAGGAAGTGAGGAATGAATTGAAAATTATAAAAAAATAAATAAAATGTATTGCTACGAGTGTCTTGTAAAAGAATTAGGAATAAATGAGCACTCAGGTAATCCCACATACAAAGACATATCATTTGACAAGGATGAGATTTTGGCGAATAATAAGTCCTTCATGGCTTCAATGAACATTGCATTGAACAACAAATCGGAGGACTTACCTTGTTTTGTATTGGATACCTAAACTTTGCAAAATTCCGTACAAACAACGGTTCATTGCCGGCTCATCTGCATGTTCCACTAAAGAATTGTCCATTAGATTGACTAAAATTCTGTCCGCAGTGAAAGAGGGTCTTCAGAAATACTGTGAAACTGTTTACTCGCGTAGTGGTATTAACCATATGTGGATTCTTAAAAACTCTAAAGAACTTCTGGATAATTTTAAATCTCGGTCTTTTTCTGAAATTAGTTCTATCAAAACTTTTGATTTTTCAACCTTGTATACCACCATTCCCCATGTGAAATTGAAAAACCGTCTAAAAGAAATAATCCACAATGCTATCATCATAAAATGGTAGCATACGCTATAAATTTATTACTTTGGGATACCATAAGGCATATTTTGTTAATAGTGAACAAAGGGTAAAACATGCTACACAGAGGAACAAGTGATCAGTATGCTGGAGTTTCTTATTGACAACATATTTGTTGAATTTGGAGGTAGACTTTTTCAACAAATTGTCGGCATTCCTATGGGAACGAATTGTGCGCCTCTCCTTGCCGACCTCTTCTTATTTTCATATGAATCGGAGTTCCTTCAGACATTTGTCAAAAACAAGAAGATCAAAGAAGCCAGGTTATTTAATTCCACTTTCAGATATATTGATGATGTTCTTTCCATTAATAATCCGAACTTTTCTGATTGGGTTCCATTAATATATCCACCAGAACTAGAAATTAAAGAAACAACAGACACGGCTTCCTCCGCCTCATTTGTAGACTTATACCTCGAATTTGACATACACAGTCATCTCAGTACCAGAATCTATGACAAACGAGACGATTTTAATTTTGAAATTATCAATTTCCCCACCTTAGTAGCAATATACCAACTTCACCTGCATATGGGATATACATTTCCCAACTTATTCGGTATTCAAGAGCTTGCAGCTCCTACTCAGACTTTGTAAAATTTCACCAATGTCTGAGCAGAAAGTTGATGAACCAGGGGTATGTCAAAGAACGTCTCGTCCTTTTTCTAAAAAAGTTCATCGGAAGGTACCAAGAACTTGTTGAAATATATTCCGTATCAACTTCACAAATAATACACGATGGTCTTGAAGTATAGATTTTGCGTACTGACGTTGTTTATCATCTTTACAACGTGTTATAGTATTCTTTTATTTATCTTTATTAATATTACTTTTACTGTTAAGTCTGTTTTTTGAGATATCCATTTGACGTGACTCTTTGCTTATGTATCCCGTCATACTTTGAACGACAAAATTATTTTATCTATTAATATTACTTTTACTGTTGGGTCTGTTTTTTGTGATATACATTTGACGTGACTCTGTACTTATGTATATCGTCATACTTTGTATTTTATTGTATTTATTAATATTACTTTTACTGTTAAGTCTGTTTTTTGTTATATCCATTTTACGTGACTCTGTATTTAGGTATCCCGTAATACTTTGAACGACAAAATTATTTTATGTCTACCTGTGCGAATTTCAAACGCGCGATTTTACGCCAGTACTTGAAACCTTCCATCCTTTATGGGTGAATTTTACATAGATAACTAAAATCGTAAAATATAAGCAAAATGAGGATGTTAAATTTGATGTATGCCTTTTTGTGCTTCTTCGTTACATTTGTTTGTTTTTATAGTGATTAAGATGATAACACAATGTTGATTGCTGTACCCCTATTTTTGACATTTTTACCTATTGTGTCTGTTTGTTTTGTTCACGCATCGTTGTCAATATAATGGAATTTGATGCGACTGTCCTACAAGTGAGAGGTTTAGCTAGCTATAAAACCAGGTTCAATCCACCATTTTCTACATAAGAAAATGCCTGTACCAAGTCAGGAATATGACAGTTGTTATCCATTCGTTTGATGTGTTTTGTTTTTTTATTTTGCCATTTGATTGGGGACTTTCCTTTTTGAATTTTCCTCGGAGTTCAGTATTTTTGTGATTTTACTTTTAATCAAATAAATAAAAAATACATTGATGTTCACGTCATCTCAAGCAAAGCATTCTTCTGTACTTTACCTATTGTTGCTTGCCGTCGTGTCAAATAAAAAAAGCTTCTGAACCTTACTTATTGATGATAAACGTCAGGTCAAGTGAATATTGTTTCTGTACCTAACCTATTGATACATGTCGTCATGGCAAGTAAAGAATGCTTCTGTACCTATTCTATCAATGCTTGCAGTCATGTCAAGTACAGAATGCTACTGTACCTAACCTATGATTGCATGCAGTCTTGTCAATCAAAGTATGTTTCTGTTCCTTAACCTATTGATGCCTGCCGTTATGCATGTTAAGAATGTTTCTGTATCATACCTGTTGAAGCAGGCCGTCATGTCAAGTAAATAATGGTTCTGTACCTAACCTTTTGATGTTTGCCGTCATGTCAAGTAACGAATATTTCTGTACATAACCTATTGATGTTCGCTGTCATGTCAAGTGAATATTGCTTTTGTATTTAACCAATTGATGATCGAGGTCAAGTCAGGTAAAGAATGCTTCTGTACATAACCTATTGATGCTCGCCGTTATGTCAGGTAAATAATGCTTCTGTACCTATCCTATTGATTCTTGACGTCATGTCAGGTAAAAAATGTTTATGTTCTTGACCTATTGATGCTTGCTGTCATGTCAAGTAGAGAATGTTTCTGTACCTAACCTATTGATGCATGCCGTCTTGTCATATAAATAATGTTTCTGTACCTAACCTATCGATGCTTGCAGTCATGTCAAGTAAACCATTTTACTGTACCTAACCTATGATTGCATGCAGTCATGTCAATTAAAGAATGCCTTTGTTCCTTAACCTACTGATGCCTGGCGTTATGCAAGTTAAGAATGTTTCTGTATCATACATATTGATGCATGCCGACATGTCAACCAAATAATGCTTCTGTACCTAACCTATTGATATATGCAGTCATGTCAAGTAACGAATGCTTCTGTACCTAACTTATTGAGACAAGCCTTCATGTAAAATAAAAAATGCTTCTGTATCTTACCTATTGATGATAGCTGTCATATCAAATGAAGAATGTTTCTGTATCTTATACCTATTGATGCATGTTGTCATGTCAAGTCAAGAATGCTTCTGTATCTAACCTATTGATGAATGTCATCATGTCAAGTAAATAATGTTTGTGTATCTAACCTATTGATGCTCGCCTTAATTTTAAGTAAAGAATGCTTCTATATCTAACATGTTGATGCATGCCGTCATGCAAGATAATGACTCTTGTATCTTACCTATGATAGCCGTCATATCAAGAAAAGAATTTTTCTGTATCTTACCTATCGATGCTTGCCGTCATTTCGAATAAAGAATGCTTCCGTGCTTAACCTATTAATGCTTGAAGTCATGTCAAGTAAATAATACTACTGTACCTGACCTATTCATGCTCGCCGTCATGTCAAGTAAAAAATGCTTCTGTACCTTACCTATGTGAATTAAAGTAAAACGTTTTTTTTCTAGGTGGAGAACTGTATGCAAACTGACTGCATCAATTTAGAAACTGTGATGCGATGTATAAATGACACTATATCGTCAATGCCTGTATTGTCATGTGACATAAATAGAATAATAAAGGAGTTGGATCTCATACATGATTGGATGAACTGTACACGTCTTACTCAAGAATGTGGATTACCTCGTTACCAGTCAAAAGATGATAACCATATCAATTCAAAAGATACTGTTAAATTTCTGGAAGTGTTGCTAAACAAATATAGTGGTTTACTATATGTATAAACATGTGTATGATAATTAAAGAAGTATGGTGTGTTATTGGGTTAAATAAAAGCAACAATTAACCTTAAAGATTCGGTTTACATGTGGCAAATAAATCATGAATATACAAAATCTCAGCTATTTCAATTTAGATTATATATTAAGTTGAAAGCTATTCTGTTTAATTTTTTTTATAAGAAAACAATTAACACGCTACAAAAAGTGCATTTTTTTACCCTCTGATTAAATTAATGATAAAAAAACTTATATATTTGTTTTGTAATACGGAAATCAATGTGTGGCTTTGCAGCCGAATCGACAGATATACAATGATTTGAGTACTAAGTCTTCTGGAAAGGACTGTACATGAGGAGAAGAAATAATTGATCATTTAAATGTAAGCATTTTCAATTTGAAAATAAAACTCCATCCAAATTATTTTTGAAATTCTAGATATTAATTATTTGTTTTCTATTTTTTAGGTGTCAAATACAATTGGTTTACAGTTAAAGTTGTCTAAATATGACTCAGGTTGTCTTTTGTCAGATCCACCATTTGTGACCGGTTATCTATCTTATAATAAATGTTTTATGCTAACTTCTTATCTGTCAAAGATAGCGAATGACGATTATCAATTCACAAAAGGTAAACATATGCTAAAAGCAGCATGAACATGATATTTAACTGACAAAATGGAAGTATAGCTTATTTTTGTTTTATTTTAATATCGATATTCCATTGTCATATTGAATAGAAGTTTAAATGTACTAGCACTTATATTCAAGGCTTCGGAAAAAGACATTTAACTTTTTAAAAGCTTTTTTTTTTCATATGAGACTGATCCGACAAACTTATCATGCGTTTTTAAATTGTAGTTCAACATTTTTACCATCGAGTTATCTTTCTTTTACTATATGAAATACAACATATAAAGTTATATGTTATTTTGAAGGAGTTATTGATTTTGACTAAGAACTCAAATTAAAAAGCACTAGAAAATATGTCTATATCAAAATTAATCAATACTGACATAACTATTTTTCATAAAAAAAAACAAAAACAAAAACAAAAAGCAGAAAACTAAAAACTGCACAAAATGAACCCTTACGGAAACCGGGGTAGATCGCGTGTGCTTCTGAAGGGTTAGCAAATTCTAATCGACATGTGACACAGGATGTGTAGAAATAACATGGAAAGGGCAGTACACGTTTCAATTTAATGGTTGCCATAACACTCACAAATAAAACAAAACTTAACATACAATATTTGATTAATTACGTATCAATTGCCGAAAACCTATTGATGCTCGTCTTAATTTCAAGTCAAGAACGTTTCTGTACCTATCCTATTGATGATTGTCGTTTAGTCAAATAAAGAATGCTTCTGTACCCAACCTTTTGATGCTCGCCGTCATGTCAAGTAAAGAATGCTTCTGTACCTAACCTAATGATTCATGCCGTCATGTAAAACAAAGAATGCTTCTGTACCTAACCTAATGATACATGCCTTCATGTCAGGTAAAGAATTCTTCTGTACCTTACCTATTGATGCATGCCGTCATGACATGTCAAGAATGTTTCTGTACCTAACCTATTGATGCTCGCTGTGCATCAATAGGTTAGGTACAGAAACATTCAAGTGAATAAAACTTCTGTACATTACCTATTAATGATTGCCGTCATGTCAAATAAAAATTGCCCCTGTACCTAACCTATAGATGCTTGTCGTCATGTTAAGTAAATAATAATTCTGTTGTACCTTACTTATTGATGCGCGTCGTCATGTCATTTGTAGAATGCTTCTGTACCTAACCTATTGATGAATGCCATCATGCGAGGTAAAAAATACTTCTGTACCTTACCTATTGATGATAACCGTCATCTCAAGTAAAGAATGTCTCTGTATCTTACCTATTAATGCATGCCGTCATGTAAAAAAATGCTTCTATGCCTAACCTTTTGATACATGCCGTCATGTCAGGTAACAAATGTTTCTGTACTTAACCTATTGATTCTCGCCATCATATCAAGTAAAAAATGTTTCTTTACCTAACCTATTGATTACTAGTATTGCCGTCATGTCAAATAAAGAATGCTTCTGTATCTAACCTATTGATGCTCGCCGTCATGTCAATTAAAACAACTAACATATCGATGCATGCTGTCATGCAAGGTAATGAATACTTCTATACCTTACCTATTGATGATAGCCGTCATATCAAGTAAAAAATGATTCTGTATCTTACCTATTGATGCATTCCGTTGTGTCGTGTAAGAATGCTTCTGCACCTAACCTATTGACCGTCATGTCAGGTAAAAATTTCTTCTGTAACTAACCTATCAATGATTACCGTCATGTCAAATACAGAATGCTTCTCTACCTAACTTATTGAGGATTGTTTTCATATACCTAACCTTTGGATGATAGTAGTCAAGTGAATAATGTTTCTGTACTTAACCTGATGAAGGTTGCCGTCATGTCAGGTAAAGAATTCTTCTGTACTTAACCTATTGATGCATGCCGTCATGTCAGCTAAATAATGCTTCTGCACCTTACCTTTTGATGCTCACCGTCATGTCAATTAAAGAATGCTTCGTATCTTACCTATTGATGCATGCTGTCATGTCAAGTAGATAATGCTTCTGTACCTATCAAATTTATTCTTGACGTCATGTCAGGTAAAAACTGTTTCTGTACCAAACCTATTGATGTTCGTCGTCATGTCAAGTAAAAAATGCTTCTGTACCTAACCTATTGATGCATGCCTTATTTCAAATAAATAATGTTTCTGTACCTAACCTATTGATTCATGCCGTCATGTCAAGTACAAAATGCTTCTGTGCCTAACCTATCGATGCTTGCCGCCATGTAAAAGATATAATGCTTCTGTACTTAACCTATTAATGCTTGTCGTCATGTCTAGTAAAGAATGCTTCTGTGCCTAACCTATCGATGCTTGCCGTCATGTCGAAAATAGGATGATTTTGTACATAACCTATTGATGATCTTCGTCATTTGAAGTATCAAGTAAAGAATGCTTCTGTACCTAACATATTGATGCTCGCCGTCATGTCAAATAAAAAAAAGCACACTTTTGTCGCGCTGTCAAATAAAGAATGCAACTGTACCTAGTTTATTATTGCTCGCCGTCATGTCAAGTAAAGAATGCTTCTGTACCTAACTTAATGATGCATGCCGCCCTGTAAAATAAAGAATGCTTCTGTACCTAACCTAATGATACATGCCGTCATGTCAGGTAAAGTATACTTCTGTACCTATCCTATTGATGATTGCCGTCATGTCAAGTAAAGAATGCTTCTGTACCTTACCTATTGATGATTGCCGTCATGTAAATTATAGTATGTTTCTGTACCTTATATATTGATGCTTGCCGTCATGTCAGGTAAAAATGCTTCAGTACCCTACCTATTGATTTTAATCGTCATGTTAAATAAAGTATGTGTCTGTACCTTACCTATTGATGATTGCCGTCATGTAAATTGTAGTATGTTTCTGTACCCAACATATTGATGCTGGCCGTCATCTCAAGAAAGAATGTTTCTGTATCTTACCTATTTATGCATGCCGTCATGTAAATAAAAATAATGCTTCTGTGCCTAACCTATTGATACATGCCGTCATTTCAAGTAAAAAATGTTTCTGTACCTAACCATTTGATGCTCACCGCCATATCAAGTAAAAAATGCTCCTTTACCTAACTTATTGATTATTGCCGACATGTCAAATAAAGAATGCTTCTGTACCTAACCTATTGATGCTCATTGTCATGTTAGGTAAAAATTTCTTCTGTAACTAACCTATCGATGATTACCGTAATGTGAAATGCATAATGCTTCTCTACCTAACTTATTGAGGATTGTTTTCATGTACCTAACCTATTGATGGTAGTCGTCAAGTGAATAATGTTTCTGTATCTAACCTTATGATGGATGCCGTCATGTCAGGTAAATAATGCTTCTGCACCTTACCTCTTAAAAAAACGTCCTGTAAAGTAAAGAATGTTTCTGCATCTTACCTATTGATGCATGCCGTCATGTCAAGTAGATAATGCTTCTGTACCTATCCAATTTATTCTTTACGTCATGTCAGGTAAAAAAAAATGTTTCTGTACCTAACCTGTTGATGTTTGTCGTCATGTCAAGTAAATAATGCTTCTGTACCTAACCTATTGACGCATGCCGTTATTTCAAATAAATAATGTTTCGGTACCTAACCTATTGATGCATGCCGTCATGTCAAGCAAAAAATGCGTCTGTACTTAACCTATCGATGCTTGCCGCCATGTCAAAGATAGAAGCTTCTTTACCTAACCTATTAATGCTTGTTATTTTAAGTAAATAATGCTTCTGTGCCTAACCTATCGATGCTTGCCGTCATGTCGAATAAAGGATGCTTTTGTATCTAACCTATTGATGATCACCGTCATGTGAAGTGTCAAGTAAAGAATGCTTCTGTACCTAACCTAATGATGCATGTCGTCATGTACAATAAAGAATGCTTTTTTACCTAACCTAATGATACATGCCTTGTAAGGGCTCTCAAGCCTACATTTCTTGTAGGAGTGATATGAAATTTATATCAAAGATTTATATCAGTAAATTTTAGAACTTATTAAAATATCTTTGCTTTTTCTTCTAGGATAGTTATAAATAGCGTTAAGGGAACCCCAAAATGTATTTGTTTTGTTATTGTCCTTTGACAGATAAAATATGTCCATCGCCGTGGAAATTGGAACGCTGTTTTTTTATTGTCATCTGATATTAATCGTTGCATTGCACTATTTTTGTTTTACTCAATATCTCAAAAGTATTCACAGAGATAAAGGAAATTATTACGATAAATAGAAGACAGAAGTGTAACAAACGTAAGTTATTTATTTATAAATATTTGTTTTTTACACTGGAATATATTTTAGGGTAAGGCCTTTTTTCACTAACACCGGACTATATAGTCAAGCAGACCTTTTATGTGTATCACGTGATCATTAGGCACCTAATGAAATGTCACAGATGAGTTTCAAATCAGTCGCCACATGGCCATTGAGTAAAGCACACGCTTGTGCAGAGCTGGATATATTTGTTAATGTTCATCATAACCTTTTCATAAATGTGGCCGCATTTACATCACAAATTTCACCCTGAGTACAAACAAACCTGGGCACGTTTTAGAGCATGGCTGGACCTAGTTAAATAAAATAAAATAAAATAAGTTGGGAAAGAGGTTTGAGAAACTCCTCTCATATAATACATGTTGTGGGTTGTATTGATTTAAATGGACAATAGATGGACAATAGACATCTCCAAACAATTGGTGATTTAAACTGTGTTACTGAGTGGACCGTATCAAATGAAACTCAGGTGTTAGTTTACTTTTGTCATCTTCTGCAGACTGGAAAAAAAATGCACATCAAAATCCAGGTAAGTTTTTTTATTTTTTGAAACTACATATAACTTTTATATATCTAGGTCCAGCCAGGCCTTAAAACATTCCTAGATGCATCGGTTTGTCTTTACTCAGAGTAGATTTTGTGGCGTAAACACGGCCATATTTTTCAATTCCTTTAGATGAACCTTAATAGCAGTTAGGTATTAGAATTGTCAATTCAGGACATAGCTATCCCAAGGCTTATTTTAACAACACTCAGGTAAGACATTTATACTTATTTATATAGTTCATTGGGGTCTATTTTGCGGTCAAGATGATATTTTGTGCCTGCGGTCCAGAATGTCCATATAATTGTTATATTATGCAAATACATAGATAACGTAAGTAATTTTGGGTTCAATATTTATTTTGCAGGGGTTTTATGCCCGGTTTCGATGTGCGCATTTTACGTAAATACCATCTACTGGTCGGTGATAAATGGTTTCGGAGATACAAATGGTACGGTGTCATTGGTATTTTAGTAACAATTTGATGTTTGCTGATATAAATGACAAAAAAAAAGTTTGAAGTTGGTGAATTATCCGTTAGGAATATACAAAAATTCCGTTAACATATATGTCAAAGGAATCGAGAAGTCCGTGCGGTATTATGCAGTTTAAAGTCGTCATGGCTCATTGAAGTTGTTATTGCAGTAAAATTTTATAATCTAGTGTTCTTTTCATCAATTTAGAATCAACCAAAAATGTGTTAAAATTCGTCATATCCGTCCGTTTTACGATTAAAGAAAATCCAAGGAGAGCAATACAATTTAATTTTACAGTACGTGCAACGCTCAAACTACCGGGAAGTGTGCAGAGTTAATGGTGTGTAGACTGAAATCGTTTAGTTTCATTTTGTTTATTTCATAACATTATATTTAGTTCCGTTTTGTGTGTGTTTATTAAGTTACATTTGTGTTTATTCATTTCATTATTTCGTTTATGTTAAATTTACTTTATTGTTTTTTTTTTTTTTATTAGATTTATATTTAAATTTAGTTTGTATAACACTGGCCACTTGACAATCCAACGTACTTACTTCGTTACAGAAGGGTAAACAATGCGTTCATTTCAATAATTAGAAATATACTTCTAGCGCTTGTATTCGAACCGGCCGACCATGCAGCCAACAATCCTGTGGTATGACATAAATAGAAATAGAAGTCATGGTCACATAAATTATACACCACCTGCTGTTGACAGTGTTGACACCGTGACAATTGATAGTCTGTTATCGTCTGTTAAAAAACCTTTAGGCATTCACCATATCAAAACTAAATTATACTCCATTCCATTATCTATACTTTATTTACTATTTCAAGAGGACCAAAATACTTCCGTTATTGATTCTAATTCTGTTTTGTATAGATTAGTTGCAATAATCAAGGACATTGCTAACTATAGACTATTCAAACCCGTAACAACTACTTCAGTCAAAATCAAAAGTGTTCTATTGTTGATAATACTACTCCTCAGCCTATTAAGATTTTACGGGACACTGGAGCTTCTCAGTCTTTATTGTTAGAAGGTGTTGCCTTTGTCCGAGGAGACTTCTGTTGGTGCCTCCGTTTTGTTACAAGGTGTGGAGTTAGGTTGTATAGATGTTCCCTCCATCGTATTTATCTGAATTCAGATTTGATAACTGGACCAGTTGTTGTGGGTGTTTCATTATTGCTGGGAAATGATCTAGCTAGGAACAAAGTGGTTGCTGAACCAATTGTTACCAGTGAACCAGTGGTGGATGTTAAATCACCTGAAGATGATGCTGAACTGTATCCAGCTTGTGTCGTTACTAGGGCGATGGCTGAAAACAACAAAATGAGGATTTGCAAGAAGACCAGTTTGATTACATGGACCTTTCTGACACCTTTCTAGCCGACATTGAAGGTCCCGGTAGCTCAGAGAAGGCCGTAATAAGACCACCTAGTATTAGCAAGAATGTAATTATGCCATGGCCAGACGTAAACAGCCATTCATTAGACCGAAGGAAATTTGTCGAAGAACAAAATAAAGACCCTGAGGTTCTTCAGCTCTGCAAGAGGGCTCAACCACAGGAGGAAGCAGACAAAGTGGCCGAATGCTATTACCATCAAGACGGCATTTTAATGAGAAAGTGGAGGCCCCCTGATGCTACCCCAGAGGAGGAATGGAGAGTGGTATACCAAGTGGTGGTGCCTAAAGTCTATAGGCAAGATATTATTGGTCTTGCCCATGACACCCCCTTGGCTGGACACTTAGGCATAAGGAAGACTTGCCTTAAGATCTTGCAGCATTTCTACTGGCCAAGACTAAGAAGTGATGTCGCAGAATACTGTAAATCATGCCATATATGCCAGGTTGTTGGTAAGCCTAACCAGAAAATACCACCAGCACCACTTCTGCCTATTCCAGCCTTTGAAGAACCTTTCAGCCGAGTACTCATTGATTGCGTTGGACCTTTACCGAAGACCAAGAGGAAAACGTATTTTTTTAAAGGACAATTCGTCAATAAAGGTTTAGATGCTATCAATATTAGCAATATTTTCCACCAGAAATCTGTACAAAAGTTATACCTGATTACTTCGAAAGTAAAGCTACACCTGGAACTTGATATACTTACACCGAGTATATTGCATCCAAGATGTTCAACCATAAGAGGGTTTTAGAGGCCTTTAACCTCACAATGTGAAATTCAAACCTCCAGATTGCTCATGTGCATCGTCAAAATACAATTATAGTCCAGTTGCTCATGTTATTACTGGCGACCTTGGCATCGTTACCAATGAACAACTAAGAGAGTTGTTAGCCAAGGGACCCAAATAAAGAATTCCCCAGCCCATCAACTGGAAAAAGAACTTCAGGTTACTGATGGATGCAGTTAAGGACTATGCTAGAAAATGGATAAAGCGCGAACCAGACGAACCAGAACTGGACACTTTGTCTCAATGGATCAAATCTATTCGATCATGCATTCAGAAGCGCATTCAGAAACTACGATGTACTAAGAGCACAAGGGTTTCTAACAAATTGAAGAACTCGGAGGTTGTGGATGCTTTATCCTCTTTACATGACAAATATGTCGTTGTTCTAGAGATAAAGCCTCCAATAATATTGTCTTCGTAGTTAAAAACCATTATTTGCAATGTCTCACAAAAGAGCTTGCAATAAACAGCACAACTGGTAATCCTGCATATTCTTTAACATCATTTACAAAGGATGAAATTTTACAAAATCACAAATCTATCCATCTTTCATTTGGTATTAACATCAAAGAAAAACGAAGAAAATCTACCTTCATTATACTGGATACCAAAACTTCACAAAACTCCGTATAAAGGACGATACATAGCTGAATCATCAAGATGTTCGACGAAACATCGTTCTAAAGTGTTGACTACTATTCTTTCTACAGTAAAACATAGCCTTCAAAATATTGTGATGAGATATATTCAACCAGTCGTGTCAATCAGATGTGGATTCTCAAAAATTCTAAAGAATTACTGCTAAATCTTAGATCACAATCTCTGCAATTTTGCAGCAACATTAAGACCTTTGATTTTTCTACGCTTTACACAACTATTCCCCATGCTCAATAGAAAGATCGACTTCACCGTCTCATTAAACAGAGCTTTTTCTATAAAATTGGGAATCGTACATATAAATTTCTTGTTTTGGGTTATAATTCTTATTTTGTGAAGAACCACACTGATTATATCAGAAAATACAATGAAGATGATATTATCAAAATGCTGGACTTTTTAATCGACAATATATTTGTTGAGTTCGGAGGATTGATATTTCAACAGACAGTCGGTATTTCAATGGGTACTAATTGTTCACCCCTTCTGGCCGTTTTTTTTTTTTTGAACTCGTATGAAGCAGAATTCATTCAGAACCTTCTAAAAGACAAAAAGAAAAAGCATCTTACAAAATTCTTTAATTTTACTTTCAGATATATTGATGATGTCCTATCACTGAATAACCAATATTTCAGTCAGTACTTGCATCTCATATATCCCAGTGAACTTGAAATTAAGGCTACTACTGATACAAGAAGGACTGCTTCATACCTTGACCTTTTCCCTCAATATTGACAGAGATGGACGACTTCACACTAAAATCTATGATAAACGGGATGATTTCAACTGCCCAATTATCATTTCCATTTTTCAGCAGTAACATACCCTCTGCTCCGTCGTATGGTGTTTACATATCTCAATTGATACATTATGCTCGTGCATGTTCACACTATACTGACTTCATATACAGGAGTGTGCTCCTTACGCAGAAACTGCTCCAACAGAGTTATAAGGAGGAAAGATTAAAAATGACACTCCGTATATGTTATGGACACCATCACGAATTGGTTGATCAATACGATGAGACTGTGTCTAAACTAACAAATGACATTTTTTCCACGTCTTAAATTGTGGTTTTACATCTATGTCGTCTGTCTGCTAAGTACCGAACGTGACATATTCCCGAATATGACTGTTATATCGAGTGTACATTTGCATTGCTATACGACGTGTCTCGGTATTTTGTACATCCAACATTCATGTATTAATTTTTTATTGTTTCTGTTATGGTTTCGGTTGGATAATGTGTTATGTCTTATCGTTTGTAGTCCAAATAATTATAAAATAGCCTTTCAATACCATCAATGTCATGAAAATTGTTTAGAATGGTATTGTGAAAATAATTGTTTAAAGTTCGAGATTGCATGTTCGTTACGTAAGTGCGTCACTGTTTGTGATGTCCTGTGGTGTCTGTCGTTGATGGAAGATGTTCGTTGTTGTTCTGCGGTTTGCATGTTGTGTCGACTGTTATATTATTTGTTTGTGCGTTTCTCTGTAATGAGTGTTCTTGCGTATGTTTGTGCTGTATTTCTGTCACGTAGTGTTGTCAATTAATACGATATTTTTTCACATTGTCATATAAGCGGGAGGTTTGGCTAGCCATAAACCAGATTCAACCCACCATGTTTTCTTAAATTGTCCTGTACCAAGTCAGGAATATTGCAGTTGTTATCAAATAGTTCGTTTCTTTGTATGTTGGCGTTTGTTTTTGTTGCACTTCAGTGTTCCTGTTGTTCCTTTGTTTTCCTCTTATAGTTGATGTGTTTCCCTCGGTTTTAGTTTGTAACCCGGATTTGTCTTCTTTCAACCGATTTATGAGATTTGAACACCGGTATACTACTTTTGCCTTTATTTGTAAAATATACAAGTAATTTACTGTCCATATTAGTGACTATATTGATATCATATGACAGTTGTTTTCCATTCGTTTGAACTCCAAGGAAAATTCTGAACGGAAAGTCCCTTATCAAATGGCAAAATCAAAAGCTCAAACATCAAACGAATGGAAAACAACTGTCATATCCCTGACTTGGTACAGGCATTTCCTTATGAAAAAAATGTTGGATTAAACCTGTTAAGACTGTGCTAAAAGTTAAGGTGTAATTGACTAGACTCGCTTTTTTAGACTGCTGTAACGTTTTCTATTTATGAAATAAATTTTTCACTTTAGTCATATGGATTGCTTTTCTTATAATAATGGTCTAACATAATGCGTTGAAACACATCATCAATTGAAAAATTCCCTTATCTTGCACTTGTTAGCAAAATGGTAAGCCATGATTATAAAATACCGATTAACCTGAATGTGGTATGATACGGAACAAACGATCAGAAAATATTTCCAAAACTAAGTCTAATTTGAATTATAAAGGTAGCAACTGATGCTTGTACTATAAATACATGATGTAATGTCTGTTTTATTTGTTGCCTTTATTTAACAAACCGGTTGTGGATCAATTTTTCAGTTGTCTGTTTTCCTCTTCCGTATTTGACTATATATTTTCACTACTACTGAACCAATTTTCGAATGATTCATTGAGAAATTCGCTACTTTCTGCCGAAGTATGTTTCGTTTCGATAGTTTTACTTGTCTTTAACAATCCGTCACTATCATCGTCTCCTTTAGATGTTTTATCGCTATCATTTTCTTTACTCTCTGTGTTGAAGTCGTTATAATCATGTTCTTGTGAATTGATTAAATCATTGTCAGTGTGTACGATTTTCATATTTTGAAAGCTACGAGGAAAATACTCTTCTTCATTGTTATTACTATAATCGCTTTCAATAGAATTTTCATTACTGTCTATATAGTAATAATCTTTTATAACTTTGTCATCTGATTTGTCAGTGTGAAAGGATGTTTGGGGTACATTTTTCTCTGAGCTACTAGTATCTTTGATAATTTTGTCGTTAGATTTTTCAGTGTGTAAAGGTTGTTGGTTTTTATTTTCCTCGTAGCTACTTGAATCATATACCGACCAATCATGGTCTGAACTAGAAAAAAAGGGTTCGCTTTCAGAAAATATTGTATTATCGCTACTTGTGTATTTTCTCTCTTGATCATCAGCTCTGTTGTTTGGTGATGCGTTATTTTTATCATAAGCATTGTATACTCTTTTTTGTACAGCTTTCTGATCAATATTGAAAGCTTCAATACCATTTACACTTTCACTTTCGTCGCTGTCAAAAAAAGATTCATACGGTTTTAGGGGTTCATAGGCTTTTAAAGGAACTTGAATATCATCTTCATAATCCAAGCTGTCGTAACTATCAGAATTGCTATAGAAAGATTCTTTTTTTTTCCATCCATTATTATCATGAACCTGTATAGCTCGAACTGAATCTTTAGACCTTGATGGAAGTTTTGTTTTCAAACGACGTTTTAACAATGGGTCACTATCATTGTATCCTTCGGATATTTTCTCACTATCATACTCTTCACTCTCTGTGTAGAAGTCGTTAGAACTTGCTTCCTGTGATTGTACATGTCTAACAGTAACATCTTTAGTATTTGCCATCAACAATCTGTTTTGAAGCATGTTAGTGTTTTGGACAGGAGTGTGTTTACCTCTCGTATATTTATAAGTTGCTGATGATTTACGTTCATATCCATTTTTCCTGTTCATTTCTAAATTTTGTATGACTTGTTTTCTTTTAAACACCGAAAGACTACTTTTCCAGTTTTCCAACAAAATGTTTCTCTTTTGAACTGGTGACATTTCTTTACTTTGTGTCCGTGTTGTATCAGATATTTTTGGCTCACTCCGTGTTGTATCAGAGATTTGTGGGTCACTCCGTGTTCTATCAGAGATTTGTGACTCACTCTGTGTTTTATCAGAGATTTGTGGCTCAGTATTCGTCCTTGACCGTACAAATCCTTGATGCATTGTTGATTTCTTATTTTTGAACAGATCATTAGATTTCGACATACGATTTTTGGAATCTACATTTTTCAATCTCTCATTTTTCTTTACTATAGTAAAACTTTTTCTAAGCCTGTGTTGATCGGATGGTATAAAATAATTTCTTGTAATAGGAGACGGTTTTCTTTTGATTTTTTTCCACCGAAAGGAGTATGTTTGTTTCCTCGGCTTTCTTGATTTAAATCGGTATAAGTTTGCCCGATTACGAAAATTTCGCCCCGATGTTACAGCTGTTACCTCCTCCGGGCCTTTTACATACTGCTTTGAAACAAAATTTCCTGACATTCTTGAACTATCAAATTTTTGCAATGCTGATTTTTTGCCAACAGTTATGATGGAAGCTTTCACATTTCTTGCTCTCACTTTATCCGCTGTGACCAGCTTTGCTGATAAACTATTCGTTTTTACGTGGTTTGCTTGAATATCGTCAGCACTAAGAACACCAGATGTTTCCCTTCTAAATCGACCATGGTGAAAATTATTCAACCGAATTTCAGTTCTCGGCTCATGGAAAGTAAATTCTATCTTATTGAAAAATACCCCAGGCGATGAGGTTTTGCTCTTTTGTATACTTGTATTGTAGAGACGTGTTTGTAAGGATTTAGTTAAAACTGATTCTGGCAGAGAAAGATTTTCTAGAGTGAAACCTGAAATAAAGATAAAATTGCTATACTTGTCTTCCCTCTGACCAAATAATTGATATAGTTAAATACAAAAAAGAATCTTGACAAAGAAATCGTTTGTTTATATTGTTGGGATCTACCCTTTACCCCAATTTGATAAAAATAGAACTTAAATCGTCTTTGACGGACGCAATCACGTGTTGGTTGACCGTTATGGAATATCTGTGTCACAGATGATAGCGGATGTGTCCTAAATGTACAATCCCGGAGGGGGACACTCCCCCCTCCCCCCCGCAAAATGTGAACTACCGAATTAGACTTATTACCGGGTTTGTGCTAACATGAGAAACACGACGGGTGCCACATGTGGGGCAAGATCTGCTTACCCTTCCGGAGCGTTTTTGGTGGGGTTCGTGTTGCTCAGTCTTTTGGTTATCTATGTTGTGTTTTGTGTACTATTATTTGTCTGTTGGTCAAATGTCTGGTTTGAATGTCCTTTTGGTATATTTCGCCTCTCTTTTAATTCAGTTAGTATACACAAATAGATACCTTTAATAGATGACTATTGGGTATATGTTTTGTTCATTGTTGAAGGCAGTAGAGTGACATATAATTGCTTCAATCCACTTTATGAAAACTCTTTTGGATAGATGTCTCACTGGCCATCATACCAAACTTATTTATTTTACATCAAAGTTGGATATTGACAATCTTAATTATACAATTATAATTTACTGATAGATGTATAAAATACGTCGTTTGTAGCATGGAATAACATTAATGACTTATTTATATTGTGTGTGTGCAGATCTTTCAAATATGGTTTGGTATGAAAATAAGTAGATGATGTATAATTGGCAATGGGACAACTCTCTACCTTCATCAATGTGCAAAAAACTCTTACCGCATAGTAGAGATTTCCAATACAATGACACACGTACATAACTCGACATACGGACCTAATGGGACCGGTTATTGTCAATCTAATGATTTGCTTAAATACGTCGCTCTAATTTAAACTAAGTATGCGAAGTCTAAAAAAACAACTCACTAGAACTTCGTCAACATTATATAATTTTAGAGGATGAGAGAAAGGATAGAAATCATGTATTTTTAATCATCACGCGATTCTCAAGATTCCCGCCTTAAATTTGAATTATCATGACATCACGTCTATACACGTATCCCATACATATCATAGCGATTGCTTTGACTAATATTTCATGGTCTTGAATATGACAATTTGTTTTCATTATACTATACAGATAATCGTTCCATGATAATGAAACGTAAATGATTCTTATAGAAGAAAGAATGTGTTCAGCTAAACCATAACATAAAACCCGTTTTTTTATTGATTATATTTAGCCTTCAAACAAGACGAATTTCTCAATTTAAAAATAATCGAAACTAAATAATTATTAATTAAGAAACAAAGTTATTTAATCAAAAGCCAAAGCCAGAGTTTCATAAGAACAAAAGAAAAGACATCCAGCTATACGGCCTCGTAGGATCACCAGAGTGACCACGCTTTATAATAAACTCTAAATTCAAAGTTTTTAGTAAATTTTAAACTCATATATAGTACCAAATTCATAATTGAGAATCGGGACATAAAACACTGCTTAAGACATCCATATCATCCGAGTTAAACGAGTGTGTGAGTACGCAACAAGACAACATTACTGCGAGAGCAAATACTTGTTTCTTAAAAATGTACGAAAAAAAAGTATTTTGCATTTATGATAAAATTTACAGATAAACAAATTTTCAAAATAGATCATTGTATTTTAGAAAATGTGTTCGATTAGGAATTGTACTGTGTCATTTGTTTAAAGGGAATGCCAATTCAAAATACCATACCATTTCCTGGCATATAACATAGAAACATTTTACCGTTTAGATGGGTTTTTCCCAAAACAATACAAGTGATCACGACCTTGTTCAATGCCAAAATATCGACAAGACATATTTAGTTTGGATATATAGTATACATAATTTGCAACCAGCAAACCAAACTTGATAATTACTTCGTGGGTAGATAATGAATAGTGATGATAGATAGATGAATGGCTACGCAACGTGCAGTGGTAAGTTACATTCGAATTCAGGACGAGAACATGTTGCTATGATATGAATAGGAACCCTGCTTTGTACTTCACCGACACGCTGAGCCGGATTTTTAACGTGCTAGGTCACACATGTCACAAGGTTAGTCAGGAAGAATCCGATTGACCTACCCGGAAACATTATTCTGACTCCAGGCGACAGTCTTCCCTTTATCTCCTAAATGCCGCGTACAATAATAGTTTTGTTCTTACCCGGCCAATGATCAGACCCACGACCTCCCGCACTCGAAGCGAGCACACTACCACGAGACCAACGAGGCGATTATGCAAATTTAAGATACACATACATGTATATTCAAACCATATGAAACAAAAATAAGTGTCCATAAGACATCGTGCCCCCTCCTCCCCCCTCGAAGTATAATATATAAAGAAAATATAATATTCACTTGCTAGCATGAATTAGGCATAAAACTAAAAGATTCTACTTAACAAAACTGCTAACAAATATTCCTTAAATGTCCGTTTTTTCAGAGGTATTTGTTTCAACGGAAAAAAATTCATAAAACCAATTTGTGAGCAATGACATAAATTGCACATAAAGACACTTCATAGTACCCATGCATCATATAATGTATTTTATATAATTAAAGAAAAGAAGAAGTAAAGTAACAACTGATTTAATCAAGTGTAATGTTGTTTTGTTTTTTTTTGGAATATGCATCCTTATAAATTTCTATGGAAAGATGACAAAGTAATTGCTGATAAATACATCTGAATTTCTTCTTCTGATACACCTATTAGTTTCGGATGTGTTTGAAACTCCTGGTTTAACCGTACAACTTAAAAGTCAAAAATTAGAATATCATCTCGCTTCAGAATTCGTTATTTTTATTTTTTAGACCTAACCTTGACTTAGTAGGTTTAAGAATTCATCCTTTGAGAAAAACTAAATATATGGGTCAAGTGGAATGACCAAGTAATAATGGTGCATTTGATTACTCGTACATTGTAGCTGGATTAATTATTCCCTTAAAAGTTTGTTGCCAATAAAATACTCTTGCATGCAATAACAAAATATGTAAAGATTTAAAAGATTTAACAAAGCAGTATGGATTAATATTAATATTTTTTCGAATCCAACACAATATGTGTATTCAACTAACAAAATATTCATGCAGTATATACTCCCCTCCGTCAAGCTTCAATGCAATAGGCTGAGATACGTTAAGATAAGTTGGTAATGTAGAGTAATATCATTTTATTGGACATCTGTAGTAAGTTATATAAGGCCCCGGCATGACAAATTTAATACACACCAAACGAAAAACTAATGGCCTGATTTATGTACAAAACAATAAACCAAAAACCAAATATGAAATGATAGTTTGTTTATACTTGAACTTTTAAGATTTTCAGAGCACATATTGTATGTTAAACAAGGTTATTGATTCGATTCCTGTTGACTTTTTTAGTTGCTCTGTTCCGTTGTTAGTATTATTGTTTGTCTTTTTATCTTATTTCTTAATGTGTTAATGTTTAGGGCAGTCCTGGTTCCATTTATGTTTTATTCTCATTCATTTATAATTTTTCACCGATGCATAACAGTAATTTAATATAAAAAGAAGGAGATGTGCTATGAATGTCAATGATATTTCTTTCCACCAGAGAACACAGGACCAAGATGTAAACAACTCAAGGTCAGCGTACGATCTTCAACAATCAGCAAAACTCTACAGTATATTTGCAATACATGTGAAAGGTCCTGTCATGACAAGATTTGAAACAATTCAAAAGAGAAAATCGACGACCTGAAATAAGCTAAAGTAAATAAACGAAAAACAATTATTAAAGACAGTAACAAACGACAACCGCTGGCCTACAGGCTCCTTTTTTTTTTTTTTTTTTTAGCCATGGCGTTGTCAGTTTATTTTCGACTTATGAGTTTGAATGTCCCTTCGGTATCTTTCGCCTCTCTCCTTACTTTGAAAAGAAATAGAAAGAATATGACAAGGTTCAACATGTTTGGAAGCGCAAACCCCCACCCCACCTAACACGGGACAGTGATCCAAGAACATAAATAAGAACAAACGCTAAAAGTTATTTGGAAGTGACTTGACTCATCAGATCGACAAGAATCAGAAAAAAATGTCTATTTTGGTAAAATCACATCGAGAACATATGAAAGCAAATAAAACAATTGGATTCCTCAAAGGATATCTCAATATCTGTAACACCGATATCACAGAAAAAACTTACGTTCTCCTTTGTAAGACCAACGATTCAATTTGAAAGCGCTTTATAGAATAAACACAAATTAGATATTATAATGGTACAAAGAAGATCAGCCAGATATGTAACACACCGGTATCGAAATAGATCATCTGTAAGCGCCATAATCGAACGCATAAATAAGACATCGTTATAGAAAAAAAAAACGTCTAATCATGTCATATAAGATTAGATTGGTGGATTGGGTTGCTTAACATCCAGTGGCAAATATTTCATGAATGTTTAGGACGAGAACAAATTAACAATTACTACAATAGGTAGGTCCGGTAATAGAGGTCAACTGGGTTGCAGGTCGGGAAAATTTGGACTGCCACGGGAAAATGAGGGTATATTGAATAGGGATAGAAATTTAGCCTTGTAACGGGTCACCTACGGACCCCTCCAAGAGTTGTTGCAAGGGTTCTTAATGTGCAGAGAGCGTGACACTCTCTCCACACCAGGCATCGGATTTAACGTCCCCATTCTGACCGGACGTGGCTGCGTACTTGATACATCCCGCACAGCCAAACGGACGCCCCACTTTGGGTTTTACTGCCGGTCAGAAGAAGACGTGTAGTGACCATATTTCTATTCCCCAGTAACCCTTGGGGATATACAAGATTAGCAACCAAAACGTAAACATCGGAGCAATCACAGAACATTGGCCAAAACTCTTTCCAGACCCCAGCATTTAACATCACTATAAAGAAAGAATCGTACTATAACCACAAATCATTAGGGATTGGAGCGCCTTACACAAATCTGCGATATTTGTCAGTAATTTTGAATCCTTTAAAAGTGAAGGTCAACAAATCAGTCTATAGTCTTCTATTTTGTAACCCTCAATATTAAATATATGTATATCCCTTTTATTTTATCGTTCCTTTTTTCAAAATTATCCATGCACAAACCCAAAAGTAACAGAATAGTCAACAGTGGTAACTCGATCAGTGGTAGATGTAGAAGTGCGTTTTTTATCTTTGTTATTAGTGACGTGTTCACATTTGTGTTGTACTCTTTGTCATATATATTCTGTTTGTTCAATTTTTAATATTGTCTCTGATATATATGTACTCTACTCGTGCTTTTGAAGGTGTGGTTGATAGAAGTTTGATAGGCAACAAAGACTGAATATATATTTCAATATTAAAAGTGAAGACAAGGATCAAAACTATAAAAACATATGCAATGTATTTTACTAATTTGGCCAACCGGCTGTACAGTAAAAAAACCAAGTGATTGTACAATTACCATTTAATCGATTGCACAAGTCGATACATTTTTAAGAAAAATGATAAATATTTGAACTTCTACTAGGCCAATGTCTATTAAACTTTCAAAAAGGTAAGACTGCATATCAGAAAAGGTTCAAATGTTAAAATAGTTAAAGCGACTATTGGGTTTTCTATGTTTTTTGGCAGTTGTTATCGCTGTTGTGTGATCGATTTACTCGGATATTCGCTATTCTAAGAAAAATAGTTTGTTGTTAATGTCGTTTTTATTATTTGATTGCTTTATATATATACATGTAGAATGTTTTCTTTACGAAATATTGAAACAGACACTTTTTTAAAGTATCATGTTTATGAATCAAGCTTTACAAGAGATAAGTATATATAAATGTATAATAATGACAATGATTATGAGACAAGTAAATGTTAAGTTAGAATGTATCGAATTAATTAAAGAAAAAAAAAAACAATATACATACACAGAATTGGCAGTAAACATGTTATCAATAAGCACACGTAGAAATAATTTCCACACTGAACAAACCATCTCATCATATTTTAGAATATATGTCATTGCTTTCCATAAGTAGCCATTGTTTGCGTATGTTTGTTAATAGATAGTTATGACGTGAAATGAATCCTAATTGTTAGAATTATCTAATTAAAATTCATAATGTGAATAAGGTTCACTAATATAATATGAAGTGTTCATTTATTAAAATACAAAATAAATCACTTACAATTGCAAGATACCGACGAATTTTTTGGATAAAAACATAGAGTGTCTATTTTGCTATTATGAACTTTCCGCATATATGAAGCAATGTTAAACAGACATTGTATAAAAGGGAAAATACATCTCAGTTGATCGTTTTGATATTGATCAAAGTTGATGCTGATTATCAAAAGATTGAACTAAGAATGTCTAATCTCAAGAAATATTGACGGTAGCAGTCACGATCTGCCTGACTGGACAAAATTACCATGTATTTATAATTCATCATACTCGTTGTCTCGTTTGAAACTTTTTTAACGATTCATCTACTAAGTTTGTGTTATAACTGACAATGGATGCTACATTATATACATCGGAGACCAAGGAGTAAAATGATTTTCAATTCATTTTTTCTGTGTAATTTTGTAGGTTTTTATTTAAAAAAAAAACAGTATGGACTGATGCCGACACTTTGCCGGTTCTTTATCAGTCCCTAATCTCTGGTATTTTATATTTAGGTAGACATACTTGGTGAAAGCAGCTGTATATTATTTAAGTTACATATACCTACATCCGAACATGGCGGAGAAAATGGTATAATTTCAAAATTTATAAACGGACAATATCAAAAAAGGTTTGTTATAAATCATGTCAGTATCGACGTACTGACTACCGAGCTGATAATACCCTCGGGGACTGATAGGCCACCAGCAAAGGTATCGACTGTAAAAACAACAAGTTATAAATTTCATGCTTCCGAAGCGCTTATTATACAATCATACTTTTGTTTTCTATGTTTTGACAACGATTATGCCACTGCATACATATATGTTTGCTGTCTCTTTTGCTGCTGGTGGCGGTTAGAAGGGGGTACATTAACCTCTGGATCGGCAGATTCGTCTTCTGCTGCTGCGTTGCTTTCTTCACTTGCATTATTAGAAAGATTAGCGACGGCTTTATCTCTTTTCTCATCTTTTTTTTTAATTGTTTTTAAACCTTTCGGTGATATATGCTATATACAATCTGTTTTCATTAGTCACCAGAAGAACGCTAAACTGCGACTAGCAGACTGGCTTTTCCCGATGACTGTTTTTGTTGGTAGACAAAATGTATACAAATCGGTATCCTATATGACATGATTCCATATACACGGCAGCAAACGCTCGTTAACCTGCAAATATTAAATGAAATTGCTGGAAATTCAATCGACTTTTAACGGAATACTTTGTTATAAATGGGCAAATTAAAATGATAGAAAGCATTCAGGACATAGTTGAGACACCCAAAAAACAAATGTTCTGCCATTATTGATATCTATGCAGGCTTAGTGTATCGTCTACGTCAGCTGTTCAGGACACAATGGAGACACCCAACGAAGAAATGATCTGCCATCACTGATATCTATGTAAGCTTAGAATATCGTCTACGTCAGCTGTTCAAGACATAGTGGAGACACCCCATAAACAGATGATCTGCCATTACTGATATCCATGCAGGCTTAGTGTATCGTCAACGTCAGCTGTTCAGGATACAGTGGAGACACCCAATGAACAAATAATCTGCCATTAGTGATTTTTATAGAGGTTTAGTGTATCGTCTATGTCAACTGTTCAGGAAACAGTGGAGACACCCAATGAACAAACTATTTAACATAACAGATACCTATGCAGGCTTAGTGTATCGTTTACGTCTACTGTTCTGGAAACAGTGGAAACACCCAATGAAAAAATGATCTGCTTTTACTGATATCTATGCAGGCTTAGTGTATAGTCTACGTCAGCTGTTCAGGACAAAGTGGAGACACCCAACGAACAAATGATCTGCCATTAGTGATTTCTATGGAGGCTTAGTGTATTGTCTACGTCAAATGTTCAGGACACAGTGGAGACACCCAATGAACAAATTATCTGCCATTACTGATATATATGCAGGTTTATTGTATCGTCTACGTCATCTGTTAAGGACACAGCGGAGACACCCAACGAAAAAATGATCTGCCATTACTGATATTAATGAAGGCTTAGTTTATCGTCTACGTCATCTATTCTCCTAATTGAAGTATCATATCATCTATAGGTTGCACTTTGTAAATACAGCTGTTTTACAAATCACGCCTCTTTTGGGGAGATATATAATATTCATAGATATTTTGTTTGTTTACGTACTGGTTCCCAGATATGATCTCTATGTTTCATCTCATAGAGACATAACTTGGGAATGTTACCAGTATACTTACACATGGTTGCAGGGAATTTTGAATTCTTAGGGTCACCTAAAGTGAAGGTGGGGGTAGTACAGAACTTAAGTATTAGTTTAAACTCTTAGAAGTTCGGGGCATATAAATGTTGAAAATATGCCGCACAGCCCTATGTTTTGACCTTTGAATAAACTAGTATCAGCTTTCCATTCTAGGATATAATTTTTCACGAAACTTCTTAGTAAAAGTGGCACAGTTTTAGCCGAAAAGGGAGTTCCTATGGGAAATTGCATTGTCTATATTTACAGAAATGCAACCTATATTGGGTGAAAAAAGAGAACATGTAGAATTTCACCTTGGGCATCTGGTTTATCTCAAAGATTTTAATCAAATTAACTCAAATATAAAGTTTTATAAATATTTCATGAAGATTGAGAAAATACTGGGCCTTAACTATGATGACTCAGCATAAATTCACAGTTTACAGTATGCATAGTTTACTTTAAGCCCTGAATGGGAAAGTAAATTCGTAATATATGCATATTTGTAATTTAAATTGTTTAGAAGTGCTTATTTTTTACTCTTCGCAGTCATTGAAACTCATAGATACTTGATAAATATTGTTGTTGGGGTGTTTTTGTCCTGTCGATAACCCAAAAGTAAGCCGTAACACCTGAATGTGCTTTTTTGTGACCGTGGCATAAAAAATACAAGCTAGAAATACAAAAAAATACCTCAATAAAACTAACAATAGTGTTTTCTATCCTAAATATGTACTTAATATTCCATATTCACAGAAACAGCAGATTTTTTTTAGCAAATTTGAAGCCCCAGTGGCAAAAAAACAGAGAAAAATGCCTACCCTGGATCATTAAACAGATAATTTAACCTATAAATTCTATGATTTTATAAATTTTAAAGATCTTTCGTATAGAAAATAATAACTGTGCTTGAAAGTTATGCAAAAAAAAAAAGATGTAAGCAGTCAGTTCTGTAAAATTTTTAGTGAATTCATACATCAGACTGGTAATTTCACACATACAACTTTTGCAAATATGGCTCTGTTTAAACACTTCTAGTTCATATATTAGCTAAATTATGTTAAATATATGGTGAGAGATGATATTTTTGTGACAAAAATTCTAAAATGACCATATCAGGCAGAAGCTGTAAATTTTTATTGATAAATAGGCATACAGTAAGATGTGGACTGGAGACAGATGCAGGATTGGATACTTTATATGATCTTGAATGTTGGAATTAATAACTACTAAACTTTACATTTATAGTATTTTGAAATGCTTTCAATTTGTTATCAGAACAGTTTCAAACAGGTTCTAGACATTACATGTCAGAAAACATGCACATTGGTTAAGCTGACAATAATTAAAGTCCTTTTTTCAAATTCTTTAAAAATTGAAAAATGGGTAGGGGGTATAAAATGTACTTTAAAAGAAAAGTTACAGTACATGCAGCGATTTCTTTTGGGCTAACATTCTGATAAATAACTATTGTTTAGAGAAAAAGTGTTTTTCAAGATTTTTCTATTTGAATAAATGTTAGTATAGGTTACACTTTGTCAATACAGCTGTTTCACAAACCACGCCTCTCTTGGGGAGATATATAATATTCATAGATATTTTGTTTGTTTTCGTACTGGTTCCCAGATATGATCTTTGTTTCATCTTATAGAGACATAACTTGGGAATGTTACCAGTATATTTACACATGGTTGCAGGGAATTTTCAATTCTGAGGGTCACCTAAGTGAAGGTAGGGGTAATACAGAACTTAAGTATTAGTTTAAATTCTTAGAAGTTCGGGGCATATAAAAGTTGAAAATATGCCGCACAGCCCTATGTTTTGACCTTTGAATAAAGTAGTAGTGCATATCAGCTTTCCATTCTAGGATATCATTTTTCACGAAACTTCATCGTATAAGTGGCACAGTTTTCGCCGTAAAGGGATTTCCTATGGGAAATTGCATCGTCTATATTAACAGAAATGCAACCTATATACTATATACTTTACACGTTCCTGTTTCCGTGCAAAAAAGGCTAACAATTTACACAAAATCCCCTCTTTTTTGACAAAGTACAATTTGAAGATTGGTTAATTCTCAATTACTAACCAGAGCCGATAAAGTATCGATTGATTAGAACTATTTTATACAGTAGTTAGAATGTAAATTAAATAAATATTTCACAAATGTTTGTGTTCAATGTACACCTTGATATGACCCCTTTTCAAAAGGTTACCTGTCGTCCTAGGCATAGGTATAAAAAGTAAAATACCAAAAATACCGAACTCCAAGGAAATTTCAAAACGGAAAGTCCCTTATTAAATGGCATAATCAAAAGCTCAAACACATCAAACGAACTGAAAACATCTGTCATATTCCTGACTTGGTAGAGGAATTTCCTTATGCAGAAAGTGGTGGGTTAAACCTGGTTTTATAGCTAGCTAAACCACTGACTTGAATGACAGTCGCATATAATTCCATTATATTGACAAAAATGTGTGAACAAAACACACAGACATACTAGGAAAAAATGTCAAAAATAGGGGTACAGCAGTCAACATTGTGTTATAATCTTAATCACTTTAAAAACAAAAAAATAGGTCAACAAAGAAAAACAAAATGGCATATAGACAAAGGAAAAACAAGAATACAAAAAATGACCATAGCACAGGTGTTACCGTAGGTATCGATAATGTTTCGAAGACGTCTAATAGGGATAATTGTAACCTTAGATGTCTATATCTTTTGTGCATAACTATGTAGAAATGTTCGTAGCTTCAAATTTTTTTAATGTGATTTGTTTTTGTTGTGTTTTGTTTATCTTTTCGTCATTTTTCGTTTATTGCAATGGCATTGTCAGCTTGTTTTCGGCTTATGAGTTTGACTATCCCTTAAGCATATTTTGCCTCTCTTTTAACATTACTGAATATCGAATGCGTCATTCATTCATTATTATAGATAAGTATGCACATAAACATGTTAACCACAACATAGAGGATGTCACATAAGATACCAAAGAGACACCCCACTCATAAAAACTGACAACGTCATAGCACAATCGACAGAGGACTAACACAGTCTAAAAATTACTACATAGTAGACTAAAGAATAAGTAACACGGACCTCACTTAAATATGGGGGTGATTTATGGTGCCCCTAATTGGCAAACAGATGCTTCTCCGTATGTGACACCACTTTTGTTGCTCATGTATTTGCAAAGTCTCTTTTCGATCATGTCACAAAAAACCACCGGACTGGTTACAAGTAAAACAATAATATTTAAGTTGCCTTAATAATCCAACTGTGCAATGTTATATCTTAGATCAAATATTTATAGTATAATCAAAAATGCAAACAAGACATTATCGTTTTATTAATGTTTACAGGGCTTCAAACGTTTGATATTTAACATGCATGTTAAAAGCATTTGAAGGTTTATTTCATTCTTAAAAAAATTGGCACCACCCCTTTATCAAAAGTAAATTTTTTATAAAAAGATGTCTAAAGATCAGATAGCAATTATAACAAAACATAATGGTTTGTTGTATATTTAATGTGTGTTATTAATAAGGGTTGCTACTTCACAGTTTGGTATCTGTATCTGTATCATTCCGGAAATAGAAAGAGTTATTACGTGTCCGGTTTGATAATTACTCTCTATCTTGTTTATTGTCAATGCGGATAGCAAACATTATTTTTGTTGAGAGCAAAATATAACTTCAAAACTCATTATTCGTATTTATTTGTATCCTTAAAACATAAAAGTCCACCAAGATTACAGAAGTATGTTGCCGGTGTCGTTTACGTTAACAGTAAAACGAGAACATTCTATTATTTATATTTTAGTCAGAAGTGTAATTTATTAACGGTATTTGAGCAAATTCAATCTTACCAATATCAGGCTCCGCCATATTTGAATATAAATAACTTCAATTAATGACAGTCTCTTTCCCCCAGTGTAAACTTATATCCGGCCATTCAGTCGTTCAAACATCATGCTTGCCGTTACTACTTATAATTACATGGAAAACACCAATTCTGGTAATATTTACGTAGCTCCGCAATGAGAACCAAAGGAAGGGAGAGGGGATAGCATTTATTAAGGAGTCCGGTACAATCAGGGTATAATTGCAGATCTATGATGTTAAAAATATGCTTATGTATGTGCACAATTGTATACACAAATTGATTGTACACGTTGTAATCTTGATACGTCAACAATATAAATCTAGAATTCCAATTTCAACTCGAGTTGTAGTTACTGTTTTAAAAACTTACGTGTGTTTCGATGTATACAAAGTGCGAATCCAGATAGTTCATGTTCACTGTCATACGCGAGTATATCTATTGTAGAATAAAGGATGACTGGAAAAACTGTGCTTGTTTACGTCTTGAAAATACAAAATAATTGATTTGCATGTATCTTTTTTAGCACAGTTTCATTAGAATATGACTTTTCAATGTACACCAACAGGATAAAAGTCCTAAAGTAGAATCTAGAAAATCGATAATTGAAAGCAATTCGTTTTAACTATACGTGCGATGCATTAAAATCTTCAGTACGATCATTTTTGATGTTGGATATTTGGAGGTGCGATGAATTTTCATTGTGGTTTTATGTGATAATTGGACATGCAAAAAATGACATATTCATTTGATAACTTCGATATTGATGATATTTACAATTTAAAATCAAAACTAATCGTACATGCATTCTTGAATAAACACTGAGTATAACCGCCGTACAGTTGATTAAATTTTGTATCACTGGTCTCTAGTTATCACTTAACATAAAACTATGTTTTATTTTTCCTCATCAAACGTTTCACGGCTCTAGAAACTTTGTTAAAGTGTACTTATGCAGAAATGATGATTATGGTGATGATGATGATGATGATGATGATGATGATGATGATGATGATGATGATGATGATGATGATGATGATGATGATGATGATGATGATGAATGGTGTTTTACGTTCAGCGGCAAATATCATGCATATTCAGGACGAGAAAATGTTAATGTAGTATGAATTATGCCTGCATTATACTAGACCGACAGGCTGAGTCGGATTTTTCACGTGCTAGTTGAAAAGGTAACAGACCACTGGTAGACATGTTAACAAACCTTTACACATTATGCTGACGCCAACCTTTCCTCCAAAAAACGCAATAAAGGGTAATTAGATCGTCATTAAAGGGCAAGCACTCGTATAGAATTAAAGATTTCGGAAAAATTTGAGTTATTTGTAGATCTTGTCTTGCTGATCATTTTGGCTATTTACAATATTAATCTATCGTTTAGAGTTTTCAAGATAAAAGGCAAAATGCCAAAAAGGTAAAAAAAATGACATTAAAGGACAAAAACTCCAATAAGGAGTCGACTGACGATTTCAGCCATTTGACTTATTTGTAGATGTCTTGCTTATCCTTTTTGGTATTTAAAGTGTCTATCTATCTTTTATATTATCATCATAGTTTTCAATATCATAGGCAAAAACACGAACAAATCGATAAAAAAGGTCATTATACCTATATGTATATCTTGTCTTTTTGATAATTTTTATTTATTTAAGCTCTATCAATCTATCATAACCTACAAATCTATTTTTCGAATTGGAAAAAATCATTATTAAAGTGCAATAACTCTAATTAAGAGTCGTCGGACGATTTCAGCCATGTTGACTTTTTTGTAGATCTTGCCTGGCTGATAATTTTTATTGTTTAAAGTTTCTTTCTTTCAATAATGGTTTTGAAATAATTTGCAAAAATGAAAAATGAAAAAAATTATTTGGTCGAATTCGTTTTTGAAGGGCAATAGCTCTTATAACAAGTCATCTGACAGTTTGATGTGATTGGACAATAGGTATAGTTAACATTGCAAACATTTGTGCCCCTGTCAGATTTATAAACCATATTTCAAGCTAGTAGACAAAACTTACATTTTACCCCTATGTTGTTTTTTAACCACGTCGGTCATTTTCGTTGGCAGGTGGGGTCATCGGACACATTTCTAAAATTATTATAGCACAATGATGATTGTGGCCAAGTTTGGTTGAATTCTGCCCAGTAGTTTAAGGTGATTAGATTTGTGTAAAAGTTATAGAACGACGATGGACGCAAAGTGATGAGAAAAGCTCACTTGGCCCTTTGGGCCAGATAAGCTGAAAGCATCATTAGACATCATTATATATAAATGTCTTTTCATGTTGTAATGTTACGCTACTGTTTCATGTTAGGGTGAAGGTTGGCGCCTGTTAAAACGCTTAAACCTGCTGCATTTGTATGCACCTATCCCAAGTCAGGAGCCTTTTGTTCAGTGGTTGTCGTTTGTTGATGTGGTTCATAAGTGTTTCTCGTTTCTCGTTTTTTTTATATAGATTAGACGGTTGGTTTTCCTGTTTGAATTGTTTCACACTAGTCATTTTGGGGCCATTTATAGCTTGCTGTTCAGTGTGAGCCAAGGCTTCGTGTTGAAGGCCGTACTTTAACCTAAATGTGATTACTTTTACACATTTTGACTTGGATGGAGAGTTGTCTCGTTGGCACTCATACCACATCTTGTTATTTCTATTTAGTTGACAAATTATAAAAGTAATATGTATTTGAACTTTCCATTTGATTTTATTGCTCATGTGTGAGAATAAAACATTACTCCTGGTAATGCTATATTTTTTGGTTGATTTATTCTTGTAAAAGGGACACAATGACATATGAGAGATGTTGTGGTTAACTTCCCATACCATTTACATGTACAAGTATAACAAGAGTAATATAAATTTAAGTAATATAACAGTGTTGATTTATATGTCAGTTTTTGACAAATTATATTATGTAATATCTTCTTTAACGAACTTGTCCTATGAGTTGAATGGGTTGACTTGGGTATAGAAATAATGTTCATCTGAACTTGAAACTTAAACAAAATTCAATGCTTTAGAGAAGCACATATTTTGGATAGTCAGGATGTAAAAAAACACAGCTACTTCAGGTCATAGATATTTCACTTTTGGTATTCATCTAAATGTAAATTGTCAATTAAGAATGTGATATTAATATCTGTTGAATGTTTAGTATCAAGGACAACCTTTTTGGTTTAACTAACACAACTGAATTGTTTGTTGCATAGCAGAATCAAGAAGAACAAGCTTTGGAGTTTAACTGGACACCACCAAATTGTTTGTAGCCTGGCAGAATCAAGGACCAGCTTTGGGGTCATACTGGACACAACGTCCATGGAAAGTGACCTGATTAGAGTTTAATATACTATACGCCTGGTTATACAGGGCCAATACCACAATTGTTGTTTGTTGTAAAGGACAATAATTTTACTTACCATGCCGTCACATCAGATTTTTATGTTATTTTATAATATATGCCTCACAATGTAATTTAACACACTATATAGTATGTAATAGTAATAAAAGTAAACACATTATTTCGCTAGACAAACTAGCTTCATCGGGCATACATCTATCCATGCAACTTATCTAGTTGTCTGACGAAATATTGCGTCTATTTGTTATCGCATTGTAAATATCTTTAATATTGTTAATAATGTAAAAATTACATCTCTTTATTAGATTTGTAGGTTAGTTGATGTTATTTATAAACATGTATTTAGATATTTATTTGATGCTTTGTCAAAATAATTATATATGGTGCGATATATTGATGTGTTTTGATAAAAAGATAAAAAAGAATAAACATCAAAGATATGAGTAAACAGGTATCCTCAAAACCAATTCCAAAATTATATGGGTCCTATGTATTTTTCACTTGAAATAAGAGAAATTATTAGCTACTTCTGCTTTAGAAAATTTCACTTCTGATGTCATATGAAAGGAAATACTTATTTGAACTAAAATATGTTTGCTAGGGACTTTTCTGAGAAATAAGAGAGTTAATCTGCCACTTTTAGTTTACAGGAAGTCACTATCTGTGTCATGAGATAGTTCATTTTATTAGTTTTAACGATATATAATTTCTATATCCTTTGCCTTAAATAAGGGAGATAATTTGGTACTTCCGGTTATATAAGTGCAAACATGTTTTTTTCCAGTTTGCACAAGGTCACTTCCAGCTAATATGTTTCAAAGTCATGTTTCACCCAACCCTTGCAAATGTTCGTATGGTTTTACCAGTATTAAGTAATTATCAATTTTAGTACTTTAATCTAAACATTTCAGGGGCATTTACTCCTATAAGATATCATCTGATCGCTTCAGACTGAATGGTGAAACGAAAGGAAGGCTAAACAAACGTATACCATAGATCAGACATCAACAACAATGCAAGCGACATTGTTTACCAGCATTTTAATCAGCTTGATCATTCAATCCTTTCTATGCAAGTTCGAATCATCGAAAAAATATACCACAGGACTAACAATCCTCATCATGCAACATCTCTCCATAGACAAAAAGAACACTACTGGATTCGACAATTGGGAACTGCGATACCATATGGTTGCAATGACAAAATTGATGGTAAAGGTATTCTATCTAGTCCTTCCTGTAGCTCGGTGAATGTGATGAACATTTTCAACCCTACTCCTTGACGTAGAAGCAGTCATGGTCATCGTCATTACACATCACCTACTCTCTATGATGTCTCTATTAATGACCTGCTGCCATTTATACAAAAGCCGTTAGGTATTCATCACATTCGCTCGAAGCTTTATTTATTACCTCTTTCAAAACTTAATTCTTTGTTCAACTTATGTTTGGAAACCACAGTTACAAACCCTCATTCAAACCAATACAAAATTACAGCTATTATTTTGGATATTGAAAGTCACAGACTTTTCAAACCAGTTCACATTGGAAAAGATGAAAAGGAGAAAAGATCCTTTCTTAAACTTTCCTTTGCCAACAAAGGTCTCGATACCAATAACTTTGGCCATATCCTTCATCATAAATTAGTTCACTCGAAATTACCTCCCTATTTTAGAAATCAGTCTGTACCTATCATTTCTTATACCTATGCCAAACCAATTGCAACTAAAACTGTCAAGTACAAACACGTGTTGCGGGATTTCAATATTGACGACTTCAAGTCTAAACCTCCTTTTTGTACCTGTGCTAGTTCCCCATTCATATATAATCCGACTGGCCATGTTATTACTGGTGACCTAAACATTGTCAATAAAAGAGACGCGAAAGATACCAGAGAGACATGTGTTATCCAAAGGCCCTAAATATCGTGAGCCTAAATCCATCAATTGGAAACACAACTTCAAAATACTAATGGATTATACCAGGCAATGGGTTAAACGCGAGAAAGAAGACGTAGATACTCTTTCCGAATGAATTAAGTTTGTGTGGTCGTTGATACAAATCAGAGTTAAGAAACTGAATGGGTCTATGAATACATATGCTTCATCAATCTTTAAAGACCCAAATGTTGCAAAACACTTGTTGTACCTTCATGAAAAATATGTTATTGTTCCCGCAGATAAAGCCCAAATCAACATCGTTTTTGCGTGTAAATCACATTACATAAACTGCTTGATAAATGAATTAGGTATTGACAATTCACTTGGAAACTCAACATATACCTCCACGACATTTACCAAAGAGAAAATCCTGGATAATCATAGATAATGAAAAGCCAATAGTAGTATACCGCTGTTCAATAGTCATAAATCGATTTAACTGAAACAAATCCGGGTCACAAACCAAAACCATAGGACTGTTCCCTGTTCTTTTGGAATTTCAACCAAAGGTGAAGCACTGGATCTTCCATCACTGTATTGGATACCTGAACTACATAAGTGTCTTTACAATCAAAGTTATATTGCTGGGACTTCCAAGTGCTCCACGAAACCTCTTTCTAAATTATAAACATCAATTTTATCAGCAATCAAAACCGGGCTTTCAAAGTTATTGTGAAACTACCTATTCCAGAGGCGGCGTGAATCAGATGTGGATACTCAAAAGTCTAAAGATCTTTAAGAGTACATACAATCTAAGACTCTTTCATCTTGCAATAGTATTAAAAGGTTTGACTTTTCTACGCTTTACACAAGTATTCCCCGTTCCGAACTAAAAGACTAATTGAAAAAGTTGGTCCTGCTTTGTATCATTAAAACAATAGCCAACGTAGATACAAGTTTCTTATCTAAGTGGGATATAAATCCTACTTTATAAAAAAATCACTCTGATCAAGGAGGTTATATGAGAAGGTGAGAGGACGAAAAACGCTATGTACACATAAAATGTTACCGCCCTTTCTGTAAGTGGGTGTAAATTAGTTGAGATCGATTCTGTCACAGAGGGAGACTTTGTCCTAATTACACACCCGAGTAAGAACGGAAACACCCGAAATGTTATAAACCTACCGAGATTTTATAAAATAAGCCCGAGATCATGGCTCAATTCTCGCTGAGACTACTATAACACTATGTGTTTGTTATAGTAGTCTCAGATTCACAACAGTATATATATAGCCTTACTTACGAGAAGGGAAAGTTTGGTCAGGATACCAGGCTATTAAAAAATACACACTCGATGTTTTGTGGACGTATTTCAATCATCATTAAATTTGATCATGGTCGCCGATTTATTTATAAGCGATGCCTAAGTGTTGGAGCTCGAAAAGAATTTGATCATATTGAAAAATTCTTCATCTGCAAGACAAACGACTCAACCGACCTGAATTGCTTCGTTAATGATGTCTATATATGGAATTAAAATTTAAAATTTAAAATATTTATAAAAATGTGCAGAGAAAATGTCCGTAAATAAATGAATAGACACGCTTTCCTGTCGTTTTATCTTTACTAATAAATTGACGTGTTTTATAATTGTTTTTATAAATATTACAACCGTGCATGGCCTTAAAAGAGTATTGATTAAGAAGAAATCTACACATACCATGTGTATTGTCGGTGAAAAAATCACAGATAGAGAGGTACCAATCTACATGCCTGGCAATCCTAGTATTAATGTACAAAATGCATGTGTTGATTTTCTGACATTTTACCGTTTTATTAAGCCAATGAAGTACTAGTTTTAACAAAATCTTAATGAAACTCAGTGTATTACAAGGCATTGATTTGGCTTGGTCACATTGAGAATTTCAAAAATAAATTGTTTTTATATTTCTTTTTTTTTTTTCTTATTTTTTGTTTTTGTTCCTTTGCTTTCAGTGAGAGCCTGTCAATTTAAAGGGAACAAAAAATAAAATATTGGAGATGCAAAAACATTTAATTGTGCACAAAAACAATTTTATGAGAGAAAAACATTGCAATGTCCTGATGTCTACAGCATACATACTGAAACTTTTAAGTGGTTCGCGGATAAATTCCTTTGTTTCAATAAAATTAAATCGCTCCGGTCGCAACCGATAACTTTAACAAAGGTTCCTCACATATTCCTTTCGAAGATATAACCTACCATTTCCCATTTCCAGGAGCCAACACGGGAACTGAAAATCTAAGCGCCTATGCCTATATATTTAACCTAACGCAATGAGAAACAAACTTTTCGCTGGCATTCGATAAATTTCTCTTCGTTTCAATTACAAAAAGTCGCTCCGGTCGCAACAGGTCACCGTAACGAAAGTACCTCACATATTCCTCTATTTTCTATGATATTACCTACCAATTATCATGGGCAGCGCCATACAGGTGAAGCGAAAATCTTTGTTTAAAGCAAGGTGGGGTTCAATAGAAATTGCATTCTTAAATTTCTTTAAACCCTCATAAATTTGTCATTTGTCAGTCGATATTCACCGTAGTAAGATATACTTTCAAATTTCGCGTAAAATGATATTGCACAATAAAAACACATTTAAACTGATTAGTATAGATAATAACACCTGCATTTTAATGACAAAGTCAACGATTTGAACCACGTGACATTAGCGATTCTCCTAATTACACGGACTGTTCGCGGTAACAGCCTGGTACATCAGAGGGCCATATCAAGTGGGTGATAAACATGTCGGTTTCTTTATATTTTTATTATTTTCCTCTGTTCGAATTGCTATCCTGGGGATGCTAACTTTATATCCACCTCCTTGCTCTGATTCAAACAAAAAATTCTCTGAAACTGATATTTTCAACATGATTGATTTTCTTGAGTGACAACATATTTTTTACGTTTAGAGGACATGTTTTTCAACAAACAATCGGCATTTCCATGGGAACCTACTGTGCCCCTCTTCTTGCGACTTGTTCCTTTATTCATATGAGGCTGACATCATACAGAAACTTCTTATGAAGAAAGAAAAGAAGTTATCAATATCCTTTAACTTTACTTTTCGCTATGAAGATGATGTTCTCTCACTAAATAATTCAAAATTTGGTGACTTTGTTAAACGCATCTATCCCATCGATCTTGAGATAAAGGATACAACATATCAGTTAAGTCTGCCTCATATCTTGACTTACATCTGCAAATTGACAATAATTAAGGCCTAGGGTTGGTTGATAAACAACACTTTACGACAAAAGAGATGATTTTAGCTGATTTCAGCTTCCCAATTGTGAACTTTCCATTTCTATGTAGCAACATTCGAGCAGGGCCTGCGTACGAAATATATATCTCCCAGTTGATTTCCTTGATAGAGGGTTGCTGCTCACAAGAAAGATATTAAACCTAGAGTTCCAAGTGGTGAAGTTGAAAACATCCTTTGTAAATTTTACGGACGCCATCACGAGTTGGTTGACCGTTATGGAATATCCGTTTCACATATGATAGCGGATATGTTCCAAATATCGTAAGTACAATCCCGCCCCCTTTTCCCGAATGTGACCTACCGGATTCGTACTAACATGAGCAACACGACGGGTGCCACATGTGGAGCAGGATCTGCTTACCATTCCGGAGCACCTGAGATCACCCCCATTTTTTGGTGGGGTTCATAGAGTGTTCTTTGTTGTGCTTTATGTACTGTTGTTTGTCTGTTGGTCTTTTTCTTTTTTTGCCATGACGTTGTCAGTTAATTTTCGACTTATGAGTTTGAATGTCCCTTTGATATCTTTCGCTTCTCTTTACAAACCAAACATTTTGCACTAGTTCTTTCGTGTCTAGCTTTATAGTTTTAGTTTAGATGCACACACAGGCAAAGGGGAAAATTTAGCACATGACCTTGACCTTTGACTTATACTGTGGATTCATTTATTTTCGTGGGTATCAATTTTCGTGGATAGAGTAAAAAAGATGTTTCGTGGTATACGTAAATTCGTGAATCGCTGATTACAAAAAAAAAAATCAGATACGTTATTCGTTGATTTCTATTTGATTTAGGAGATCATATAACCTCCTTGGTTTGATCAATAATAAAACAAACAAAAAAAGAAGGAATTCATTGAAAAAGTTTGAATTGTCAAAATCCTCGCTTGGTCATTCTAGGTTAAAGTGTTCATTGAAAACTTCTATTACAATAATGGACAGAGACAACTAGTTATCACTAATTATTTGTTTGTTTTACAATTTATAAATTCTTGTCGGAATTTTATAAGGCATTAAAAACTCTATGATTGAAAGCTCATTTCCCTAATCACGATATAATAAACAGTCTTATAAGTAAAAGGTGTGAAAATAAATGTTCCTGTCATAAACAATATTACCTACGGGCAATATCCCAGTACTTAATCCTGTTGACTTTTAATCAACAGTAAACCAAACTATGACACGGTAATTAACAACTTGCAGTTATTTTCCATGAACAGTTTTAATCAATTTTAAAAAAGTATATTATCACTGATATTCGATATATTTATTATTGATTTAATCAAAATACTTGTATCTTTTTTCAATAAAAACACGTGTTATGTTACAATGTTTATCGCTAGTCAACACTATACCAGAACTGCATAACATAACCGGAAATAAACATCCGACTCCATACACATTTCTCGGGATTATTCTTTGTTGAATTCTTAAATTCGTGGTTCGCTGTGACCCACGAAACCCACGAAAATTGGTATACCACGAATAAAAATGAATCCACAGTACCTCATTTTCCACAGTATGACAAAATATGATAGGTCTTTACGGTGTGCTGTTTATTAGTTACCATCACATACCGATTAGTAAAATAGTGACGGGCATGCAGATAATTCATAGAAGATATTACTTTATCGCGTCACTTCAAATTGACTAAAGCTTCCTTAGCACATACATGTAACGATCAATTATTCTTTTTGATATTTTGACTTTTGTAACATTGAGTTATGCCTCTTTTTTCATATCAGATTGGCATTATTAAGTACAGGCTTTTGAAACTTTTAAACTGACGTTGTTTTTTTATTATTCCACAGCAACTTCAAATAGATTTTTTTTCATTTTCACATTCTACATTAACATGGTCATTTCTAAAAAGTTTTAACAAAAATACCGAACTCAAAGGCAAATTCAAAAAGGGGAAGTCCATAAAAAGTGACACTATCAATCAACGGATGAAGTGAACAACAAATGCCATATTTCTGACTTGGTATAGGCATTTTCGCAGAAAAAATGTGGTTTAAACCTGGTTTTATAGCTAGCAAATCTCCCACTTGTAAGATAGTTGTTGATAGTTCCATTATATTGACAAAATTGGATAAGCAACCAAAAACATACATAATAGGTTAATGTGACAATAATTGGGATCCAGTAGCTAAAACTGTGTAAACATACATTACAGATATACAAAACCACTAACTGAAAAAATCCAAATAGATATACAAATTAATATAAAAAAGACGCCAACAAAAAGGTGTAAATTGACGTCAACAAAAATATGTTTGTCGTTGATAGTATATACCGTATATAATCTACACTATCGATACAGTGAAATTTGAGTAAATATAAATACAAGGGTAAACAAAATAGAAACAGCCATATAATACCCCTTTGCGTTCGAATCGCACCTCAGGACCAGCTTCACCAGGATTGCCCCAAGTTAAAAAGTAAAAAACCTGACGCCTGGATGCATAAATACCGAGTCACGCAAAGAGTCATACGACCAAAAGAACCATATAGCACAAAGACAAATAACGAGGAAACTAAAGTAACATAAAAAGATACACAACTTCAGCACCTTTAATCTTTAAATCAAAATCATTGTGTTTTATTTGTGAAGTTGACACTATATATTTATCTTTAAGATTTTGGTACTTTCCAATGAACCTTTTGAGAAAAAAGATAAGTCATTGTTTTACAAACCCCTGGTTCAGTATTTTTTGCTCATACACCGTTGACGTTTTGCAAAGTCTCCGTAGCAGCTGCTGATATCTAACCCCTTAAATATCGTTGAGATGAGAAATGCATACTCCATACACGGGTGAAGTTGGTATACTGCGGCTAAGGTGAGAAAAATCTATAATTTCAAAATTGAAATCGTCTCGTTTGTTGAGATGACCGTTGTTGTCAAATTCAAGGTAAATGTCATGAAATGATGCAGAGGAAGCTGTATATGTGGTTTCCTTGATACAGAGGAAGATGTATATGTGCTTTTTTATGCAGAGGACGCTGTTGTGTGGTTTCTTTGATGCAGAGGACGTTTTATATGTGGTTTCTTTGATGCAGAGGAAGCTGTATATGTGGTTTCTTTGATGCAGAGGAAGCTGTATGTCTGGTTCTTTGATACAGAAGAAGCTGTATATGTGGTTTTTTTATGCAGAGGAAGCTGTATATGTGTTTTTTTTATGCAGAGGAAGCTGTATATGTGGTTTTTATGCAGAGGAAGCTGTATATGTGGTTTCTTTGATGCAGAGGAAGCTGTATATGTGTTTTTTTTATGCAGAGGAAGCTGTATATGTGGTTTTTGATGGAGAGGAAGCTGTATATGTGGTTTCTTTGATGGAGAGGAAGCTGTATATGTGGTTTCTTTGATGCAGTGGAAGCTGTATATGTGGTTTATTTGATATCTTCTTCAGGAGGATATATTAAGGGGACCCAATCAGAAAAGTTTCAATTGTTAATGGAAAGAACATTATCAATATATTTAAAATTTAATAATCTAGATTCTTTGATCTTCTTGTTTTTTGCAAGTGTCTGATGGAACTCCGACTTATATAAAAACAAGAAAAGTTCGGTAAGGAGAAGCGCACAGTTGGTTCCCACAGGGATGCCGACAACCTGCTGGAAAATCATACCTCCAAATTCAACAAATATGTTGTAAATGAGAAACTCCAGCATTTTGATCATTTATTCTTCGGCGTTGCATGTTTAATTTTCGGGCTCACTTTTAAAAAAAATATATATAATTTATCCCAAAAAAATAAAGTTGTAGCGTATGATACCATTTTTTTTGGCGGAAAGCATTGTGGATTATTTCTTTAAGACAGGTATTTAATATTTCATGTGGTATGGCAGCGTAAAGGGCAGGAAAATCGAAGGTTTTGAGGGAATTTATTTCAGAAAATGACTGAGATTTCAAATTTTTGAGAAGTTCTCTTGAGTTTTTAAGAATCCACATATGATTAATGTCACTGCGCGAGTAAACAGTGTCACCGTATTTCTGTAATCCCTCTTTCACTGCGTACAAAATTTTGGTTAATCTAACGGACAATTATTTTGTAGAACCCGCAGATGAGCCGGCAATGTACCGTTGTATGCAGGGAGCCTTGTGAAGTTTAGGTATCCAATACAAACAAGATAAGTCCTCAGATTTGTTGTTCATTGAAATATTCAATGAGGCCATGAATGACTTGTGCTTTGCCAAGTCTCATCTTTATCAAAGATTACGTTTTGATATCAATGTTGAATATAAATAGTTAGAATTTAATGTTGTCCACTAAATATTTACTCAAGAGATACGCGTTATGATTATGATCATTTGATAAGACATGGAGGTGATTAAGTCTGTTTTCATTAGCTCCATCTCGTTGATAAAACGGAGGTAAATTTTGTGTTGTTAATGTGAATGAACATCATGCTAACATTATTTATTGGAATTAATTGATATCAAGACAAAATGGATTTCAATTCTACCTTTTTAACAATTTATTTACATCCTTTTCTGGTGAATTTTCTGGATTTGAAACTGATGACTATGAGTGCTACCTAAACAACTATCTATATTCAACTGAGGACTGTACAGATAGAACATTGTCACTTGTCAGTTCTAGAAGTGAGAAAAAATACTTTATTTTCGAAAAGATTATTTTTCACAATTATGACAGATTTTATGAAATTTATTCATTCAGATGGACAAGAATGGACAAGTATACAAATTTATTTATGATTGAATAAAGTTGTGATAACCCTACATAAGTCATCTGCAACACTTCATATACAAGAAAAAGGATGTGGGAATTGGTTCAAGGAAGAAAAAAGCATTTGAGAAAAACAATTACACAATGAGGTCAAATATTTCCAAACGTCTTTAATAGAAAAATAACACTGCCCAGAAGCCCACTGGAAACCTTTTATTATAATCAATGATCAAATTTGACAGTTCAGATACAGACCCAAAGTTGTTAGTACAGGATATGTCAAAAACCCTTCGACAATCATCTGGGAACAGTACTTTTTTTATAATCTACACAATCTTGATCACAGTAACTTGGATTTGCAGCAAGAAGTGGTTAATTTAAAACAGTTGAATCAATAATCGAAACAATCCAAATTAAAACAAGCAGGATCAAAGCCTTCTTCATTCATGTATGCAAAAAAACTGTCAATACTCAGACAGAAGTACAAGAAAAGAAACTGAAGATTTGGCACATTTCAATGTACATTAAATATAGAACTGTTTCAACACGGATCTACAAACCGATTAAATCTGATCCTAAACATTTTGGCACCTCTCAACATAGTGTAATCAACTACCAATCAAAACCAAAACCTCAAAAATCTGAGTCAACTAAAACAGAAATTGAACTAAGAGATTCTTTAAATGATAATGCAGTATCCATACCCAATCTCATCGCTTGTAAAAACAACAAAATCACATTAATTATTGGGAGTTCCATTTTGTTGAGTATTCAGCCTCGTGATACTAAAATACACTAAGGTATGTACCAACAGAAGAGCCAACATTGATAGACTAATAGATGTAACAAAAAAGAAGGATATGTCAACATACAGAACAATTATCATCCATATTGGTGAAAATGACTTTAATAATCAAAGCATAAGAGATAAATATGAAAGTCTATTATATTTACTGAATATCAAATGTCACCCACATTGTAAATTATTAGTTTCTGGAATTCTACCGATAAATGAATTTAATGTGCATAAACCGGATAAAATGCTGAAAAACCTATGTGAATGGCTTAACATGCAATTCATTGATCATACAAATATGTTTTATGATTAGAATGACCATCTTTCTTACTCCCGTTTTCATCATGATGGAATTCATTTGTCAAACAAAGGGACATCAGTTTTCCTCAGACCAGTCAACATGCATGTTAACATATTAGGGCATACAAATCGATCAGATAGGTATTGTGTATCCTGTGGTGAACGAAATCATAATTCAAAACCATGTAGACATGGTAGAAAGGTTCTATGTCACTCTTGTTACAATTTTGGTCACAATGAAAAATTCTGTGAATTGTTTAAGGGTGATGGCAAAGGAGACAAATCCCTACAAATTCAAATAAAAAATTATTCTTTTGAAATTTTAAACCACGTATGTCAAGACTGTACATGTTTGTATTGTAGTAAGGATTTAGCTAATCAATATAGTAATCCGGCTGTTCAAAATCTTTTTATCAATTTTCTAAACATAAGAGTGTAATTGATAACTCTGATAAAATAACACCAGCATTAAATCAAGTTGATATAACCTCTCAGCAGGTACCAGAATTAACCCTATCTTTGCCATCTCAAGTTTCAAACGATATTATGTATAAAACAATCACTTTTGTAATACAAATGCATGAAGCCACTTTTACTATTCAGGGTTTTTATATTTTTATTTACATATTATATTATATGCTTGTCATGTTTATATACTATTGACAATACTTATATTATTGGTAAGGATTCAGATATTGATGATATTGTTACATATGGATTTGAGAAATGCAAAGGTCTTAAAATAAGTTCTCATAATGTTAATAGATTGGAATGCAAGTTTGACGAGATTAAATACAATCTAATGTCTACTCTTAGTTCCCCAGATATACTTGGTTACTGTGAAAACTGTTTTTGGTGAAAATACATAAGATAAAGAAATAGACATTCCTGGATATATTTTACAAAGGAAAGAAAGACTAACTGATGGTAGGGGTGGCTGGGTTGTCTATTTAAAAGAAACCAGTTCCATTTCTTGAAAAGTTGATTTTGAAATAAGTAACGTTGAAACTATTTGGTTTGAAGTTAAATCTAGCTATAAGAAATATTTGTGATTTTGCTTTGTTTATAAACCACCCAAGTCACTAATTGGTTGGATAGATATATTTGAGGGTGATATTAAGGTGGCAATGATATATAATTCTGCCATAATCCTTATGGGGGATTTTGACATAAAAGATTTACAACCCAATAAAATACCACAAAGATGGTTAAACGCTGTAGAAACTTATAACTTTCAACAGTTAATTAAGGAACCAACCCGGGTAACAAATGAATCCAAAACTGATTGACCACATATATGTCAACCACTTTAACATGGCTAAAGAGGCTCATGTTGACCACTATCCAATATGTATGACAAGAAAAAGTGTATGATAAAAGCATACTCATTCAACAATTACTTGCACATGTTACAGACTTTAAATGAGCAAAATGTTTTAAAGATTAAAAAAGTGCACCTTTTCGACAGATTCAAGTTGAAAATGACCCTTCTGTCTGTATTGAAAAATGGTACAACATTTTTAATAACATTCTAAATAAACATGCCCCAATTGTGACAAAAAGAGTCAAGAAAGACAGACAGCCTGAATGGTATAACAAAGATATTTCATATGCACGAAAATTGAGAAACAGAAAACAAAAATATCATTGATACATCTAAATAGAAATAATATAATAATATGATAAAAGATTCAAAAGATTCGAAAACACTATGGAAATGTATTCACAATCTACACCCATCTTAATCATAAAAACCACATGAACTTGTTACAATTGAAGATCATAAAATACAGACCATCAAGAAAATGCTAGTGGATTCAATATTTGTTTACCTCATGTGTTGAAAAATTAAAGTATAGCAGGGCACCAAGCAAATCAAATTTCAATACTCTGACAAACTATGTACAAATGTTGTTTTTTTTCACAAATAAGGCACATTAATACATCATTTCCTAGTAAAAGTTACAGAACTATTTGATGAAATAATCCAATTAGATGTTAAGACATGTTCTAGTTCTGACAATATAGATCCAGAGATTTAAAAACTGAGTACTCCTTTCATAGCATCTTCCTTAACATATATTTTAGTCGAATGATTGATACTGGTGTTTATCCATGTGTTATAAAAAAAATGCCAAGGTGGCTCCTTTTTTCAAATCAGGTGAAAAACATTCAGCTAACAATTACAGACCAATATCTGTTCTTCCAAAATTATCAAAATCAATAGAGAGACAAGTATCTTAACACTTTTATGATTATTTGACTAAGTTTCAAATTTTGCACCCTTCCCAGTCTGGTTTATGACATAATCATTCATGTCAAACTGTCCTCTTTCTTTAATATCATTGATAAATGGCTACATGAAATGAATAATTGAAATATTAATATGGCAGTTCTCCTGATGATGACATTTTATGTATAATACTTGAAATGTATAATGACAATACTGTTGATTCTTTAAAATCATATTTGAAAGAAAAAAGACATAGCAAGTCCATATCAGTAATCAATACTCTGATAATTTTCGGTGTCACACAGGGCTCAATACTTGGTCTCATTTTGTTTGTTTTGTACATTAATGACCCTTCAATATTACATTAAAACTCCAATACAGACTTGTATGCAGATGACTCAATTATGCATTCATCAAGAAAGAGTATTGCTGATATGAAATTAAAAGTACACGATGATCTCCAATGTGTCGACAAATGGTGTCATGAAAATAACATGTTGAAAAATTCTGATGAAATTAAATGTATGGTTATAGGTATAAAAATGACTGCGTTTCCATCAAACAGAACCAGTTCTAACTATTACGAATAATTGTCATCAAAAATCATCAATTGAAGAACTTTAACGTGTTAACATTGACTCTAATCTATCATGGACATGCCATGATAATCATTTATGTTCATCAATATCATCAAGACTTCATTTACTCTCTTAGATTAAGAAGTTTCTAAATATTGATTCAAGAAAATTATTTATTAATGGTTATATTCTCCAACTGATAGATTACTGTTGTATTATTTGGAGTGGTTGTGCTAAAAACGAGCTAGTAAGAATAATGAAATTGCAGAAAAAGGCTGTAAGACTAATTTAAGATGCTGATCCACATCCAGCGTTAGCACCACTGTTTAAACACCTTGGGTGGATGACATTAGAGAACAGAATCTCATACCATAAATCAGTATTGATCAAATATGAAGCCTCTGTATATCTAACAGAAACATTTCAAGAAATGCCAGAAATAAACCAATATTGTTCGAGGAAAACTTTTTCCACAAAAATGCAATTTTTAAAAGCTAAAACAGAGATGTATAAGAATTTTTTTATATATTCAGGATCTATTTTGTGGAATAACTTACCAATATCCCTGAAAAATCAACCTCAAGTACAAGTTTATTAAAAAAAAAGATTTAAAGAAACACGTATTGAAACATTAAGAAACTGTGTGATTTTATATGCATAATAATATTTCACACACTTACTTAAACTTTAAATATTGTTGAGGTAATTTAAATGATGCCAATACTATATGAATTCACCATGTTTACCTGTTTTGAAAATTGTATATTTCATAACAATTTCTCATTTGATTTCTTATATGTATGTTTGTTTGAATATTATGTAATGCTTTGTTTAATCCACCATTTTCTACATAAGGAAATGCCTGTACCTAGTCAGGAATATGACAATTGTTTTCCATTCGTTTGATGTGTTCAGCTTATGATTTTGAAGGGACTTTCCGTTTTGTATTTTCCTTGGAGTTTGGTATTTTTGTTATTTTACTTTTTGTTTGTTATATTTTAATGAATTCCATGAGGGCCTCAGAGAAGATTAGTATCATAGCTAAATGTGTAACCCTCTTTAAATAATGATTACTATTAGTGTGCCAACAAAACGACAATATGTGATTTCATGCAGTAAATAAAAATTCTATTTAATTTTTTTTGTTTTTTTTAAGGATTGAGTCGCTCTCTACGATTTTTTTCATAATTATAAAATTCACATGTATAATATACATCTGTAGTTAATATTTCATTTGCATATCAAGTACAACAACTGTAAAAACTGCCGTGTTTATTCCTTAAAATTCCCTTATATCAACAAAGAAAATAAAATAGATGTGACGTGTTGTAATTTCATGTAACGAGCCTCGAAAAAAAAAAATTCATCCGCCTTTTTATAGGATGCACAAATCAATTTAATGGACGTGGGACTACTGGACTTTAATGCTATTATAAAACATACTTATATTAAAAGTAGAGAAATTATTGCTGTATATGTTATTAGAATTATAAATATTTTTTCTATGTACAAAATGTATTCTTTGCGGACAATACATTAATTGTTAGGATCTGATCTTAAGTGGTAAAATGGGCCTGTAAATTGACCACCATGGGTTCGTCGGTTTGCTTAAATTTTACTTTACAACAGATTATATAATGGATTCCTTCAAAAAGATGCTTTAAATTCCCATGACACGTGCCTAGGTAGGTTTGTCGTACAATTGTATAACACTAGGCTGTGTATTTCAAACCGACGTCTCTCAGCTTATGATTTACTGCTGGTTGGTAGAAGACCTGGTAAATATTTTCAATAAAACTACGATTTTTGAAGTAATTTTGTATTGTATTTTTGTGTTATTTTCAACATGAAACCTCGAAATAAAACAGTGGCAAAACTGATGACCGAGAACAATAGAATGGTCACCCTTACTATGAAAAATCATTAGGAAAATAATGCCGGTGACAAATACCGATCAAAAGTTTCTAAATAACAATCGTACATTTTCAAGAAATTATTTGTTAAAATGTGTTTTTAGAAATATACATGCAAAAAATTAATGTGTTATATTCTTTATTTATCGAGATAATTGCAAATGAAGCTTGTGAAACTGAAATTTTAAAAAAGTTAATATTTGCTGCATACAACAATACATCAAACACAAAATACTACAAATGAATTGATTTCGATTAAATCATAATTATTAACATTAGAGTGAGTAAACACAATTTACGACGTAAGAGTTAATCCGTGAAGTCCAAATGAATTAAGAACAATACTTTTTTAATGGTTCATATTAGAGATACAATATTTTCATAAATTCAGTGCTATCAGATAACATACTCTCTGCTTCATTGTATTGCATTTTCATATCTCAATGTCTACGTTACGCACGTGCGTGCTGGTACTATACGAATTACATAAGCAGGGTTTATGCTTCTTAAACAAAAACAGGTCAAACAGATTTATACATCAGAACTACTGAAATTAACGAATGGGTTGACCGATACGATATGTCTGTGTCTCAACCCATTAGCGACATGCTTTCGCAGTCTTAGATCTTTGGATACCTAAATAGTCGTCTAAGCTGTAATTTTACCGATTGTGTCTTCTGACCGATTGTAACATTTTGACTCAGTGTGGATGTGCAAGGCGGGTGACGCATTCATAGGAGGAGACGCTTCACCTGTCAACGCACCAGGTTTCGCTCCTTTTGAAGTTCATGCAATTTTTGCAGGGTATTTTTTGTGAACTTGATTTGTCTTCTTGATCGATTTATGAAATTTGAACATAAAAACTACTGTTATTTATTTGAGCACATCATATCAACTTAAGAAAAACAAACTTATTGCAATAATGCACACAAGAAATACATATATATGTTCTTCTAACGTTTTAAGACAAATCAGTATCTTTCTTATCAACCTTCCAACTGTTCAGGTAAATCAGTTTATATCTTATAAACCTTTCAATTATTCAGACCAATCAGTATCTTTCTTATTATCCTCCCCATATTCAGAAAAATCAGTATCTTTCTTATAAACCTTTCCACTATTCAAACAAATCTGCATCTTACTAACCTTCGGACGCTTTCAGACAAATCGGTATCTTATTAACTATCACATATTTTCAGACAACCAGTATCTTTCTTGTTAACCTTTATACGTCTTTAAACAAATCAGCATCTGTCTTATTTACCTCTACACGTTTTCAGACAAATCTGTATCTTTCTTATTACACTTCCCATTAATCAAACAAATCAGCATGTTTCTAATTAACTTTTCCATTATTTAGACAAATCAGTATATATCGTATTAATCCCTACCACTATTCAGACAAATCTGTATCTTTCTTATTAACCTTTCCATTAATCAGACAAATCAGCATCTTTCTAATCAATTTCCCATTATTCGGACAAATCAGTATATATCGTATTAACCCCATCCCACTATTCAGACAAATCCGTATATAGATATAAGAAGATGTGGTATGAGTGCCAATGAGACAACTCTCCATCCAAGTCAAAATTTATAAATGTAAACCATTATAGGTCAAAGTACGGTCTTCAACACGGAGCCTAGGCTCACACCGAACAGTAAGCTATAAAGGGCCCCAAAAATTACTAGTGTAAAGCCATTCAAACGGGAAAACCAACGGTCTAATCTATATAAAAACGAGAAACGAGAAACACTTATGAACCACATCAACAAACGACAACTACTGAACATCAGATTCCTGACTTAGGACAGGTGCAAACAAATGCAGCGGGTTTAAACGTTTTAATGGTACCAAACCTTCACCCTTTTTCTGAAACAATAGTGTAACATCACAACATAGAAAGACACACTATAAAATATTAACTGAAATAGCTTAACTCAATCAAAGGACATAGTAACACCATTGAACATACACTGAACAAATAAATTTGACCTATGATACAATGCAAATTCAAAATAAATAAACTAAGGAAGAATAATAAAAGTAACATGTTATATCGGTATGAAATGTTGAACAATTTAAGAAAACAATATGCTAGAACAAAAATATCAGCCATTTGCAATAACTTTAAACACAGGTAAATTAAATAATTTTGTAGTTAGGTATACGTATACAGTTACAATAGAGAAAGGAAATATTTTAACAAAATAAATAATTTTGATGTTCATAGTACGAAGTGGAAATTAATATTAGTACCAAACACTTATCAAAGCTGGTATATAGACCAGATATAACCCTGAATAACATTAAATAACAAAAAAGCATTACAATTAGTATCAACAGGTCAAATAAACAAGAAAGTACGATTTGAGAGTACTCGCAGTTACTGACAGCTAGTTAAAAGCCAAAACAATTAATAATAAAAAATCATTCATCAGAGACTAAAATCAACTAAAACACATCCCAGGGATTTAGTATTTTAACGTCATGGACAGTCAAAGAAGACATGACTAGTGCAATGCCAAAAATAAATGTATCGACAGACAGTAGGATAATTAGGAGTTTAATCTCTTTATAGATCAAAATGAACGTGGGTGTGTCTTTAAACATCCCGTTTGAAAAGAATACAAATTTAGTTATGTTTTAATTTGCTGATGACAAAATCGATATTAGTTCCAATGTAAACTATATTCAAAGATCTAATTACAACATTGGTAAGATAACCTGAACTAATAAGTTTATTTAAAGGTTCGATGAGTTTATACGGATCATATAGTGATTCCGCGCTTTAAGTACAATATTACCGTAAAATTTAGGATGTGAAATACCGTTTTTAATCAGTTTTCTACAGGTACAGCCAAATTTACTAATCAAATCTTTGTATCTATGAAAGAACTTAGCAAAAGTTTTACGTAATTTATGGTAACGAAATCCCTGACTTAATAATTTACTAGTGATGCATTGATTACGTTCGTTAAAATCTATGACATCACTACACACACGGGCATAACGAACGAGTTGGGATATATACACACCGTATGATGGAGCCAAAGGAACATCGCCGTCTAAAAAAGGAAAATTAACAATAGGGAATGAAAAATCGTCTCTTTTGTCGTAAATTTTCGTATGGAGTTTTCCTTTAGAGATTGAAATGTCCAAGTCCAGAAAAGGACAACTACTGCTGTTTATGTTAGATTTAGTTAAAGTAAGTTCTATTGGGTAAATTTTGGTAGTATATTTAGAGAACTCTGGATTATTTAACGAAAAAATATCATCTAAATAACGGAAGGTATTGTTAAATGTATCAACCAAATGTAACAATGACGTGTCTTTACTGAGTTTGGTCATAAACTGAGATTCATAGCAATACAGGAATAAATCTGCTATTAAAGGGGCGCAGTTAGTGCCCATAGGAATACCTACTACTTGTCGATACACTTTATCGCCGAAACGTACATATATGTTGTCCAGGAGAAAATTTAAAGCTTCAATCATATCTTCACATTTCCAGTAAGTGTATCTAGCATACTTTCCTTTTTCGTTACAGAAAAGGGCTTTAAACGAGTTACAGCAAATAAATTTGTAATGAGATTATGTCTTATTAACCTTCACAAGTTTTGAGACAAATCAGTATCTTTCTTATAACCTTCCCACTATTCAGACCAATCTGTTACTTTTCACTTTAACAACACACGTATTAGACAACTAAGTTTATATCTAATAAACCTTCCCATCATTCAAAAAATGTTGTATATATCTATTTACCTTCCCACTTTTCAGACAAATCAATATTTTTATTAACCTTCTCACGTTTTCAGACAAATCAGCATCTTTCTTACAACCATCATACGTTTTTAGACAAATCAATATATTTCTTATTAACCTTCACAGCTTTTAAAACAAATCAGTATCCTTCTTTTTAACCGTTCAACTATTCAGATAAATCAGTTTATATCTAATCAACCTCCCAATATTAAGACAAATCAATATATCTCTTATTCACGTTCCCACTATTCAGAAAAAAAAATATCTTCTTAAATAACCTTCACACGCTTTTAAACAAATCAGCATATTTCTTATTAACCTTCACGTTTTCAGACAATCAATATATTTCTTATCAACCTTTACACAATTTTCAGACAAATCAGAATCTTTCTTATTTACCTTCACACGTTTTCAATTAAATCAGTATCGTGTTAGTTAATCCTCACACGTGTTCAGACAAATCAGCATTTTTCTTATTAACCTATACACATTTCCCGACCAATCAATATTTTTCGTATTAATGTACTTAAACATTTAATTCGTGTGTTGTTGCCAATTGGGTTTTACTATACAATTTTCTATCTTATACATTTTTTTAAGTTTAGGCAGAAACAATCCTTTCCTCCATTTACTAGACTGACAAAAATACCATTTACTCTATTAAATGATTAAATATTCCTATTTTCTATAGGGGAATAGCCACATTCTTTAAAAGAGGAGGGTATATTATTTGGTCATGATTCTCAATTTTTGGAGACAAAAATTGTATTGCCAGGCATAAGAAAGAAAACAATTATTCTGAAAAGTTCGTTAAACATTGTTACAAAAAATAATCTGCTTTTCCGTGATATAAAAGTCGTTAAACAAGAGAACACCCCCCCCCCTCCTTTATCTAGCTTATATGATAACTAACCTACAAAAGGACTTGTATTTTTCATACACCTTAACAATTAATTTACTTCATCCAATTACTGTAACATTTATATGTTAATGTACAGTGAATTCTAACGTTTAAACCTAGATTAATTAGTGAGTTTAATTTAATATTAAAAATGAGCCATAGTGCGTGTTTATCCCAAGCAAGAAAAGAATGCCCAACTACAATAGGTAAAGTACAAACAAAGTTGCATTTAAATTCTCTCCCACAAATTCGTTTGAATTTGAAACATTTCGAATCTATCTACATGGCTAAATAAGAGGCAAGTCAAAATGTAGGCTGGGTTTGCTCGTAGTAATTTTTTATTTTCTTTGCGACGCAACATTTATAAAGATAACAAAAACATAACAAACATATAAAAAAACACACATCTAGCTATTCTGTACTAAATCAATATAATATTATGTAAATAATATACTATGCAGAACGTGTTGTACTTAGAAGTTACTGTGAGCACCTCAATACATACTATACAAGTATTGGACTTATATATGATTATAGAACCCCATCCGTAATACCGCCAAAGAAATATCCGTTCAGTACTAACACAAAGATTTGATACTAATAAAACTAGTTCTACAAACTAGTTCCACAGTTTCTAAAGATAGAAATAGAAAAGGGAAAATCCAAATATAAAGGAACAGAAATAAATGTACATTCTGAATTTTGAAAATATTTGATATTTTAAGCTTTTATTTTGTAGTATACTGAATCTGAGAAATTTTGGATAAGAGTTCTATACCGGACTGTAACTATCATAAAGCCCTAACTCGACGTTAGTCGAAGTTTCATGGGCATTGTATTTTCCTCTATTTTGAACGATATTATAAAACCAGGTTTAATCCACCATATTCTACATAAGAAAATGCCTGTACCAAGTCAGGAATACGACAGTTGTCATCCATTCGTTTGATGCGTTTGAGCTTTTGATTTTGCCATTTATTTAGGGTTTGGGTTAGGGTTAGGATAAAACCTCATTTACATAAATGAAAAAGTCAGCAAGAAGGGAATAAATAGTTGATTCCAATGAAAAAGATGAATGGTTGTTGAAAAATACGTTCTTCAAACGTAACACATATGTTGTCAATAAAGAAATAAGGCATCTTCATAATGCCAATTTAGGGAAATTTGTTTGTTTGAATTAGAGTAATTTTTTTACGAAGTACGATTTATCCCGCCCTAAGACAAGAATACGTGTATCTATGTTGGCCATTCTTTTTGATGAAAAAGCAAGACTAATTCTTTCAAGATTTCTTTTAATTTAGAATGGGGAATACTTGTATAAAAGGTAGAGGAGCCAAATGTTTTAATACTATGTTATGAACAGAAAATCAACTATTAATTGTAGCCAACAAAAGACACAAATCAATAATAAAATTTAACAATATTTATTATACACAAGTTTACAAGAAATATTACATAAAAAGAAATGTCAATTTAACTGTCAAAATACATGTTCAATCTTTTATCTTTTCTTTATCCGGAAGTCTTCTCGGAATCCACAGAATATTATATCCAATATGTCACAATCTAGTATGATGTAGTTTGTAAATAAAAGTGTCAATCCAACTGCTGAGAATGTTGATGTCTATCGATGTCTAAGTCTAAAGCTCTATATTTAATTAACTTCTGGGTCTGCATTTAAATACTCAAATGGAAACTTCTAGACAACGCTAGAAATATAAGTTACACATCTTTTGTTATGATCATTCTGAAAACGTTATGTAAGTGAAATAGAAAGTTCTAATCATTCCATGAGTATCAGTGATTGTTCCAGTGAATTCTAAACTGCATAGTTGTAACACAATGTGTTTTATTTTGTACACAATGTAAACACATATAATAGGCCACACAAAACAAATAAGGCCAACTAAAAAAAAATAATAATAGTTACAATATCATAACAATTATTACAAGATGAACGTGTCTTAGATATAAGAAGATGTAGTATGAGTGTCAATGAGACAACTCTCCATCCAAGTCATAATTTGTAAAGATATGTACTCCAAAAGATGTTTTGATTTTATCCACATTTGAATCACGCCGTCCCTAGAATAGGTAGTAGTTTTACAATAGTTTTGAAGCCCGGCTTTGATTGCTAAAAAAATCAATGTTAATTATTAAGAAAGAGATTTCGTGGAGCACTTGGATGACCCAGCAATGTAATGGTTGTTAGTAAGGACATTTATGTAATTTAGGTATCTAATATAGTGAAGGAAGATCCAGTTCTTCATCTTTGGTTGAAATTCAAAAGGAACATAAAACAGACCTGAGTATGCAGGATTTCCTCTTTGGTAAGTATTATGAAGTGTATGTTGACTTTCAGAGTGATTTGTCAATACCTAGTTCATTGATCAAGCAGTTTATGTAGTGCGATTTACACACACAAACGATGTTGTTTGGAGCGATATCTGCGAGGACAACAACTTATTTGTCATGGAGGTATGACAGATGCTTTGTAACATTTGGGTCTTTAAAAATTAATGTTGCATGTGCATTACATATAAATGTTTTAGTTGACAAATTATAAAAGTGGTATTTACTTTAACTTCCTATTTGATTGAAGTAAAAAAAACTGAAATTCAAGCATCCGACGGTTAAACCAAATTGAATGCTATAGATAAACGTCCATTTGGCTGTGCAGGATGTATAAATACGCAGCCACATCCGTGCGTAGATATTTTACTTTAAGTGGAGTAGTTGCTATTTTTCTAAAAGTTAATTATCCGTTGATGAATGTGATATTAATATATGTTGAATGTATTCGCAACGTGTAAGTGGCCTGATTAGAGCTTAATATGATATACACTTGACTGTTTATCATTGAACGCCATTTATTGACCTGGACATAAAATTGAGAATGGAAATGGGAATGTGTCAAAGAGACAACAACCCAACCACAGAACAGACAACAACAGAAGGTCACCAATAGGTCTTCAATGCAGCGAGAAATTCCCGCACCCGGAGGCGTCCTTAAGCTGGCCCCTAAACAAATATATATACTAGTTCAGTGATAATGGACGTCATACTAAACTCCAAATTATACACAAGAAACTAAAAGTAAAAATAATACAAGACTAACAAAGGCCAGAGGCTCCTGACTTGGGACAGGCGCAAAATGCGGCGGGGTTAAACATGTTTATGAGATCTCAACCTCCCCTATACCTCTAGCCAATGTAGAAAAGTAAACGCATAACAATACGCACATTAAAAGTCAGTTAAAGAGAAGTCCGAGTCCGATGTCAGAAGATGTAACAAAAGAAAATAAACAAAATGACAATAATACATAAATAACAACAGACTACTAGCAGTTAACTGACATGCCAGCTCCAGACCTCAATTAAACTGATTGAAAGATTATGTCTTCATCATATGAATATCAGGCACAATCCCTCCCGTTAGGGTTTAGTATCATACCATCATAAAATATATGAGAAGAGCATAACCCGTGTCATGCCAACAACTGGTTTTAAATAAATGTGTTTAGTTCCGATGCAAAGACCCTATAAGTGAATCAATATTAAAGCCAAAATATGCAATCTTTAATGACCTGACAACAGTATCGTAACTATATCCCTTCTTAATAAGTCTATTTAAAGGTTTTGTTAGCTTCTGAGGTGAATACTGACATTTTAGTGCTTTATAAAGAATATTACCATAAAAGATTGGATGTGAAATACCTGAACGTATAAGAAGTCTGCATGTTGAGCTATATTTACGAATGATGTCCTTGTACCGATGATAAAATTTAGTAAATGTTTTGACTAGTTTGTGATATCGAAAACCCTGGTGTAATAATTTTCTGTAATACATAAATTTCTTTCGTTAAAATCTGAAACGTTGTTACATACACGAGCGAATCGTACAAGTTGAGATATATAAACACCGTAAGATGGTGACAAGGAACGTCACCATCTAAAATGGATAATTAACGATAGGAAATGAAAAATCATCTCTTTTATCATAAATTTTGTATTAAGCTTTCCGTTAATGATATAGATATCAAGATCGAGGAAAGGGCAGTGGTCATTGTTAGTATTAGCTTTATTTAAAGTAAGTTCAACAGGATAAATTTCTTTAGTATACATACTGAAGTCGTCATTATTGAGAGCCAATATATCATCCAAATATCTAAAAGTATTATTAAATTTTGTATCAGATGTTGTTTCGATGGGTCTTTGCTGATTTTAGTCATAAATTGTAACTCATAGCAATACAAAAACAGGTCCGCAATAAGTGGTGCACAGTTAGTCCCATTGGAATTCCGATAACCTGACGATATACGGAATCTCCAAAGCGAACAAAAATATTATCTAGTAAAAATTCAAGGGCAGATATAGTATCAAAGCATGTCCAATTGACATAGTTCTTTTGTTTATTGCTACTAAAAATGACCTAAAGAGTTAGAACATATGTATTCACATTCTGACTTTTAAATGCCCATTTAATTAGGTGTGTGAATTTTTCTTAATGAGAATGTGAGGCAATGTGGTATACAGGGTAGAAAAATCAAAACTTTGAACAGATTCAAAATCACCAATATAAGCATGCAATTTATCAAGTACTTCCAACGAGTTTTGACACTCCAAAAGTAATTAATTCCACTATTTTCAAAGGCCTTATTTGAACAATTTATTATCAGGTTTTGATTGTACCAAGTGAACTGGTAAGAAGAATAGACAATTTAGTAGTGGAACAATGGCTTGAAGACGAAATAAATCTATATTTGTAAGGTGTTTTATGTAGCTTCGGAAGCCAGTACATAGTTGGGACTTTCATTGTATTTGGTTCTGCTTGTAAAGAGGTAGCTAAAAGTTTATGTTTGTTACAGATGTCGTTTTCTGAAAATGGAGTCAGTTGGAATGTTGGTGAATTGGTGATTTCTTTTTCAGAACCTCAATGTAAAATTTACGTCAAACAATAATGATATTATTAGCAGCTTTATCGGCCGGGACAAAACAAATTCCTTGGCTAGTTCTTTAAGTTTATGTTTGATACGAGAAATAGGTTTATTATGGTTGTTGTTAAGAGTAAAATGTTCTTTAAAATGTCTTGTTGGTCTGTTTTGTGTTCTAATGGTGGTTTCTTGTTGAGATATAAGAGGCGGGAAATACTGAACGGATAATAAAATTTGATCAGTCGAAAAAGCCAAGTACAAGTCTACAAAACACTACATAGAAAACTAAACACTGACCAAAATACTCCACCAAAATACGGGAGTAAACTCGGATGCTCCTGATAGAGAAGCAGATTCTGCTCAACATGTGACATCCATTGTAATGTTTATGGTAAGTACACAGTCCATTATAAGTCTCATTCGGTGATGTTACAGTAGGAAAAACGATAACATTATAATTGTGACTCTAACAATTGGAACATATCCAGGTCATCAGATATTCAATAGTGATCAACCAAAAGACGATGACTCCCGTACCAATTTTAAAGGATCAATTCAACTTTACCACTAAGAACCTTCCAATAACTTCTTAGTAAGCATCCACCCTATATCGAGGAAGACAATCATGATAGGATAAGCAAGCGCTAGAATATTGCAATAACTTGGACATACTATACCAATTATGTAAGCACTGATGGAATGTTGCTGCATAAAAATGGAAAGTAAGTATTTAAAAAGCTAAAATCATCCCTTTTGTCGCAAGGTTTTATGCCAAGATTTACCTTTATTTTCAATTTATAGATACAAGTAAAGATATGAAACGGACTGTTTTTTTGGGGTATCCTTTATCCCAACTGCGATGGGTTAGATGTGTTCAGCATAGCCACTAAATTTTTACTAATTATCTAAGGGAAGGACTTCAGCAACTAGTATATAGCCCGGGTTTAAGTTAAACCATAGTAATAACCTAATTCTTATACTTTCTTAGAAGCTCATATCTTAATCATATAAAAATAAAAAGATGTGGTATGATTTCCAACGAGACAACTCTCCAACAAAAACCAAATGACATAGCAGGTCTCATATATATATATATAGGTCACCGTACAACAATGAACCAAGCCCTTTCAGCATAACGAGCTATAAAAGCTCCCAAAATGACAAATAAAACACAACTCAAACGAAAAAAAATACGGCCTGATTTTTACAAGGTTAAACATGTTTGTGGGCACACCAACTCTTCCAAACCTTGGATTATGGTGTAAAAGAACAAGATAAGAAACAACTATACAAAAACAGTTAAAAAGGGCTTTACACATAAGATTGATAGAAAGTAAAAAAACAACTAACTAAAACACAAAAGACACAATATGAGAATATTTGTAGTAATTAAAAGCTAGTTTAAAGACAATTACAATATCTGAGACTAAAATGATGCCAGTTTCAGAGAATTTTTTAAGGTAATATCCATCTGTCAGTCAGATAGGTCAATATGCGCAATTCAATTCAGTAAGCCAGTAATGGTAGCTTGTTTGAACTTTTCACTCACGTTGTTTGTATTGTTCCACCGCAAATTTATATTTTTTTCACACAATACAGTTACATGGTCATTTCTATTGTTGTTAATAATTTGGATCTTATATTAATATTAGCCCACTTGGATAACAGGTGATGGCCCGATGCAAAGGAGTATACATGCAATTAGAAATTACTGTCGTCCACTAAATATTTACTCAAGAAATATGGTTATGATTGTGTCAATAAAAAGAGAATGTGTGATTTTCATGCATTTTACGACACAAATAATAAAAACACTATAAATGTAAAAATAATACAAATAACTGCTGTATATGTTTTCAGAACTATATGTTATTTGTCTATGTATTAATTGTTATGATTCTGATCTGAAGTGGTAAAATGGGCCTGTATATTTACTGCCTTTTAAAAGCAATGATTCGTCGTTTAGCTTCAGATTTTATCTAACAACATGTTATCCATTAATGAACTCCTTTGCTTCAAATTCCCGTAACCCGTGCCAAAGTAGATTTCTCGTACAATTTTATTACTCATGACTGTGTATTTCAAACGGACGTCCCTCATCTTATGATTTACTGGTGGTTGGTAAAAGACCCAATACATATATTTCAATACAACTACGATCTTTGAAGTAAATTTGTACAGTCATTTTGTGTTATTCTCAAAATTACACCTCGAGATTAAAGGAATACCTTGATGTGTTTCAATTAGAAAGTATCTGCTTTTTTGTTCTTTAGATATAGTCGTAAACACTAGACTACAAGTTATATTAATGCAAATGTAACCTATGTGTCACTGTTGATTGATATACATGTATTATCAAAAGGTGCTTCCCCACAAAATGTCTAATATAAATAAAAATGTTTTATAGATGTTCATAATTTACTCCCTTATTTGTTCCTTTTTCCGTTTAAATTATACCACGATATTCATCAAGACAAATGTGGTTTTGTAACTATAATGCTGAAAACATAATTTTGATAATATTTTTAATGATTAATAAAGACCTAGCCGTTGTTGTACTGTACTTAGGACCAGCGGTTCACTACTGATATCGTGAATATTGGGCTTCGTACAACAAGCCACGACAATGAGCAGTGCATAAAGGAATAAGGAATGATTTCAAATGCCGATATCGGATCAATTTACGTATTTCAACATTGCGAATTTGTATGTGAAGGTCAGAGATGGTCTGACATCACGCACGTTGTTTGTGATATTTTGATTGATTGGTTGGTTGATGTTTGTTAAACGTCTCTTGGCAAATACTTCATTAACATATAATTGGAAACTCGTTTCATTTAAAAGTATTTTTGAAGGTCAATACCAAAATTCCTTTCAAAGTGGTATGATTGCCGATTGGATGATTATCCGTAAGAGTAGGACGAGGTGTAAACAATTTTATATTACCTCCTATACATTTCTAGGAATATCAAACATGTGGAAATTTTGTTTATTTAATATTTGGTCAGTGGACGTGTTTTATTTTAAATACCAGGTCACTTTACATTCACACGTGGAAAGGAGTATGTAATCAAACACAAACAAAAATCATCACAAGTATGATAGAAATAGTGGAAAATAAAATAATATAAACAAAAAAAAAACAAACTCCAGGTTCAAAAAGGGGAAGTCCTATCAAGCAACGGAACAAGTGAAAACAACTGTCATATTCCTGACTTGGTACAGACATGTTCCGAGGAAAATGGTGGGTTAAACATGGCTGTATTGCTAGCTAAACCACCCGCTTGTATGACAGTTGTTTATAGTTCCGTTATATTGACAAAATTGGGTAAGCAACCCAAACAAACATAATAGGTTAATGTGAAAAAAATTGGGATCAAGTAGCCAAAATTGCGCAAACATACAACAAAACTGACTACAAAATTCAAACAAACATACAAAGACGCCAACAAAAAAGTGTAGTAGATAGTAATTAACTCATCATAGAAGCCAGGATCTAAATTTTACAATCTACAAAAGGCTCATCAGTGAAAAAAGTATAACAAAAATACTGAACTCCAAGACAAATTCGAAAAGGGGAAGTCCATAAAAAGTGACAAAATCGAACACTATCAATCAACGGAAAAAGAGAAAAACAAGTGCCGTATTTTTGACTTGGTACAGGCATTTTCCAAAGAAAATGGTAGGTTAAACTTTGGCAATGACGTCAATTAGAGTTTTTGTAGTTGATAGTACGTACTGTATATAGCATACACTTTTTGGCTAAAGTAAAAATGAAGTAAATATAAATACAAGTGTAAACAAAAAAAAAAACACTGTAAAACCATTTGTGGCCGAGTCGCACCTCAGGACCCACCTGCACCAGCAATGCCCAAAATTAAAAAGTTAAAAACCCGATGGCGAGATGCATGAATACCGAGTTTCGTCAAAAATCATACGACAAAAACAAACAATATAGCACGAAAACAAATAACGCGAAAACTAAAGTAAAAAAAAAACCAACTTCAACACCTGAAATCTATAACACAAGACCATCTGGTATTATATGTGAAGTAGACACTGAATATTTATCTGTAAGGTCTTGATACTTTCCGATGAACCTTTTGAGAAAAGGATCAGACGTTCTTGATCATTAATTTGTTGGTCAGACACCGATAGGACATCAAATTGAAGGCGTAATGTACAAAAAACGGTTTTGACCTTTCCAAGTGTCGTGCGAAATAAATTGTCGCTATATGGACAAAGATGCCTGTGTTGATTTGTCAACTTCTATGATAAATGGGTTACTGTGGATTTCTTGAATTTCTTTAGTATCAATTTTTAGTGGATTGAGGAAAAATAGCATTTTCTTGGAAATTTGAGTTCGTGGTTTTGCCAAAGTCTGCATACAAGCGAATACAAATATATACTTTGTTGAACATTTAAATTCGTAATTTGTCATTTCGGTGCCAATTCAATAAGTAAGATAGTAGCCATCCTTATAGAAACTGAACTGTGCAGTCTTTTTATTGACCCAAATTAGGAATATCGTCAGTAGACTATAATAGTTGTCGTATTTTATATTTTATGTTAGTCGTTATTTGGAGAAGTGGATGTTGATAGCGGATCTTTAGTTGTATCCACAACCTTTATAAACTAACGACAATTTTGAGCTAGACATATTGTTAATACACCTGTTGATTGCCTCATTGTCCTTTACGCTTCATAAGGTATAGACATATTTCTATTCTAGGATAGTTAGCGTTCGGTAGTATAACCCTTGCTAGTGAGTCGTCTATTTGTCTATGCGGAATGTATTCACACGCAGCCACTTTTGAACAGCATGAGTTAGATAAATTTGACTCTTTCATTAACTCTTTGATTGGTCTATGTGCGGTGTGCGTCAAGGACATATTATTGCCCATATTCAACATAGTTATATATAATGGTAATTCATCTCATTTTGTAGTAGCAGTCCAAATTAGTAGTACTGCATTCCTGTATAAAATTGTTATTGTGATCTCGTCCTGCACGACATATTCGCCACGTGAAGTTAAGCAACAATCAATAATAAAATCCCCTTAATTTCAACATCAATCTAGTACATGTAGTTAGTGTATTATACAGAACGTACTTTTTCGATTAATCTTAGTTTTAAATTAAGTAAACTAGTTATCTGAATACAAAAGAGTTTGTTTTAATACAATGAATAACACTGATATAAGAGGTATTTCAAGATGTTACCTGACATTCAATTTCTTATATGTATTGTTTTAAATTATATTTAATGTTGTGGTCAGTACCTTTTGTTTCTAATTGTTGTTTGCTTTTATCCTTCTTCGTGGTTCATCTTTAACACGATATATAAATTAATAAAACACACGTATATGACATATATTAATAGTACAATTCTACACCATAAAATGAAATAGAATTTCACCCGCCATCGGTTAATCCTAATAACGATGTTTATTCTAGGTAATATTACAAATATAATGTTGAATTGTAATCAGAGGCTAGTGATGAAGTGTTGATGATCGTGCCTGCACTTATTCCAAATCATAAAAGAAAACTATGATAATAATAAATGAGCTAATATGAATATCTGTGCTCAAAGGACACTTTTCCTTTTGTCCTTGATCCATTCGTTGGTGGAGTTTTATGTTGATATTTCATGTATTTCATACAAACCTATTTATCTGATTGCAAAATTGTACCTACACGATGAATATAGACATTTATATAAGAATATTTTTAGATAAATGTGGGGTATGAGGTAAGGGACATGTCTTTTTAAAGATGGAGCTTTTCAGTTTTTTAAAAAGTAAAGGACATCGTGTTTTTAACACTGATGCAAGACTTATGGCTTTCTTAATGAGGATATTTGATTTAAGATTTCGAATGGTCATTTTGTAAGTCAAATCTATACCTCTGTTTCCCATTAGAATACTCTAGCAAAAAGTTTTCCGCTTTTGTGAATAAAGTATGGATTACAACGTACATGTTATGACAGTCATGTTAGGGGACGACCTCTTGAATTTTCTCGGTGGAGAATGACTTTTCCCGGACGGAATATTCGTTATCAACTATTGCTAACCTTATTTATTTCAAGTGGGTTTTTTTCCCTAGTCTGTGCACAATATTACCTGCATATTGAGGAGTACTATATACATTTTCAGTTCTTACCAGGCCACCACACTCACATATATATTATCGACTGTTCTTACCCTTGCACGACCATTTGAATGCTTTGCAAACTCATGTTCGTCTTGTTTGTTTAAGATAGAAAGTTTATGTAAAAAATACCATTTTCAATCATTTTGGAAGGGACAATATTTAGAATTAGCTGACAATTAATATTTATATTTATATATACATTTTGAAATTAAACAAGGTTTTAAATATGTACAGATCGCTACATTATTTTACTCTGAAGTGATTTTTCAAGAAAAAAAGGCACAAGATACAAAAGGTATCATTTATCATTTTAATATGAACATTTTGTCAATTTCATCGTATTTCTAAGAAAGTTCTTTCAAACTAGTAATTAAAATTCCTTATTTTGCCGTAGTTCCAGATAAATTATTTCGGTAATGCGTTCAAATTCCTGAACGACAGTGTTGCCGATTTTTATAGTATGCGTTCGTTTAACGAAGTCGAGTTGAAATGTAATAATGATTGTCACACGGATCCGTGATCTTATATAGTTTCGAGGTGTACGTATACGAATTCTGGTAGTAATTGAACTCCTGCTGTCTGTTTTGATAGTCGGTATATATATAGTTTAAATTACAATTGTTCTGTACAATTATATTAAATGTCCGCTTTATACATGTATTAGCTTACTTTTTAGGTTCCGTGTTTCGGACAAGGTTATCATTTGCCCGCAGGATACATGTATCAGTTACACTAGTGTGATATTCACTTAAGTTTGTCAATGGTCACTTCTGTAATTGTTTTATTCCCCAAAGGACAAACTGTTCAAAGGTTATATTTTACGACTGTCATAATAATTGTAACACAACATCATGTATAGTCTGTTAATGAATTACACATTTGTCTTTATGTAATTAGAAAATGTCCTAGCCCACATTGCGTTCCTTCCCTAGCATCAAGAACGAAAGTTCGGTTTTAAAAAAGTGTAATAAAAATACCTAACTCTATGGTAAATTTAAATTAAATTTATACGGTTATAAATACTCTGTAGTTTCTTGTCAATATTCTTCCGCCATCATCATAATATACGGTTCATTAAATTCTGAAAGTTCGCTATTTAATTCTATATATATATAAGAAGATGCACAGTTTATATAAATTCTTCTGTATTATACATCGTTCATTCACATTTTATTTACAAGGTCGTCTTTCTGATAGATAGTTCTGTCAGCAACGTAGTGATGGTTTAACGATATAGTTCCACAACTAAGTATCTACCTCAGATTGTATGTTTCTCAATAGACTAGTAGTATTGGACCATGGTTTAATTTTGTCCTTGATCTATGGCACAGAGGAAAACATCTCTCTGGAATCAATCCCATCTGTCCCAACCATTTCAGTTGACACACTTTTCGTACCCATCGTTTGTGGCATTAAAAACTGAACTTACACCGTACTTCTTGGCTAACCAAGATTTATTTTTAATATATTTACAGTACAAAAATGTAACTATTCCAATGAAGATCGCACCTAAACTCACGGATAGGGCTGCTCCCCAATTTGGAAAAATCTATGTCTGTTTCAATTTCCCTTACATTTTTCAGCTTATCAGTTGAAGTATCCAGAGGAAATTGTTTAATCGCCTTAATTTACCTGGTAGTTCAAACCTAGTAAAATATGATAGAACAGCATAATGTTGTACCCATAAACTTTTGTTCAATACTAGAAAAGAACTGAAAATCTACCATAGGTACTATCAGTGAAAACTGCCCAAATGCAATCTGTCAAATAGGTTGCCATAGGCAATGACGTGTTTGGTCGTTCTTTTACTGAACATCTTGTTTTCCAATTTTTTTATTTGCAAATAAGGCTATAATGCAAAGTTTACATAAATTAAAGAGATATACAGGGCTTTTCATTTCACAGAAGTTTACCAATGGGTTTGAGCACTTATCAATTTCTTGAGAACTTAGTAATATATATTTAGTTTTATCTTTGTTTGCAGCAATAACATCTGCCTCTAATTCATATTGAGCAATCATGTAGGTCGAGTCAAATTCTATATCATTAACCTTAGCCGGTACGGGTAATAATGAATTTTGTAAATGTCATACTATCTTTCATATCTATCAATGGCAACGTTATAATAATCTTATCCTGGTTTTTTTTCTCCAAAACTGTGCTATTTCAAAAATAAATTAAAAAAAAATCCAAATATCTTTAATTTCGTCACCAGGTATTTTTAATTTCGAAGGTAACCTTTGTTTAATGTCCGTCAATAGTACTTTTAAATTGCCTGGCCTAATAAGACAAGGTGACATGTGCCCTTAGGACAACATGTTCAATTGTACTAGTACATGCTTTAGGTAATTCCTTGCTGTAGTCATCAGTTCTTTTATTTCATCTATGGTCATGTCTAGGTGTATTTAAGGTTAGATATAATTCCCCATAACTTCAATTTGTTTTTCAATGTCAGTGAAAAATGTTTTAAGTCTATCGTCAAGGTCTTGAACACTAATGATTAACCCATTAACATTGTGTCTATTTTCCAATACATGCGGTTGTGTAGTATTCAAAATAGTTAGCCCATCTTGTACTATATGATTAATTGCGTTTTGATTCTTTACCAAAGTTTGAATATTACTTCAAATTTTTGACAGGTCGATTTCCGATACTGGGTCGAAAAAAAGCTTTATGCCTTTCCGTTAATCGGAAATAGGCTTCGCTTAGAATTAAAATTTACCGTCTTGTCATAATACAAAGATTTATCATCATAACATTGTGACTGTAAGTAATCTTTAGTCCTATGTAAGCCTTCCAATTTCAGTTGATTGCTTAAAACAGTAGCTAAAACACGTTTCTTTTCTTGAGTATAAAAGGTCGAAATGGTATGAACCCTTTGTGTAGTTGTTGAAGCCTTTATTAGGTCTAGATGTTTTTATTCAAAAAATGTTCAAAAGGATCCAAATCAACAATAAAAGTAATAAACCAAAGCTATCCCGAGGTTGAAATTTCCCAAATATTTTTGGAATAAAACGTTCTCTTTAACAAGGATTGGCTGGTTAGACCAAAACGAAAAAGTGTTAACAACAACCGCTTCATCATAAATCTTTCCTACAATTATGATACATATATTATAACACGTGTTTGAATTTCTTTCTTCATTTTAAAAATTCAAAAGATTGTTCAGAGTCATGAATTCTTCTGCAGTACCTTACTTGTTCAAATTCACTCAAAAGTTCAAAATAGCGCAGCATATGACGCCTTGCTGCTCTTTGAAAAACTGTTTTACAATAATCTTCACAGTGGTTGGTTCGCGTTATGCAACCGATTGCTTTGAAGTTATTTACAGTCCAAGTGTAAAGATAATGTAAATAGGGCAATTCATGAGTCTCGGTGAATTGCACCCTTTTTATCTATCTTCTTAAACTTTGTGGCAACTCATAAAAATGATCAATTATAATTTCCTCAGATTGATTGACTAAATTATATATTGCTTGAAATTCCGTATTCGAATTTTTCTTTCGCCTGGCATTTTCCAAGCGGTGCTCCCCGGACTTCCCGAAAGTGGTCAGCTATTCTATATTTCAGAATGACCATCCACACTTCTGAAGGTTAGAGTTTCTACAAACTGACCTGGAGCACCTCTTGTTGATCTTCATTGCTTGCCATTCTGTAATATGAGTAGGAATAAATAAATAAAACGCAAATTTGATAATTTTAAATTTAAGTTATTGGAAGCCTACATAATACCTATCAAAGCTCTCAATAAACTTTGTACATGTTCTTTTGTTATTAATTTCGTTTCTTTTACCTCCTTGTCTTTATGTTTATTTTAATTTTTTATTTTAACCCTATTAATAAAAAATTTATCCTCAACTTTCGTAACTTCAGATTCAGTAGACGCATTTTCAACTTCGTCATTTGTGATTTGTTGATCACTTTCAATTTCACTACTATCAGCAGTATCTTGTTGAAAAATTTCATTATTGTTAGCAGCATTTTGTTGCGAAATCATTTTATTTCTCCTTAACCTTTTAGACAATTTCATAAAAGGTATATATTTCCTCATCCAAATTTCCCTTTCTTTTTTATATCTTTTGAAATTTGATTTAAAGGAGTGTCCAAAACGGAGTCTTCAGATTGTGACTAAATCGAAACTACATATGCTGCCTTACGCAATGATTTATCTTGACCATATTTAGGAATTTCCCATTCTAATTTTGCCATGAATTTGTTCTGCATGAGCCCTTGTGGTTGACCCATCTAACCGATTTTTTAAGTTTAAGTTGAAACTAACAAGTGAATTTTGTTCAATAATTCTATAGCACGGAGATTTGAAAGTATGCTTGCCTTTAAATGGCTTTTGTTGAAGCACGTGGTTTCCTATCTCAACTTTTATATCTTTGCTCTTCTTACCTGCATACTAAGCCTGTTTTTGTTTAGATCTTTTCATAGTTTTATGCTCCAATATTAATGATTGATGCCTTTGTTTTAAAGCAATTTAATGGTACTTTTCCCCTTGTTTTTTGGTCTAGGTTTAAGACATTATCTAAAGGTAAAACATGATCTCTATTATATAATGATAAAAAGGAGAAAGTTGTGTTGACTCATAAACATTAAATCCTATTGCTGCCAAAGCTTGATTATTTAAGTATAAATCCCATGCGTTTGAAAGATCTTTTAGTAATTGCGACAAAAAGCATGCAATATCAAAATCTTGAAATTGATATTTTTTTTTTTTCAGAAATATCTTAAACTAATTAGCGTCATCAACAAAATTGAATTTGTTTGAATTAATAACATGAATTGCCACAGTTTTATCACTTATGTCTGGAAAGGGATTTTGGTTTTCGGTTTGTTATACATCTGATTTCAATGTGGAAATGAAATCTGCACAAACGTATTTCGGACCTGGAATATACCGAACCTTACGGTTATAACCTTATATATTTAAAGCCCAGATTTGAATCTTTTTATTTTCATTTGCGATTCCTAAATATTTTTCAAAGGTTTATGAACTGTTTTGAGCACAAATTGTGCATTATATAAATAATGATTCAGTTTTTGTAAGCCATAGTGTATCGCAAAAACTTCTATTTCAATGGTTGATCAACGTGTTTGCGTATCACCCAATTTATGAGATAGAGGTAAATTGGTCTTCCAACTTCATTTTCTTGAAAGCCTTGATTGAACTTATTGTAATTACGTGAAACAAGCACCTATACAATCATAGGTAAAATAACAAAAATATCGAACTCCAAGGAAAATTCAAAACGGAAAGTCCCTTATCATATGGCAAAATCAAAAGCTTAAACAAACATACATAATAGTTAAAAATGTCAAAATTGGTGTACAACAGTGTTACATAATTTTAATCACTATAAAAACAAATAACTATTTCAAAAAAGAAACACAAAGTCCATAAAGACACACTATAAACAAAGCACATCAAGCAAAAATGAAATACAATACAAAAAATGACCATAGGAAAATAACACAATGGCGGAGTGTATGGATACCGAGCCACACCAAAAAGATATTACCAAAAAGGAATAAACGGTAAAGGTTAAACATATACAGAGGCAACTTAAAAGAACACAATAACACGTAATTTATATGACAAACAACATCAGTACATAGGATCTATACTTCAAGACTATCATGTATTATTTGTGAAGTTGATACGGAACATTTATTAACAAGGTCGTTTTAGAAAAAGGACTATACGTTCTTTGACATAATCCTGGTTCATCAACTTCTGCTCAGACTCTGGTGACGTTTTATAAAGTCTGGGTAGCAGCTGCATGCTCTTGAATTAAGAAATGTATATCCCAGGTGAAGTTGGTATATTGCTGCTAAGGTTGGGGAAAATAATTTCAAAATTAAAATCGTCTCGTTTGTCATAGATTCTGGTACTGAGATGACCACTTATGTCAAGTTCGAGGTATAAGTCAAAACATGAGGCGGAGAAGGCGTGTCTGTTGTTTTTTAATTTCTAGTTCTGGAGGATATATTGATGGAACCATGTAAGAAAAGTGTAGATTGTTTTTTTAACACAAATTAATCAATGTTATAGCACTTTTACTGTTAACAATTAACTTAATCTACAGCTTCAACTATGTATCTATATATATTAGTTATCTAATATATATCTAGGAAAAATATTCAATAAAGTAGATCTATTAAGTTAGATATATTTCAATATACATTTGTATAGTTTTACATAATCAAATGTCTACCGGAATACGGTATGTTTCTTCATCTATATTGCATATTATTTTATTAAAGCTTCACTGAACCGCGAAATTGATGATGATCTTGTAGCAGGACTCTTCTTCAGTTGATTTGTGCCGGCAATACCTAATTATGAACATATTTTTTTTTAAGCTTACGCGACTAAAGTGTAAAAGAAGTCTTAATTGATGAGGTAAGAATGTTTCGTTTTCACACACACTGCTTACTTCTTCATTTTTTTAAATTAGTAATGTTAATTTCTCTGCCATGATCAAGTTTCAAAAATACACGTGGTCTTCAATACATGTATGCATTAACAAATATACACGTGGTCTTCAATACATGTGTAGTGTGTAATCTATTTGATCACATGCCTATTATAAGTTTGCATAGTCAACAGGAATAATCATATCTCATATATGATACTGATTTAGGTTAACTGTAATAAATTGTAGCAGAGACTACATTAAAATTGCGGATTTCAATAAATACACACGACACTGATTGGACACATGGTACATGTACATACTGTTTCTGATAACTATCGCTTAATTACATTAAAGGGATTCAAAATACTCCCATGTTTTCAGTATTATTCTTTTGTTTTTTTTTTTTTTTTTTTTGATTTTATCTATGCTAATATTGTCCCAAATTTTATTTTTGAAGATTTTGAAGACATCAATGACCTTCTCTTTCTAGTCAGACATATAATATGCTTTATACATGGAAAAGAAAATTAAAGTTAATAAAAAGTTCATTTCAAAATAAGCTTCATCTTCAGTTCTATAAACTGTTACTGAAATTTCAAGACTTATTGTATGCTTATTAATTTTAAGAAATGCTAATAGTCGGTCAATTTCATGCCAATAATAAATATTATATGAACACGAAAAAAAGTCCCTATACTCATCATGTTGCTGACAATGAAAGCACGAGCTATTCAGTAATATTTTCCATTGATGAAATAAGTCATCATTTAAGATCTGTTGTTTTCAAGATAGTTTAAAATAAAGTTAGATGTAGACCTAAATTTTGTAGCTATTTTTCTATGAAGGTTTATTTCCCACTTTAAAACTCGTATCGGTTTATCGTGTGTATAATGACTTTGCAAGTAAGAGTATACTTCTTTGTTGCTCATGTGTGGTGACATTTCACGTTTAAGTAGTATTTTTGATATTCAGATTTTTTTATATTAACAACAGTTTTGTAAAATCTTTCTTATTTTAAAATGTTTTGCTAGTTCTTTGGTATAACAATTGAAAATTCTCTAACCCAGTCTTGTTTATTCTTTAAATTGTACAGTTTCGGATAAGATGTGTCTGCTTTCATCTATTATATTATTAATGTACAAACCTTTGCTATCCAGTTTTGAAAGAACAGACATTTCCTATTTTCTTTAATAAGATAATTTCCCCATATAATTTGTGTTTTCACCTGAAGAAAATTTCTTCGTATGATTGTTTGACCTCTTTTCACTTCTACCCATGTTTTATTTTTTTTTTTTTTTTTTTTTTTTATTAAAGAATTCTGGTAAAGATTTAAAATTTAGTTTGTTAAACATGTTAACATTAGTTAAATTCATTCTGAATAAAAGCAAGTCTTTTCCCAATGTATTAAGGTAGAATCTTAGGATAATTTTCCAGTTATCATTTTTATTTTTTATAAGTTTTAACACCCATCTGATTTGTAATGATTTAAGATAGCTATCTAAATCAATCATTTGTAATCCTCCGTCAAGAGGATTACATAATGTAGTACGTTTAACTGTCTTTTTTCAATTCCATATAAAGTTATATATTAATTTCTTGAACTTTTGCTTTATTTCATTTGTTATTATCATACTTGATGCAATGTATGTTATGTTTGGTAAAATTAAAGACTTTACTATAGTAATTTTTCCCATTAATGTTAAATTTAGTTTGTTCCATTCTTGAAATAATTTTTCACATTTAGCAATTTGCTTCTCTGTGTTTAATTTTTGACATTCTTGATTATCATATCCAAAATATATTCCTAGAGTTTTAATATGGTCTTGTTTCTAGTTTATATTTTCAAACTTATCTTTTGAATGTTTAAGTTTCCCAAACCACTGACCTTCTGTTTTATTTCTATTCAACTTAAGTCCAGAAAGGCTTCCAAAGGTTTCAATAATATTAAAGACAAAACTTGTATCTTTGCGTGTCTTTAAAAACAGTCGAGTATCATCTGCTAATTGACATATTTAAGCGAGCAAGATTTTCCATCTAATTTGATTTCAAATCCTTTTAGTTCAACAAATAAAACCCGTGTCTAATCCCACGAAATGTATTGAAAGGGGCGGACACCCATTCGATATTTAAAATACACCCTTTTATATCTGTGTACATAGCTTCAAGTCATTTTATGAATTCTTTTTTAAAACCAATTTTTAGAGAATCAAACATAAAACACCACTCAAGTATCATCTATGATGCTACTGTTTAATTTCCAGTAACCTCGCCCTTTTGAGTTTCTATTCATGTTGATTTTTAATGAGACAGCATAATGGTCAGTGTGTTATAGAACTATTGGTCTTATATCGCACAAATGCAATTTTATTAACTTCATCACTTACTAGAACATAATGAATTCTGGTGGATTCTGTTAAATGTTTTCTTCTCCTTGTAAATTGGGTTTTATTTATGTATTTTCTCTCTCTAGACACCAGATAGTTTTAGATTCTTAATCAACGTATTAAGGTTATGAACTGGTATACCAATTTTTTTTTTATTTCCTAATTTGTTTTGTATCTTTTATAGATAATATGTCAATGAAGTCACCCCCAATTAATAACTGCCCAATACCGATTTAAACATCAGTATTTCTTGTTTTACAACTATTAGGTGCATACAAGTTCACTAAGATGTATATATTATCATCTATTTCTATATTGACAAATATGAATCTACCCTCTGAGCCTTTATATTGGTCAATAATCGTGTAGTTAAATTTTCTTTGAATCCCTATAGCCACCCATCTTGCATTACTTATTAGTATTAATTCACCTTTGAATTCTTGTTTTAGCTTTGATTCTAAGGTATTAGTAAAATGAGTTTCTTGTGGACATATTATATTACATTTTTGTTGATAAACCCATTCAATAAATGTTGCTTCTTTTTTCAGATTTTTGTAACCCGTTGGTCTTTACAGTGTAGACATGGATACAGTTTTTATGTATCAGATTGTATAAATTTTAAGAAGGTGGGCTAGTTAAAATCAGGATTAAAGATTGAAATGATCCTGAATTGAGGTTAATCTTGTAAAGTTCAGCACTGGATCGATATCTTTGCTGGTAGACTATCAGTCCCCGAGGGTACCATCCGCCCAGTAGTCATTACTTCGGTACTGACATGATTTATAACAATTCTTTCTAAAATTTTCCGTTAATAACTTTGAAATTATTGGAAACTAAGGTTTCAACTCCCTCAGGCAAGCTTGACCTTAGATGGATTTGGCTATTTTTTTAGGTCCTTTTTTATTATATAACTCTTCAATTGTTTCGAATCCTATCCATCCTTGGCTTTCAAATATTCGGCATTGAGCGTTCCTGATGAAGGTTAATCCAGGGGGCGCTTCGGACGCTGAAATTTATAACGAGTTGTTTTCATTTTTTTTCTGTTCAGTTTAAAAACAGGTTGAACCTGTAAATCCAAATGATTTTAAATTTAAGATTTTAATTCTTTATTCATGTACACTAGTAATTTTTCGGGCCCTTTATAGCTTACTGTTCGGTGTGAGCCAAGGCTCCGTGTTGAAGACCGTACTTTGACCTATAATGGTTTACTTTTATAAATTTTGACTTGGATGGAGAGTTGTCTCATTGGCACTCATACCACATCTTCTTATATCTACATATATATATACAACAATTGTTATCATGATTTTTAATGTGCAAACATTACACAACATATCTATTATTGACCTAAATAAAAAGATCATGATTTGGGTCAATCATGTGACTTAAAGTACAAACTCAAGAAAAATATTTTGGACACATTAAATTAGTAAAGATACATACAGATACAAACAATAGAAAAATATATAAAATGTAATTAATAATAAAAAAAAAACACATTAGTTTAAACTCAAAACAATATAAACAAAATTTTTAAATGTTTTACATGTACTTTGAAGATACATACAGGACTACTATTTGCATGATATATACAGAGCCAATGTATTAGTGCTGGCTACTTGATTAACTAAGTGATCAACTAGTATGTTTATGATAATCAATATTATTTTGTTTGACTTATGAATGTTGTTGATGAGAATCCAATGTCTGATTTAAAGAAAAATCTCACAGGATTTATTACAGTTATATTAAGATGAGATTGTTTACGTTGAGCTTCTTTAAAACATAAATGTGAAGTGAATATACATGCGCAAGTGGCAGAAAAAGACAAAAAGAATTGAAGTAATGAAAGTATATATATATATGCTAGACTCAGATCGACGTCCGGTCTCTAATCGACGTCAGTTCCTCAAATCGACGCCAAATCTGACGTCACATTCTCAAATCAGTGTCCAATATATTGACCCTCTAATCGACGTCCAATGAGACGTCATATGTTGCCAAAACGACGTCCAATCAATTGTAGTTTCTCTAATCGATGTCCAATATCAATAAATAATAAATTACTGCACGTATACATTTACATGTATAAGACTTTGATTGATTTTGGAACATTCAAATACGAAATAAAATTATGAATTTTGGTCTGTTTGTTTTTTGTAACAACCCAATTTTCAAACAGTTACAGACCTCCCATAGAGATTTTTTCAACCCGAAAAAGGTAACAGATGTATTGATATTCATTTGCATAAGGTTGATTTCAATCCAACGCATAATTTTTGTTATCAGATGGATCTTTATTTATATCACCTGTATCGTTTTGTCTTTATGTAAAGTTGTTTTAAGAAACTTATTGTTATTATACATGACGAATCGTAATGACTAAGTAAACATATGAGAAGGAAAAACAAAGTCAGTTACATCTCTATCCAAAGAATCAACTAAAACAGAATAAAAGGACTCACATCGATAAATAACAACAAGACAAGGGCAACCACCCACATCTGATAACATATACATGCATATTAATATTTATCTTGATAGAAGCTAATCCAATCGATCTACGTTGTCGTATGTCATTCATATTTATATTAATAAATGACATGTAAGTTTACGCCAATGAGAAAACAACCCAACGACAAAAAACCAAATGACATATAAAGGACAATATAATTCGGACTCTGTAAAGTTTTTTTTTCAACAAATTTCTGAGTTTTATACCTGGAGTGAAACATATACAAAAGAAATGTTTTTATGTTGTGATGTTACACCACTGCTCCACGGTTAGGGGAGGGTTAAGCGTTCACAAACATGTTTAACCACGCCAAAATTCTTTATGTGCCTGTAGTCCAGTGGGTGTCGTTGGTTTATGTCTGTCATATTTGTTTTTCGGAATTGTTTTGTTATAAATAAGACCGTTAGTTTTCTAGTTTGAATTGTTTACATTTTTCATGTCGTGGCCTTTTATAGCCTACTTTACGGTATGGGTTTTTACTGAGACTAAGGTATTTATCATTGTTGAAGGCTTTAGTATGACTATTATTCCTCACATCCACTTCATTTGAACTTTTTTGGATAGCTGTCCCATTTGCAATCATACCACATCTTCTTCTTTTACATAATCTCTTAAATTTCAAAATTGATATCACAACCTGTTTTACATCGGTCTTTTAATAAAGTTACGACGTCATTGGGGCAAATCCATAAAACGGACGTCGATTAGAGAAGCAAAAATTGGACGTCGATTTGAGAACAACAAACAAAAGACGTCGATTAGAGGGGTATAAAATTGGCCGTCGATTTTGGAATCTTTTATTGTGACGACAGATTTGGATGTCGATTTGAGGAACGGACGTCGATTAGAGACCGGACGTCGATATGAGTCTTACATATATATATATATAGCTGTTTACCAACGGACATAAGAATCTTTGCATAGTTTCAAAAGGATTTGAAATTACTACTGTGAGCAGATATGTGTTACTGTTGTTGTGTATGCTGATGATTAAATGGTATAGAACTAGATAATAACATATAGTTTTATAGTCAATAAATTTTTAATTGTTGATAAATGACACATGTAATGTAAATAAAACATTAATTTATAACAGCATTATATTATTCTTTTTGTTGTATTTGTTTTTGTTTTATTTCTTATTCAAACACAAGTAGAATAATAGATATAAGAAGATGTGGTATGAGTGCCAATGAGACAACTCTCCATCCAAGTCGCAATTTGTAAAAGTAAACCATTATAGGTCAAAGTACGGTCTTCAACACGGAGCCTAGGCTCACACCGAACAGCAAGCTATAAAGGGCCCCAAAAATGACTAGTGTAAAACCATTTAAACAGGAAAACCAACGGTCTAATCTATATAAAAAACGAGGAACGAGAAACACTTATGAACCACATCAACAAACGACAACCACTGAATATCAGGTTCCTATAACAATGTATATAATTAGGTATCATATTTTTTGACCTCTTGGCAGTAGAATTACTCTCTTTGTCATGAAGCTTCTCAGTTTCTGTTACTGATGACTTGAGACAGGTAATCTTGACAGGCTGTTTTGACGGAGTTTGAGTTTAATTAGTTGCGTCTTTTGTTTTCTAATAACTTGACATAAATGAGGTTATTTTAGCTTGACTGGGATAACCTTCTTTATTTTTTTTTTTTTTTTTTTTGATTTTTTCCGTTTTAGTGGATCAGCTACGGGATTTAGAAGAGATTGCGACTGTCCATTGTCATCTTCACATCCAGTAGCTGATGCACCGTCATATATTAGAGCATTGTAGGTTTGAACGGATATTTGTGCTGCATCGATATCATTTTCGGCTTCTGAATTTTCATCATCCGCATCACTTGTTTCATTGATTTCCTTTTTGTCTTTTTTATCTTATTATTCATGTACGTCAGAGAACTTATCTTTGGTACAGGCATTTTGCTTGTGTTCTTTTCACAGAATTTACATACCCATTCATTGGTACGATTTTTAGTTTGGTGACCTATTGCAGACATTTTGAACATGTTTTATTTTGAAAGTTGTTCGAAGGCTGATCACGATAGAGGATGGTGGCCCTATATTTGCCAATGGAATGGATCTTCCATCTCACTAATTATTTGTCCGTCGTCGGCTGCAAGAGGCACGTCCTTTACCCTTATTCGTACATTGTTTACGTCTTGTGTTGTCACTCTTGGATTTCTTCAGTAAATCAAGACTGATTTTACCTCGAACTTTGATAACTTTGGATAAAAGATAATCTCTTTCAGATTCGTCATCAAGGTATATTTTCCATAAGCCTCTGATTCTTTGAAGACCAATTATTGTCCTAGTAGGTACTACGTCACTGACGGATTTGTACAGTTCAGTGTTTGTCAGGTATAATTTTTTCAGAGTCTATCCTTCAGATATTGATCAAAGACTTCTGTCTCCAGTATAAATACAGGTTCAACACTCACCATGTCTGAGGGTTCAATTGTTTTAGGGTCTGTTTTTGTTTTTTCTGCATAGGACGCAATTTTGAGTTCACTTTCTTCATTAGATTTTGCCATAAGTTACGAAAATTCAACAGTTCTAAAGTTATTTTTACAACACTAGTCGCATAGAAACTACAACTAAGTATAAGAAAGCAGCTGTGGTACTATAAACTGTCTGTAAGTAAAAAAAAAATAATAATTACGTTTTTTGTCTTTGAGTAGTTGCTCATCCGTTACCTTAGTGTAGGGCCGTAACCATAAATATAAGTGTGGATTGTTAAAGATTGCAAACAACATCATCAAAGAGGGACGAAAGATACCAGAGGGACAGTCAAACTCAAAGATCGAAAACAAACTGACAACGCCATGGCCAAAAATAAAAAGACAAACAGACAAATAATAGTACAGATGACACAACATAGAAAACCAAAGACTAAGCAACACGAACCCCACCAAAAAAAGAGGTGATCTCAGGTGCTCCGGAAGGGTAAGCAGATCCTGCTCCACATGTGGCACCCGTCGTGTTGCTTATGTTATTACAAATCCGGTAAATAGTCTAATTCGGTAAGTCACATTCGTGAAAAGGGAGGGTATTGTAGTTACGACATAAGGAACATATCCGATATCATCTGTGAAACGGTTATTCCATAACGGTCAACCAACTCGTGATGGCGTCCGTAAAATTTACGAAGGGATGACTTCAACTTCACCATTTGGAACTCTTGGTTATATAGCTTCCTTGTGAGCAGCAATCCTCTATCAAGGAAATCATGATAGGAAACACAAGCCCGGGAATATCGTATCAATTGGGAGATATATACTCCGTATGCAGGCGCTGCTGGAATGTTGCTACATAGAAATGGAAAGTTCACAATTGGGAAGCTGAAATCATCTCTTTTGTCATAAAGTTTTGTTTTCAACCGACCCTCATTGTCAATTTCTAGATGTAAGTCAAGATATGAGGTAGACTTAACTGTATCTGTAGTATCCTTTATCTCTAGTTCGATGGGATAGATTCGTTCAACATAGTCACCAAATTTTGTATTATTTAGTGAGAGAACATCATCTATATAGCGGAACGTAGAGTTAAAGGATATTGCTAACTTCTTATCTTTCTTCCTAAGAAATTCATGTATGAAGTCAGCCTCATAATAATAAAGAAACAAGTCGGCAAGAAGAGGGGCACAATTGGTTCCCATTGGAATTCCGACAGTCTGTTGAAAAACACGTCCTCCAAACGTAACAAATATGTTGTCAATCAAGAAATCATGCATCTTGATAATGTCAGTTTCAGAGAATTTTTTGTTTGAATCAGAGTGATTCTTTACAAAGTAGGATGTATCCCTCCCCAAGACAAGATACTTGTATCTACGTTCGCCATTCTTTTTAATGAAACAAAGTAATACCAACTCTTTCAATTTCATCAATATATCTGAATGTGAAATTAAATGATCTGGCTTCTTTATTCTTCTTGTTTTGGACAAGTGTTTGATGAAAACTCAGACTCATATGAAAATAAGAAGCAATACCAAATGGTAGGACATTAAATTCAAATAATCCCTTGCGACATAAACACGCAGTCTTTTCCTTATCAGTCTTTTTGACCCTAATAGCCTAGTCAATTTAGCTCTAAAATCACTCAACCTCCAACTAATTGCAACACAAGGTTTTTTAGTGCAAATTATAATATAGACTGGTACTAACACCATACGAAAACTATACATTAATATAATTTGCGGAAAAGGTTATTTTTGGGTGAAATATGTGGTTTTTAGAGAAAAAATGCTGAAAACTGGAAAAGAAGAAAATTTGTTATTTATGGTTACATTTTTGGACTTAAAGCTTGTTGAACTCAGGAAACCTTATCTTAGTAGACTATTATGTAGTCCTCTAGTTATTATTATTCATACTGAAGTAATTTTGAGGTGAAATGAGTGATTTTTAGTGAAAAAACGTCGAAAACTGGAAATGTAGAAAATTTCCGTTGTTAATGGTTAATATTTTTGAAATTTGATCTATATAGAAAAAAACATATTATTTTATGTTTATTTTGTGAAGTCCTTTAGTTATCAATATTGATATTTGGGTAATTTTGGTTGAATATATGTTTTAAGACAGAAAACCCGAGAACTGGAAATGAAAAAATCTCTGTTACTGATGGTAAAAACTTTGGAATTGGGATCAAAATAGAAAATAGAAAATACTATCTGCTGTTTATCTTAAGAAGTTCTATAGTTATATGTATTTAAAAAAAAACTGTAATTCTTGTGTAAAATGTGATTTGTAGAGAAAAATTGTTAAAAAATGGAAATAAAAAGCTCGGTTATTCTTGGTTAAAACTTTTAACATAGGATCTTTATAGACAGACTATATTATCTTATGTTTATATGCATATGTATTCCTCTTGTTATCGATATCAATAATAATTAATTTGCTGTGTGAAATATTTAGTTTTGCGAACTAATTACAAAACGAGAAATTCAATGTGTCCATAGTACACGGATGCCTAACCTGCACTATCATTTTCTATGTTCAGTGGACCATAAAATTGGGGTCAAAACTCTAATTTGGCAATAAAATTTTATCAAAGGAAACATGTGTACTAAGTTTCAAGTTGATTGGACTTCAACTTCCTCAAAAACTACGTATACCTTGACCAAAAACTTTAACAAAAAATTTAATCTGAAGCGGGACAGACGGACGAACGGACGCACAGACCGAAAACATAATGCCCTTAGGTGAGGGGCATGAAAAATAAAAATTTTAAAATCTTGGTTATTTCCAGTTTGATTTTTAAAAACGAAAAGTGGAGAATTGAAACAGGGAATGTGTCAAAGAGAAAACAAGGCCATTATAATGGGTCTTTAACATAGCAAGTAAATCCGGCACACGGAGGTGGGCTTCAGCTGACCCCTTAATTATTTTGTACACTAGCTCAGCGAAATGGACACCACCCTAAACTCCAATACATACAAATGAATCAAAATTATCAACAACAAAAAACCACACAAGACAAACAAAGGCTATAGGTTCCTGACTTGGGATAGGTGCAATAATGTGACTGGGGTAAAACATGTTGTGTGAGAACTCAACCCTCCCTAGTTTCTCTAGACAATGTAGAATAAAAAACACACAGTAAAAATCAGTTTTAAAGAAGTGCATTTTGTGGAAGTTTGAAATTGTTATCTTATGTTTCTGTTATGCATTTATAGTAATTATACGTGTAGGTATAATAAACTAAAATATTATCGTGTTAAAAATAACTGTAAATCAGTTTGGTTACTGACTTTGATTTTGTCATGTTAATTGCTGGAAGAGTTATTTTTCTAGTGTCCTTGCATCGTCATTGATTGTAGTCCTTTTTTGTGTATTTTTTCATTAGCTACTTCTTCGACATTTGAAATGCATAAAGTCACAGTTAAACACAGACTAATTTTATTTAGCAAGCTCTATCAATATCCACGTTTAATTTCAGATATACTAGTATAAGCTTTTTAAATTTGGGAACATATACTAGTTCACTGAATTAGCATGAAATGTAGATCTGATATTGTTTAAGGTAATTTCAATGGAAGCTTTGTCAATATGATTACAAGTTTACCTCAAGAGCTTGAATTTAAATGGTAACTGTACCAAAGTGGTCCAATTTTGGATGTTGAAAATGAGATAAGCACTGTTGAATGAATAGATAAGATCACTTCCTGGAGGAAGTTTTAATAGTAACAGCGCCTTATGTGTGTATCCCGTTAACCTGTTTCTGGTGGCCTGAAACATCAACCAAATGATAATGACAAAGAACTAATATAGGTTTCTGCTGTATGAAAATATTCTGGTCAAAGATATATATATATATACTATATATATATATATATATAAAGAAAAGCATTACCAAGTTCCTTCTTTAAGATATCTCCTTGAATTAATTTAAAAAAAGGTAATCAGCTTTAGACTAAGAACTGTAAAAAAGTGGGCAACTTATGACCAGAGATAGCATTTAGATAGTCATGTCTAATCTGAAATTATGTCTGTTGGTTTTTGTTAGTCGTTTGGGTTGCTTTCTCATTGACTTTAAAAACCTCAAATCTCTCTTTATTCATAATTATACTCTATTACAGAAATATCAATGTTAAAGACGCCGTTTTCTGCTTCTGGAATGTGCTGACCTGTATTCAACTCATTTGAACGAAACTTTAAAACAATTATATAAAATAATACACCTCATGCCTAAAGAATATAAATGTTTAGCTTTTAAGGTCCACTAAATTCTATCGGTGATCTCTTGGTAGTATGTGTGATCGCTTGCCAGTGAAACCATAATTTATTGTAATATCTCCACTCTTTAAAAACATAAGAAGATGTTGTATGATTGCAAATTAGAAAATTTTCCACAAGAGATAACAATGATGTAGGTGTGGATGTTAACAACTATAATAGCTCATCGTTAAAATATAAAACTGGTAAGACAATAAATGGAAAAACAAATATATGACAGACAGCAAACAATAACCACTAAGTAATAAAGGGCCACTTACTTATGATAATCATATTCATAGTGTGCAGGGTTAACCATGTTTGCGAGCACTCAATCCTCTCATAATCAGGTACAGTTTTGAAATAGCAAACAACATAAGAACAAATTGTAAAACTCAGTTGGAAAGGGCTCGACTCAAAAAGTTCAACACGTAGTATATAACCAATTAACAAAAAGACACTGAGTTCTAATAGCTAGTTCAAAGCTAATTACAGTTGATGAATAAATACTGTTGGCACCGACTAAAATATAAATCAGTACACATCCGATTAGCAACCAAAGTGAATAGTGGATTCAGTGTTACATCTAAAGCTTTATTTATATGGTCTGTGAGTACTGATTCATCACTAATTACATGATGAGTAGCTATTTGCTTCCAGGAGCCTAACATTTTCATTTATGAAAAAATATTTAACATACAATCATTTAACACTTATCATTCTTATTTTTTTATGAAAAACATTGTTGGATTCTAAATCTTAACATGCTTGTTCCAGAAGGAAAATGAAAAAAATATTGCTTTCTTTATAAAGTTGTGGAAAAAAAATACATCAAAGACTTTGAATTTCAAAAATTAAGTCTTGCAATAACATTTTTTTTTTTATATATATATAAAGGACATAACATGTGTTTCAAGAATCCCTCCCCCCTATAAAAATTAACTGTCGGAGCCTTTAACACAGGGGCAGAATTCTTTCGAATACCGAGTAAGATTGTGACTAAGTTGGTTAATCTAATTCAATACAGCTTTCCATTTGTAGGTTTAAACATACTAACACTGTGGTGGAGAATTAGATTCTTCGATTGTAAAATAGCAAAACACAATCTCCGTCTATATCTTTATTCAAATATACAAATTTTGAGATAGGAAAGTGATTCATTTGTTATATTGTTCTTTTAAATTGAGATACTTCTGTATTGTATTGTATTATTTTAACTGTTTCAAAAAATACAGAACTCTTTTTGTATAAATTTATTTTTTTTCAACTTTGGCAAATAAGGGAAGCAACTCATATAACCTTACTTTTGCTACAAAACATTTTGATTAATTACACCACTTTCCGCAAAATATATTTTTGTATAATTTTAGTATGTTGTTCATAGATAGTATCAGACTTGTTTTTCAGAGAAAAACTTTGTGTTGTATTAGTTGCAGGTTGTTCACTAAATTGACTAGACTATAATCTTTTGACTTAATATCGATACTGGTCTTCACTTTGGCTTTTCCTACTGAAGCAAGTAAGTCACCAATCAGAGAGGAAAGCAAAAAACCTTAGAAGATAATTCAGCTGACGATAGTCAACACACTTTCTTGACGTTTTATCCTTTTAGTAACAATAATATTATGTACAGCCCAAGCCCACCTTGATTTCCTAGTATTTTTAGCCTCTAAAAATATCTCATCTATTATTTTTCTCTGATTCAGGGGACCCTATAAAGGCTTTAATTTGATTGGCATGTGCAATTTATATAGGTAAACAGTTTTATTTTGACAATTACCGTACATAAATATCTCTCCTACTTTTTATTTCTTTCTTTGTTCTAATGTTGTGCTATTAATCAAATGATTTATTTAAAGAGAGGGTTGAGCGCTAACAAGATGTCTTATGTACAATTGCGAATAATTAATCGTTAAAAATTCTACAAACGGAATATTGGTTTTTACGTTCTAATATCTTAAATTTCATACAAATGTAATATCAACAAAGTGTAGAAAGAAAATGTTTAATACCTTTAGAAAAAGAACATTGCAACATAATCATGTACAAGAGCAGGGAATTCAAATTCAATTTCTAAAGAATTTTCTTCAGACAAATCTTACCTCTTCTTAAAATCACTAAAAACGATGTGTATTAGCGAAAAAAAAAGAAAGTGTTTTTTTTCTCAATATATTACCAATATTTATCATACTTACTTTGAATAGTTGCAGTTAAGATACTTGAAAAAAAAAAATTTCTCAGCATGTTGGAATGCGTTCGATTCCTCTTTAAAACACCTCGTCATGGTCGATGAACGCTCGGTGGCATGTCGTAGATATATATATATATATAACGTTGTAGCGCATATTTCCGTTGGATCAATAATTCGTGAGAAATATGCAGTCTTATGTTGGTCTTATTAAAAGTTTTGTACATCGCTAGAACTCAGACCTCTATATAAATGAGCATTTATGTTATTCAATGTTTACTTATTTTGTTTATATCTCGTCTTACTATTTTTAATTTGTACCACCTTTGATAAGCATTTAGTATAACGATAAATTTTCACTTCTGTACTCGTACTATGAACAACAAATTTATTTTGTAAAAAAATGTAAAAATGTTTCTGTACTCCTAACAAAAAAATTATTATATTTAAATTTACCTGTGTACGTTACCATATTTAACGCCATTTTGTCCTAGGTTAAAGTTGTCTTTTTGACATTCATACATCTTTTTTTATTAATATTGTGTCATAGATCAAACTTATTCGTTCAGTGTATATTTACTTGTTTTTGTGTATATCTTTTTGATCGAGTTAAGCCATTTCAATTGATATTTTATTGTGTGTCTTTTTATGCTGTAATATTGCACCACTGTTTCAGGTTAGGTTGAAGGTTGGCGCCTATTAAAACGTTTAAACCCGCTGCAATTTTATGCACATGTCCTAAGTCAGGAGCCTGTTGTTCAGTGGTTGTCGTTTAGGGTGTGGTTCATAAGTGTTTCTCGTTTCTCGTTTTTATATAGATTAGACCGTTGGTTTTCCTGTTTGAATTGTTTTACACTAGTCATTTTATGGCCCTTTATAGCTTGGTGTTCGGTGTGAGGCAAGGCTCCGTGTTGAAGACCATACTTTGACCTATAATTGTTTACTTTTTACACATTGTGATTTGGATGGATAGTTGTCTCATTGGCACTCATACCACATCTTCTTATTTATATAGAGAGACATTTATTTAGTTTAGTGCCCAATATAACTGTTAAATACATGTACCTGTTTTGTTTCTTTTTTTTTTTCTTGTTGATTAGAAATTAAAGAAATGTTTTACACCCCGTTACACAGAAAACTGACATAACAGTTATATTGGGCACTCAAATTTGAAACATGAGCATGACTGAAGAGCTTAACTATAATAAAAAAATCTGCATGACTAAAGAGCTTAACTTTAATACAAAAATCTCTCTGTACCACCGGATATCTTCATAAGCATCATTTTTAAAAGATGTTGACACAATATAACTTTAGGCAGTCATATAAATGTACACTTTTTTCTGCTAATATGTATCGATAGTTCTAATGCAATAATTTAGTTACAATTGTTCTGATTGGATGACAATCGGCGTACAATTATTTATCTACCTGTCTGTAACTAAGGGAAGCCGACATATTGAATTTCGGAATGTATTAACATATAAATTCTCCAAAAGTAAGCCAAATAATCATATTTTGCACCTACAAATCCTCTTTTTACTCAATTGCATTACATTCTGAGACGACAAGAAGACCGAAACGCCCGGTGTTTACGTTTGAGACCGGAAGCATACATATGACGTCCTCTAGCTTAGGTGGAATAGAAGATAACATTATTTTGCGAAATTTTCGTTTAATTAAAATTGTACACCAAAATAATGACTTAAATTGAATGATTTGTTTATTTTGCGTTATAATAGAAGTAACTGTAGTCTATTAGAAGCTTTGCGGACGTCCGTCAGTAGTTTTACTGTCGCAAATATCCGCTTACCTGTCTCCGCTACGCGTCACCAAGTATGCTCAATTTGTGACAGCAACACTACCGTTAGACGTCCGCAAAGCTTCAAATACAATACAGTTATCTTTTAAATATATATCAGGGTAAGCAGTACCATTTCATTGTTTTACTAACAGAATAAATGCTTCACTGAAAGTTCATCCTCTGGATTTAAGATTTCAACTACAATGAAATTGGCGCACGAAATACTATTATCCGTAAATCTTAGTCGATGTTCAAATTCCTAATTTTTATCCTTATTGTACTAGAAGTAACTGTAGTCTATTTGAAGCTTTGCGGACTAGTTTAACTGTCGCAAATATCCGCTTACCTGTCTCCGCTACGCGTCACCAAGTATACTCAATTTGTGACAGCAACACTACCGTTAGACGTCCGCAAAGCTTCAAATACAATACAGTTATCTTTTAAATATATACCAGGGTAAGCAGTACCATTTCATTGTTTAACTAACAAAATAAATGCTTCACGGAAAGTTCATCATCTGGATTGAAGATTTCAACTACAATGAAATTGGAGCACGAAATACTATTATCTGTAAATCTTAGTCGATGTTCAAATTCCTAACTTTTATCCTTATTGTACTCCTTTGCTAAATAATATTTAATTGAAACAAGGTCTGAAAATTGAAAGAAGATAATGATCGACAAATATGTTATCGAGTCCCGAGAATCATTGGTTTGCAGCCTCAACAGGAAGAACGCCGATTAAACAATAGTCGGTTATTTGAAAATAGATTATTACAGACACCAGAAACTTATGGAAGGAGTTGCAAAACGTATTTAAGTTCATATCTGTGATCGTAATTTAGATAATGCAATTCCGATGGCATGTTTATGCTGACTGTACGTGGTACATACGACATAATGTAAGTTTATGTACACTTACAGCTGTTGGAAATTTAATAACACGTAAAACTAATTAGCATTGTACCTTAAGCTAAATTATTATATAACTTCTAGTTCACTCAGTTTGTAAATGCAATTAATAATATGTGTTTTATATCAGGTCTTCCATACCAAGTGGTAACATTAACATTTCACATTAAAATATGTTTAAATTGATTTATAGTTATTGCGTTTTTAATATGATTCATTTTGATAAAAAAAAAAAAAAAACAAAAAAAAAACTTTAAACAGGGTGACAAAAACGCATTAGAATGATATTCCGATTTCCAGTACAACTCTTATTTTTTTTTTTTTTTTTTTTGTCTTTGGCATCTTATTATAGTATACAGGTGAACATGACAAAAATGAAATACCTGTGCGTAAATAGATTGCAAGATGAATTGATATGAATACAAGTAGACGGGAAATAATTTGACATTAATAGTTATTCGTTTATCCGAATGTTGTTTATTTTTACCTGTAGAACCAAGAATAAGTTATAAATGACAGAAAAACTTGCAAAAATCTCTCAAAAAGTGAATAGCAGTAATAAAACGATATAATGGGTTAAGATGTGCAGAAGTAGGGATGAGGGTCACCAATTTATATTGATGAATCAAATACAGTAAATATATAAATAAATTTTAGATAAAATATTGAAACATATTTCATTTTAAGCAATTTTATAGAAAGGTGCCTTTTAATTCACCACTTTCAGATTTTGGTGATGGTGCATGTATCAAAAAGACTTAAACTGTTTTGTTTCTCATTGTTGAAAATTTTTAAATGTCTCGTTTTGTGAAGTTTTATACCATGTATACTGAATAGAAACATATAATTCTGAAACATAAATACATTTAAGGTAATATCTGGACATACACCAAAGCCTTGTGATTTGTTGACAACGTCATAAACAACGGACAACGGCGTATCGTTATTTATATTACAGAAATTACCCACAATCACTCAGATTCTCAAACTGTGAATGAAGTAACAAAGGCCAGGTCGTGCACGAAAATTTGATCAGTGCCTTTGAATTATCGTGTGAGTGTGTCATTTCTAATTAAAATGTTAATTTGGTCCAAATTTATGACAGTGAAATAAGGAGATGTGGTATAGCATTGTCAATGAGACAACTATCTATTTACGATAAAAGGATAGAAGGACAAAGATGTGAACAAAATATTGTTATACTAACACAGACGATCGATATTGTTATGGTATTTCCCCTTTATTTTTCTTGGTGTTCCGTTCATTTATCCTCTCAATACTTTTAATTCTGGGATTACACAAGGCAGTACATTTTTGAAATATTAATGAGGTTCAACATCCTCTTTGCCTCAATTGTGACATCACCAAATGAGACCTTTCAGCAAATGTGTGTAGCACGAAGGGTATCGGGTGTAGAGCAGGATCTGTCTATCCTTCCGGAGCACCTGCTTCGTGTTTTCGTCGTTTTGCTATAAAGTTTTTCTTCTACGAATTATAGTGTCCCCTAAAATTAGGTTTAATACACCATTTTCTACATAAGGAAACGCCTGTACTAATTCAGGAATATGACAGTTGTTTTCCATTCGTTTGATGTGTTTGAGCTAATTGATAAGGAACTTTCCGTTTTGAAATTTCCTTGGAGTTCGGTATTTTTGTTATTTTACTTTTTTCTAAATGTCTTCTGTCTCTTTTTCATGCTGTTAATCCAATCCAAAGTCTAAGCTAAATTTGATTAATTGCTTGTAGAATAACTTATCCAAGAATTCAAATATAGAAAAATATTCAAAGAGTGACCAAACAACACAATAATTCACGATTACGCGTAGAGCTTTCGCCCTCACCGTTCAACAATTTTTGACACTGTCTTAATACTGATGTTAGTTGAGTCAAAGCGTTATAACATTTTTATGCGGTAAAGCTAACCGTATGGAGTAGTTATCCTGCAATTGGGTGTCTTATCATACATTAACAGCCCAACATATATCGCTAGCCTGTATTTGTATACTATACAGATATAGATTTAAAGCTCCGCCCTCTGCCGGAATACTTTTGTACATTGCTGTTGACGAGTGTTGTATGAACTTTCGTGACATCAGAATGTGTATTGCAGATGCAATCTAATGACGTACCTTATGTGAACTATAGATTAATTTAAGTTCTGTTTTTTTTTCAAGCATTTCTTTAGAGCAATATAAATTAAAATTGAAAATATTCTGTCTTCCATTCTTTTAATTTTATATTCTTTATGTCATAAATGCATTATTGTCTTAAATGCATTACATGTGTAACACATAAAATCAACCTTTCATCAATGTCAATAATCAGTGAATGTCACGGTCAGTTCGAAATTCTGAAGCGTATGACAAATCATACACTTTTGTTTTAAATCGGACAATGTTTTGTTATTTCTTTTTATTGTTGAAATTATCAACTTTGAGCGATATATTATTGTTGATCATGCGTGATTCTTTTCGACGTACTGGTCATCAGCTAATTGTGTGATTTTTTTAAAAATATTTATACGCGGGCCTCAAAGGTAAAATAAACAAAAACTAATATATTTTAAATCGAAAATAAATGCAATAAATGTGAGTTTTCTGTCTTTCAAAGCAAAAACAGTGTACAAAATTAGTTGCAGGATAAAGATAATTACTGTTTAGTGTCTTTAGTTATCAGCTGTATTTGTACGAGGCTCGAAACAGGAATAATAGCTTTCTGAAGCTCGCATTACACCTGTTTCTTATCCTCGAACAAATACAGCTGATATTTAAAGACACTAAACAGATATTGTCTATATAATCAATAAAACGCTAACAACACAAATAACCTAGATTTCAATTCTCAAAACCTGACGTCATACATACACAACCCTCCACCCAGTGACCGTGTATTTTGACCCAGCTCACTCTTAATGTGTATGCGCCGCCCACTGATTTCGTAACCTGATGAACTATTGATTTTTACATGTAGCGCATAGTTGATGTGTTCTTGTGCTCTCTAAAGTTTGAGCCTTGTAAAAGACGAAAAACATATAAATAAATTAAATCTGGCATGTGACAAACTTTGGCAGAGACCGAAAGATCAGTTCTGCGAGGAGGAACTTATTTGGAATAATAACATTCCTTTGGGCGATAAAAAACGCTTGGCAGTTTCATTACATACTTAAGCAAGAAGTGCAATATGAAATCTACACAAAACATTCTATTCGATCTACCGGGGCAACCGTTCTAGCTAACAACTCATACTGCAATGCACAGATAATGGTCGTTACTGGATATAAGTCAGAAGCATCACTTTCTTTGTACCAGCGTGTTGATAATGATGATAAGATACACATGGGACAGACGTAAACAGATAGCATCAGCTTTAACTGTTAGTGAAAAATAATCCAATATTCGAGCTTTACCAAGCTCCAGTTCTACAGTGCCCATTCAAACTTTGCAAATTGGTTCCATCTTATTTTATTTTTATTAATCATTTAGATTTTTCAGGGTTTACTGGATGAAAAACATTTTTTTATTAATTTAATATTGAATGATATATTACAGAGAATATATTTCATTTGAATTCTTCTCGACAAATAACGCCCTGGATTGCTGTCATTGTCTTGCATGCAGATGTCAATACACTGGAACTTTCCACACGCGGACCGGTTAATACGTCAACTTGTCGTCTGGTCTAGGGCAATACACTTAAGTCTATTACGAGGCAGCGTGTTCTTTGGTTTGTATTTTTTGAGTTGTTTGGTCACTAGTTGAATATGTTTCGATATTTTAATTCTTGAATAGAGATTCGTTTCATTACATCTACCATGGACTATCGGATGGCAAAAGAAAGTAGAAAATGGAAGGGACTATATCTTTTTCTACGAACTGTCAATCGTTTCAATACAATGACATCGACAATGTCTTAACAACACCTATTGTTGTATGACATCAGAGGAGTGAAATTATCAGATTGATTTCGAGTGTAAAGTTAAATAACAAAAATACCGAAATCCTAGGGAAATTCAAAACGGAAAGTCCTTTATAAAATGGCAAAATCAAAACTCAAACACATCAAACCAACTGTCATATTCCTGACTTGGTACAGGCATTACATTGTGTAGAAAATGGTGGCTTAAAATTATCGGTTTATTTCATTTGGTTATTTTTTGCAACCAATGTAATAAGCATAGAATTACTTATCCAAAACTTCAAATATAAAAAAATATTGAACACATTAACCTTTTCGCTGTCAGAATTTTTCAAAAGCCAAAAAGACGTTACGAGGATGACGCTGCTAAATATAACTTCAACAGATATGTTTGCCATTGAAAACCCAATAGAATCGTCCTCGTAATTACACACATGGCGTACTTTTCAATAAATGAAGTTAATCAAAGTCCCAATTGCTGGATTTATGCACATTTCGGTCGGCATAAAAATTATGTTAGAAATAAGTAAATATTAAGTTGAATTTTATAAATTACAATACCATGAATACGTGTCAAATTATGCCATAGAATATTTGTAAATATTACAAGATTTGAGGCATCCGAAAACTTTTGAGTGATAAATATATTTTATGCACCATAAGTGATGTTTTTTTCTTCTTTCTTTTGAAAATGTACATATGATCTGGTTAATTTTATTAATGCAAAGACAAATGGATTCAAAATTTAAGATACTTTAATGATACGAAAATAATTAAAATTCTCTACAGTCTTCGTGTAAGTGAACACAGTCCTTATGAAGGCTTTTGTTGCAAAAATTTCATATGGTTCCACTCCTCCCTTTACCACCGTGTCTGCGATTTGAACAAACGCAACAGTCCTTCTCTTTCCGCTCAGGCAAGGTAGTTACATGTACGGACCGTGTTCGCTGATGTCGTCTTCGTTGTCGAGGTTGTTCACTTCTGATTCCGGACATAAATTCAACAACTTCCCGGATGAATCTCAGTCTTGTTTTCACTGGTGTGTCCGAAATGGTTTTTTGGTATAAGATGTAGGCATTTTGTACAATTCGTCTGAATAAATGGATAACAATTTTCTTCAAGGTTTTGCGTTCTGCTCCCATATCTTAATTGCATCCGTTTACTATGCGTGGCCGGCCGGATGGAAGATGTTGAGCCGCAAAAGCAGTACTGAGCATTCGGACAGATTTTTTCCGGTCAGCATCGTTATATGCAGCGAATAACATTTTTCCTGTCCGCATATATACCTGATTATTAGGTGTTGGATTAGCGTTACGAATTGTGTTTGGCATCGATTCTTTCGATGAGTTCCTGAAAAAAGAAAAACTCTCATGTTGACATATATAACTTAAAAAGCATTTGTACCACGGCGCACATGTGCCTAACTGAGAAGAGATATTAATTCAAATGCACGTATTATACTTTATACGAACTGTTTATATATAGACTGTGTTTTTTTTTTTCAAAAAGCAGGAATAGCTTACCAGTTTTCCGGATTAACTGAGATCACCCAAGTTTTTATACGGGGTCGGTGTTTCCGTTTTAGTTTTCAATGCAAAATTGTTCTTTAATCTTTATAGTTTGTTTCTCGTGTCCATGGTTTTTAATTTTCTCTGTTTTCTTTTATTTCTGTCGGTTCGATTTTTTTTTCGTTTTCGTTTGATCGTCTCGTCTTTTTTTTTTTTTATTATTTCTGTTTCGAAATTGAAACTACTGATATCAAAAGACCGATAAATTGTGAGAACAAATATCAAGAACATCTATTCACCAACATAAAGTGAACATTCCACATTTAATTTGTTTTACTTTGAATAGCTACATGTAATATATGTATTGTTTTGAATAAGTGGTGAAGCAAGGTGTAGTGAGCAAAAGAAGCTATCACAAATTAAAGACATAGTAACCTTTATTAAGAAGTTTGAACGCACTCTTTAGGTCCATGACTACCGTTGTACTCTGCAATTATCCTGCTGGTACTGGATCAAATTGCCGCCCTCTGTACACAGACTTTTGAAAATGTAACCGGTCGCTGATTCACAAAGCATCAAAATTTAATTCCAAACTTTGCATTTTAAATTATAATCCTGGTACCTTTGATAACTATTTACACCACTGGGTCGATGCCACTGCTGGTGGACGTTTAGTCCCGAGGGTATCATCAGCCCAGTAGTCAGCACTTCGGTGTTGACATGAATATCAATTGTATGGTCATTTTAATAAATTTCCTGTTGACAAACTTTAAATTTTTCGAAAAACTAAGGATTTTCTTATCCCAGGAATAGATTACCTTAGCCGTATTTGGCACAACTTTTTGGAATTTTTGGTCCTCAATGCTCTTCAACTTTGTACTTGTTTGCCTTTATAACTATTTTGATCTGAGCGTCACTGATGAGTCTTAAGTAGACGAAACGCGCGTCTGGCGTATTAAATGATAACTAATTGCAGCCTTAGACGGGATACACTGCCTCATTACGTTATGACCTTTAGTTGCCCTTAAAGTTTCGTCCAAACAAACCTCATTTTTCAGGAACGATGAAACGACAGAATTGTTTGGTCATAAAGGACAAATAAAGGCAACAGTAGTTTACCGCTGTTTAATAGTCATAATTCGATTAAGCAAAAACAAAATCCGGGTAACAAACTAAAACCGAGGGAAACACATCAACTATAAGAGGAAAACAACGGAACAACAGAAACACTGAACTACAACAAAAGCAAACGCCAACATACATAGAAACGGACTGTCTGATAACAACGGCCGTATTCCTGATTTTGAACAGGACATTTTAAGAAAACATGTTGGGTTGAACCTGGTTTTATGGCAAACTAAACCTCCCGCTTATATTGCAATGTTTAAAATACCGCTAAAATGACAACACTACGTGACAGAAATACAGTACAAACAAACGCAAGAACAGGGCACAAAGAAATACATAAATAAATAATATAATAGTACATTACAATATGGTAACCACAGAATAACAACGGATACCTCCCATGACTTTACTACAGCACACCAGGACATCACAAACGAAAAGTAAACTGCGCGTCATATGAATGAATCAACGCCACAAAAGTGACGTATTTTTGTGACGTTTATATTATTACAGGTAAATTTCTAAAATAAAATAGATTTGTTTTATTTAAAGACACATACGATTTGTTTTAGTTGATTTTAGTCTCTGATGCAGGATTTTTATTATTAATTGTTTTGGCTTTTAACTAGCTGTCAGTAACTGCGAGTACTCTCAAATCGTACTTTCTTGTTTATTTGACCTGTTGATACTAATTGTAATGCTTTTTGTTATTTAATGTTTACTTTTCAGGGTTATATCTGGTCTATATACCAGCTTTGATAAGTGTTTGGTATTACTATAAACTTTCACTTCTTCGTACTATAAACATCAAAATTATTTATTTTGTAAAGATATTTCCTTTCTCCATTTGAACTGTACACGTATACCTAACAACAAAATTACTTTCAATTACTGTGTGTAAAGTAATTGCAAATGGCTGATATTTTTGTTCAAGCATATTGTTTTTCTTAAATTGTTTAACATTTCACAGCGGTATAACATGTTACTTTAATTATTCTTCCCTAAGTTTATCTATTTTGTATTTACATTGTATCATAGATCAAATTTATTTTATTCATGTATGTCAACTGGTGTTAATATGTCTTTTGATTGAGTTAAGCCATTTCAATTGATATTTTAAAGTGTATCTTTCTATGTTGTGATGTTACACTATTGTTTCAGATAAGGGTGAAGGTTTGATCCCGCTGCAATTGTTTGCACCTGTCCTAAGTCAGGAATCTGATGATCAGTCGTTGTCGTTTGTTGATGTGGTTCATAAGTGTTTCTCGTTTCTCGTTTTTATATAAATTAGACCGTTGGTTTTACCACGGCGCACATGTGCCTAACTGAGAAGAGATATTAATTCAAATGCACGTATTATACTTTATACGAACTGTTTATATATAGACTGTGTTTTTTTTTCAAAAGCAGGAATAGCTTACCAGTTTTCCGGATTAACTGAGATCACCCAAGTTTTTATACGGGGTCGGTGTTTCCGTTTTAGTTTTCAATGCAAAATTGTTCTTTAATCTTTATAGTTTGTTTCTCGTGTCCATGGTTTTTAATTTTCTCTGTTTTCTTTTATTTCTGTCGGTTCGATTTTTTTCCTTTTCGTTTGATCGTCTTTTTTTTTTTTTTTTGAAAATCTTACAACACTAAAACTGACTAAAATGTCATTATTTCTGTTTCGAAATTGAAACTACTGATATCAAAAGACCGATAAATTGTGAGAACAAATATCAAGAACATCTATTCACCAACATAAAGTGAACATTCCACATTTAATTTGTTTTACTTTGAATAGCTACATGTAATATATGTATTGTTTTGAATAAGTGGTGAAGCAAGGTGTAGTGAGCAAAAGAAGCTATCACAAATTAAAGACATAGTAACCTTTATTAAGAAGTTTGAACGAACTCTTTAGGTCCATGACTACCGTTGTACTCTGCAATTATCCTGCTGGTACTGGATCAAATTGCCGCCCTCTGTACACAGACTTTTGAAAAATGTAACCGGTCGCTGATTCACAAAGCATCAAAAATTTAATTCCAAACTTTGCATTTTAAATTATAATCCTGGTACCTTTGATAACTATTTACACCACTGGGTCGATGCCACTGCTGGTGGACGTTTAGTCCCCGAGGGTATCATCAGCCCAGTAGTCAGCACTTCGGTGTTGACATGAATATCAATTGTATGGTCATTTTAATAAATTTCCTGTTGACAAACTTTAAATTTTTCGAAAAACTAAGGATTTTCTTATCCCAGGAATAGATTACCTTAGCCGTATTTGGCACAACTTTTTGGAATTTTTGGTCCTCAATGCTCTTCAACTTTGTACTTGTTTGGCTTTATAACTATTTTGATCTGAGCGTCACTGATGAGTCTTAAGTAGACGAAACGCGCGTCTGGCGTATTAAATTATAATCCTGATACCTTTGATAACTAATTGAAGCCTTAGACGGGATACACTGCCTCATTACGTTATGACCTTTAGTTGCCCTTAAAGTTTCGTCCAAGCAAACCTCATTTTTCAGGAACAATGAAACGACAGAATTGTTTGGTCATAAAGGACAAATAAAGGCAACAGTAGTTTACCGCTGTTTAATAGTCATAATTCGATTAAGCAAAACAAAATCCGGGTAACAAACTAAAACCGAGGGAAACACATCAACTATAAGAGGAAAACAACGGAACAACAGAAACACTGAACTACAACAAAAGCAAACGCCAACATACATAGAAACGGACTGTCTGATAACAACGGCCGTATTCCTGATTTTGAACAGGACATTTTAAGAAAACATGTTGGGTTGAACCTGGTTTTATGGCAAACTAAACCTCCCGCTTATATTGCAATGTTTAAAATACCGCTAAAATGACAACACTACGTGACAGGAATACAGTACAAACAAACGCAAGAACAGGGCACAAAGAAATACATAAATAAATAATATGATAGTACATTACAACATGGTAACCACAGAATAACAACGGATACCTCCCATGACTTTACTTCAGCACACCAGGACATCACAAACGAAAAGTAAACTGCGCGTCATATGAATGAATCAACGTCACAAAAAGTGACGTATTTTTTGTGACGTTTATATTATTACAGGTAAATTTCTAAAAATAAAATAGATTTGTTTTATTTAAAGACACATACGATTTGTTTTAGTTGATTTTAGTCTCTGATGCAGGATTTTTTATTATTAATTGTTTTTGGCTTTTAACTAGCTGTCAGTAACTGCGAGTACTCTCAAATCGTACTTTCTTGTTTATTTGACCTGTTGATACTAATTGTAATGCTTTTTTGTTATTTAATGTTTACTTTTTCAGGGTTATATCTGGTCTATATACCAGCTTTGATAAGTGTTTGGTATTACTATAAACTTTCACTTCTTCGTACTATAAACATCAAAATTATTTATTTTGTAAAAATATTTCCTTTCTCCATTTGAACTGTACACGTATACCTAACAACAAAATTACTTTCAATTACTGTGTGTAAAGTAATTGCAAATGGCTGATATTTTTGTTCAAGCATATTGTTTTTCTTAAATTGTTTAACATTTCACAGCGGTATAACATGTTACTTTAATTATTCTTCCCTAAGTTTATCTATTTTGTATTTACATTGTATCATAGATCAAATTTATTTTATTCATGTATGTCAACTGGTGTTAATATGTCTTTTGATTGAGTTAAGCCATTTCAATTGATATTTTAAAGTGTATCTTTCTATGTTGTGATGTTACACTATTGTTTCAGATAAGGGTGAAGGTTTGATCCCGCTGCAATTGTTTGCACCTGTCCTAAGTCAGGAATCTGATGATCAGTCGTTGTCGTTTGTTGATGTGGTTCATAAGTGTTTCTCGTTTCTCGTTTTTTATATAAATTAGACCGTTGGTTTTCCCGTTTGAATGGTTTTACACTAGTCATTTTTGGGGCCCTTTATAGCTTGCTGTTCGATGTGAGCCAAGGGTCCGTGTTGAAGACCGTACTTTGACCTATAATGGTTTACTTTTATAAATTTTGAATTGGATTGAGAGTTGTCTCATTGGCAATCATACCACATCTTCTTATATCTACATACAAGAATATTAAATTGGGATTGAGTTTGTAATTGTGTTATTTTATGTATTTTCTAACCATGACAAGAATATTAAATTGGAATTGTGTTTGTAATGGTGATCTAAATCTTGAATCAGGGTCATAAGCTGGGTGCTATCAATGAAAAAACAACAAATAAAAACATTTTGAGATGTAGTTATATGCTGTATGTTTATAAAATAAATCATAAAGCACCATGGGGACAAATTGATAATAATACATTATACCCTTATTCAGGATTGAACTTTTGTTTGAAATTGCTTCAAGTTCCTTTTTTAACACTTTAGATTTGAAAAGAAAAAATAGTATTTCGTATCAGACATAATAATAAACGACAAAGATTTATGAAGGAATTTTGACACAAGTTGAACGGTTGCTTCTAAATATAGGTATAACAAAAAGAGAAAGTTTATCGTGTTTTCATTCCCGGTTGAGATGTTCTTTAACCATTTAACCGCGTGGTTAAGACCGACCCGTCAAAAAACTTTTAACCGTAGAAAATTTTAAAACCAAGTTAATGGTTCAGAGTAAAACAAACAGACCTGAGGATTGTTGTAGCACATCACATAAGGGACAGTGTATGCAAAGGTACTTCGTCGTGTGAATCTTACAGTGTTATATGTCCACTTTTGATAAAAATAGAGATATCTATATTTTGATGTGCAATGGTCTATCTCCTATACAACTATGATACAAGATTTTTGCACCATCCAATTTTTTTTTTTCAGAAGCAATAGGTCTTCTATATTTGGTATATGGAATGATTATAAGGTGTACACCTCCAACTGGCAGGTGTCATCTGACCTTGACCTCATTTTCATGGTTCAGTGGTCAAAGTTAACTTTTTGTGTTTTGGTCTATTTCGCAGATACTATAAGTATTCAGTCAACTATATTTTGGTGTATGGAATAGTTGTAAGGTGTAAATGTCTGTCTGGCAGTAATCATCTAACCTTGACCTTATTTTCATGGTTCATTGGTCAATGCTATTTTTTTCTTGTTTGGTCTGTTTTTCAGATACTATAAGAAAAAGGTGAACTATATTTGGTTTATGGAATGATTGAAAGGTGTATATATATGTCTGGCATGTTTCATCTGACCTTGACCATATTTTCATGGTTCATTGGTCAATGTTGAATTTCTCTGAATTGTTCTGTTTTTCAAATACTTTTCAAATAACTAACAACTCTTTAAAACTGCACTTTTTTCATATTGATGTAAAAATGATTTGGCGTTTTATACAGACAATTCAAACTTTATTTAATCAATTTCCCATCTACTGCACAATAAGTTTGGTGTCAAAAAAAAAAGTTAAAAGTTATATTTGTCAGCATGTTATTCCTAAATTAACTTGATTGATTTGGGTATGATTAACCAGTTTTTTAGAAAGAAGTTACATATTCCAAAACTGCGTCTTTTGTCTCTTTTACAAAAGTATCTTTGACAACTAGATGTACAGAAATGGAAACGGGGAATGTGTCAAAGAGACAACAACCCAACCAAAATATACAAGTCAAACCAAGGCCACCAATGGGTCTTTAACACAGCGAGAAATCCCACACCCAGAGGCAGCCCCGAGCAGGCCCCGAAACACATTGTACACTAGATCAAGAAAATGGACACCATTCTATGCTCCGAAACATATAGATGAACCAAAATTAAAAAAATATACAAGACCATCAAAGGCTAGAGGTTCCTGACTTAGGACAGACGCAAAAATGCGGCCGGGTTAAACAGATTTTATGAGCGCTCAACCTTCCCCCTTCACCTCTAGCCAATGTAGACATATATAACTTAAACGTCCACAATTTTGAGTGTCACTGCCAAAGAATAAATTTTGGGGTCCCTAACAAATATTGCCTCTGCAGCTGCCCCAAAAGAGCCCACTCTTAACGAAATCTGCAGAAGGGGTCTTTTACATATATGTACTATAGTTTAGTACTATCTCCTTTAATATGACGGTGCTAGCTATGAAATTTAATAATAATTAAACTACACGTCATCCGCTGTATTTCAGAAAATAACCATACTTTGTGTAGTTATTATGTAAGCAATCCATTCATTTTTTTACACGAGACTCAGATGAAGTCCAAACAACAAAATGAAACAACAATACTGTAAACAATTCTATAAGCAATCATCATTCAAAAATGTTAAAGAGGTACAATAAAAAGTTAAAACAGTTTTCCCCATTTTCACGCAACTCGACTTTCGTAACTCGCAACTCGACTTTTTTAACTCGCAACTCGACTTTTGTAACTCGCAACTCGACTTTCGTAACTCGCAACTCGACTTTCGTAACTCGCAACTCGACATCCGTGACTCGCAACTCGACTTTCGTAACTCCCAACTCGACTTTCGTAACTTTTGTAACTCGCAACTCGATACTCGACAACAAGTGAATCTCTTACAATCAAAACAGAACTCCCATGTATATTTTGTAATCATTTCCCTCTTGATATAGTAAGCGATGAGAACAGCAGACTGCATTGAATTTGTAAAAAAAAATCGTTTAAAGTTTTGCTATGGGAATATATTTCTCACGTTCCAAGCTCTATTTGTGATTTTTCTTCTTGCTGTAAACGTCACTGGAATATGCGAATTAATTGTTTATGTAATCAATGAGACCATGCGGAAAATGTATTTATAAAATCGATTGACAATTTTGAATCTAATTAAATCACCAGGTTATATAAAAATAAGATGATTGCCAATGGGGAAACTCTCAAGCAGAGACCAAATGAAGTAGAAGTAAGCAATCATATGTCACCGTACGGCCTTCAACAATGAAAAAACACCCATATCGCATAACAAGCTATAATAGGTCCCAAATTGACAAGTGTATAACAATTCAAACGACAAAACTAACGGCCTGATTTATGTACAAAAAGAAATAAAAGAAAAACACATTTGATATACAGCATATAATGACAACCACTGAATTACAAGCTCCCGACTTGGGACAGGCACATACAGAATGTGGCGAGGTTAAACATTTTGCGGGCGCCCAACCCTCTCGTAACCTTGTATAGTGGTGAAGCAGCACAACATAAGAACAAACCTTGAAATCAGTTGAAAAGGGCTTAACTCATCATATCGATACAAAGCATAAAAACAACTAACAAAAACACTTAAGGCATAAAGTATAGATCTGGGAGTACTCGCAGTTACTGAAATCCAGTTCAAAGCCAATAACAACTTGTACAAAATCATGTATTTAAGACTAAAATATCAATCAGTACACTTTTAACATTCAATGGATTTACTGTAAAGACGCCTTTAACAGTCAGAGAAAAAAAATGATCTTGTGCAATGCCAATATATAGGTATCGACAGAATGTAGGACCGAGAATACCGACTTTAAACCAATTTACTCTTTAAACATTTTTCCGCAGGAACAATTTACCTTAACAACTACTAGAACTTGCTCAAGTAGGATATAGGGACAATTAGTTCCGGTGTAATAAAGATTCATTGGGATCTAATACTTTTGTGAGTTGGTTTGTCGGGACAATTAATTAAAAATATTTATCACACTTTTCTCAAACACAAACAAACAAACACACAAACAGAGAGTAAATAAATGACGTGTCTGCTGAAATATTGATTCATAATAAAAGTTATCAGTAGGACATGCAAAAACGCAAGTGATTTAGAAATTTAAAAGCTCTTTTAAGGGGTTAAAATCGTTACCAACAAAAAGGAAATTATAACCTAAAACCAATTTTTAACATAAGCTATAAAACGGTAAGCTTTTTAGAAAATATTTTACTTGTAGGTGTATCGCAATGATATTTCGTTTAGTTTTCATTTATTGATAACAATATCAATATTTATACCGATAAAAACAATATTCAAAGGTCTAATTACAATGTAAAATTGGTAACCTTTCAGAATTAGATTTATAAGCTCGATACGTATACCTGGATCGTATCTAAATTTACGGACTCCATACACAACATCACCGTACAAAATTAAGATGTACTATCCCGTTCGTAATAAGTTTTCTATAGGTTAGGTCAAACAGGTTAGGCTAAACTTCCAATCCACGAAAGAATTTTCTAAAGTTTGTAGTTATTTGTGGTTACGAAATCATTGACTAAATGATAAGTCCAGTAATACATAAACTAAATCCAGAACGTTACTACAGACACGGGAAAACGAACTTGTTGGGATATAAAAACACCGTAAGATGGTGCAAAAGAAACATTCTGTATTTGCCTGTCCAAATGCCAGGAGCCTGTAATTCAGTGGTTGTCGTTTGTTGTTGTATATCATATTTGTTTTTCGTTTCTTGTGTACATAAATCAGTCCGTCAGTTTTCTCGTCTGAATAGTTTGACATTAATTTTGTTATTTCGTGGTCTTTTATAGCTTTTAGTGCGATATGAGTTTTGTTCATTGTTGAATGTCGTACGGTGGTCTATATTTGTTAACTTCTATGTCATATTGTCTCTGATGGAGAGTTGTCTCATTGGCAATCATACCACATCTTCTTATTCTTATATCTACGTTCAAAAAAGGAAATTACTAATAGGGAACGAAAAATTGTCCCTTTTGTCATGATATTTTGTATAGAGATTCCCGTATATAACTGAAATATCTAAAACTAGGAAAGGACAATTATTGCTGTTAATATTAGTTTTTTGGGGTAAATTTCGGCAGTAAATTTAGACATTTTTTATTATTCAAAGAAAACACATCACCAAGCTAACGGTAAGAGTTTGTTAATTCATCTTTTAAAAGAAATTTAGACGGATCTGTACTGAGTTTGATCATAAAGTGTGACTCATATTAATACAGGAACAAGTCTGCTATTTAAGGGGCGCAATTGGTGACCATAGGAATACCTACAACAAATCGATAAACTTTATTGCCAAAACGATAACAGATGTTATCAATTAAGGAGACAGCCTTATTCATCTCATCATAATCCCAGTAATACATCTAGCATATTTTACCTTTTTCATTACAGAGGAAAGTTTTATAATGAGTTGCAGAAGATAAATGTGCTATCAGATTTTTCAAACGACCATTTTTTAAATAGGAAAACTTTTGTTTGATAACAGTATGTGAAAGTGAAGTGTAAACCACATAATTTATCCAAAACATCCGAAATTTCTTTACACTACAAAAACAAGTTAATTCCACTATTTGCATCTGCTTTATTACAAAAGTTAACGATATGTCCTTTGATAGTAGTTAAGGAACTAGTAAAATGCATTGAAATATCAGTTGTAGAACTCTTACTAGAAGTAGAGTTTGAATTTTTGACATTTGTCGTGTCGGAGCCTTTTATAGCTACATGAAGGCCGTACGGTGACCTATAATTGCTTACATCAGCGCCATTTAAACTCTGGTGGATATAGTTGTCTCATTGCAAATCACATCTCCTTATTTTTACATTAATTCAAACGAACTCGTTATACTTAAATTTTGAAAAAAAAGTTTTAGGTTTGGGAATAAATCACTTGACTTTGAATCTTGAAAGTTTTGAGAAAACTTAATTCGATAAAATAGTGGTAGTACAGTGAAAGTGAACTATTACAGTGCTTAGTCGTACTTTATTTCTTTTTTTTTTTTTTTTTTTTTTTTTTCAGATATATTCGGCGGTTAAATTCTTAAAGATGTGATCGGAATAACTACCTAAATACAATTAGTGCAATCAGATTTCTTTCTTCAACAAAGAAGATGTAACAACAGAATGAAAGACTTTCTGTTTAATGTAAAGGTACATTGAATTTGGAATCTGTCATTGATGATGGTGTCGTTGTGTTAGTAGGACTATACAATCTATCTTATCAAAACTACGACAATTCGTACCAATACTGTTCCGTACCTAAATATATATCACTTATTTCACGTACACACTTGACTGTGGTTTTTATGTATATAGTACACTTTTAATAATTCACATCGAAAAAGATACGTACTGCGTGAGAATATAGAAAGGTGTGTAGAACAAAATTCATAACTTTTATTTTAATTCTTTTTTTTTTCTAGTGATTTCTGAAAATCAGAATACTTTTTTATACCTTGGAATAGACTTTGAAGTAGATATATCCAAGATGATACGATTAAATTACGATAAAAAATATTGGAGATCTGTTTTCATCACTACCAAATTCAGACAAAAAAATTATTCAAAAACTTGATAACTTTTTTTTTAGTTTTGTGTTGCAAAAACTGGTTGGTAAAGTTAAGAGATAAACATTTATTTAGATAAAGATTATTCAGAAGGGGGTCTTAAAATGATTAGTTTGAAACCCTTCATAAATTCATTGAAATCTATAGACATGGGTTAGAAGGTTAATCAATAATGAAAAATTACAGGAAATTCTTGCTTATTACGGGATTAATTTTGAGTTACTAGAAATACAGGTGTCAAAAACATATATAGTATGACTGTACGCACAAATCATTTTTGGAAAGATGTTGAGTGCCTGTAAAGAAATTATTGCTTTAGATATTGAATACACATGGGTTCAGTGCGCGAACCGGTGACAAAATATTACCTCCCTGTAAACAGTGCGCTCTTCTGACTAGAGGCGATCGGTAAAGAAAAACGGATGATGCTGTAATTGTTTTGCTTGTTTGAAATGAGCTAGCACAGACGAACTAAGACGTGTCAACATAATGTGAATATGATAATGAATCAGGTAAATTATTAATTGTTAAGTTTATCACCTCATCGTATCTTCATATGATAGGTAAATGCGTGAATTTCAAACTTGTAATCATGCCATCCTTTCATTATTTTTTTTAATACTATCTAATGATTGGAACACCTTGATTTTCTCCCAATTTATAAAGTTGATTATGTTGCATGATATATATTTTTATGGGGGAAAATTGATATGCAACAAAGATTGGCAGTTTTTTATTTGCGTTGCTACGTGAAATAAAGGGAGGTAAATTAAAGTAAAAGAAGGCGCGCTTTTTCAAATAGTTAACAATTTAATTCAGATGCATGGTATTTTTTCAAGAGCCAATGATCTGATCTACATTTACTTTTAACTTAAACAAAAGATAAAGGGACATGCAATTAACTAGTTTTTTCAATTTCATTGTCTAGCAAAATGGCTGTTTTTTGGGGCATTTCTCTGTTCAAACATTGGTCTAATATTTTCAGGTTCTCTTTGGATTGCCAAATAATGTTATTATCACCTAATTGAATGTTCAAATTATTTTGCAGCGATGTTCTGTATGGTAGGAAGACTATCATAAATTCCAACAGTTCCGGAGGGGCCTTTAAACTAACTGTTTAACATCAAGATCGATGTAAGATTCAAGTGCCTGATCCAGTGCAAGTTGTAGCCAGTTTTTCCTTGTAATTGTGGCAGAAAACCCACTAGCTCTCAGCTGGGTAATAGACAGTTTCTGGCATTGAAAGGATATCAAACGGATGTTTTATGGAATGATTCTCAAGTACATATGACAATCATATGCATAGAAAAGTGGAGCTAGTCTCTTTCATGCAGCAATTTGTAATTCCAAATTTGAACTCCGAAAAGACAAGAGCAAATAAATGTACATCAATGAAAAACAGTCTCTGTGAATAAAATCATTCCAAAACTTAAATGTGTCATTAGTGTTGCATTATTTATCAGTAGAGATAATTAGATTACAATAAGATTGCCCAACTGAAGGCTTTTGTCGGTAATATTTTGTAAATTTTGAAGATTTCTTTAATCAATATTATTTGTTTACATGTAAATTCTGAATGCTCATGTTTTAAATTTCTATTGATAAAGAAACTGAGCAACTGAGCTTTGTATAGAAAGATAGAAAGATGTCAAGATGAAATAAATAAGTTTTCCTAAAGTTTGTGCATTGCTGTCGGACTGTTAAAAGGCCATCTTCTTCGTGTCTTAATTTGGCAATTTCTTTCAATCCAGCATCGAAGTACGTTTTCAAAAGAACTGGCTAGGTGATTTTAAGAAAATTCTAGTCACTGAGGGAAAGGAAAGACACACAGAGGTTCATCTGTATATTCAATTTTGAACATTAACATATCATATGTTTTGGCATCATCGACAGTTAAAAAAAGGCCGCAGTTTAAATTTTAGCCTAAAGTTTCATGACTTTTTTAAGCTATATTGGGACTGGCTTGTTCATATTATGATACGATCTGTTTGCCGTCTTAATTCCACATTTTTTATCAAGGATGGGCTTTTGGTTTCAGTTTGCATGACATTACAGTTCACAAAGTTTATGTCAAAATAAAGATTTAATTTGTTTATTATACGGCATGCCAAGTTATAGTCCGAGATTACCCTGACGTCTAACGGCTGTTTTGCCAGACAAGCTGGGGCCGTGCTTGTCTTGGAAAACAGTCGTTGGACGTCAGAGAACAAGTCAAGTTTTTTTTCTAAAAATAGCTCCTCGCATGCTACCCGCCTGATTTACAAACTTTCATCAGAGTCTGAATAGGGGGCAGGGTGCCCGGACGCCCCTTTCAGTGTGAGACAAATTTGGTTAATTATATACGAAATCACTAAAGCAGGACTGGAGCGGGCCCCCTTTTAGGTAGTCAGTGGGCATCCCCTTAGGTTTCAACCATTTAACTTCGAAAAGGGGGGGTATGTTTTTTTCTGTCCGAGTCAAACATTTTTCATATATTAATAAATTCAGATTTAACATATACTTTCATATATGTAGTGTTTGTATAAAAGTATTACCAACAAAATTCATCAAATTGGGGATCATAATATAATATTTAAGAAAAAACCCATACCCCCTTTTTTAAAGTTAAATGGTCGTTCCTTTAGGAAAATTTCTGGAACTGCCACTGTTTATACTTTAATATGCACGTTAAAGATTTCACATGCGGACTTCTAAATCAACACCTGCAAGAGTTGTTCAATTTTACACAAAGAAAAATTAATGCATTTTTAATTAGACTCGGATGGATATTTTTATTTTACACACACTCCAACATATTACATGAACTGACAATAAACATAAATCAAAGTTAGAGAAATAAGTATATTCATATCAAAAAATACCAAATAAAAATATTCATGATTTTTTTTTAACATTTGGGGGCTAGGATGAAAAATTTTGTCCTGCCTTTTTATTTTTCCTCTATTCGGTCCTGCCTTTTTACTTTTCCCTCTATTCGGTCCTGCCTTTTTATTTTTCACTCTATTCTGTCCTGCCTTTTTTTTTGTTTATCCTGACTTTTTTTTTACATAAATTGTCATCCTGTATTTTTTTTTTTTTGCAGATAATCTCATCCTGCCTTTTTTTTTACTCAAAACTCCTGTCCTGCCTATTTTTTTCAAATTTCATCCTATGGGATTTTTTTTACTATCAATGTTGAACCTCGAGGTTACATTGATAGTAAAAAAGAATCCGATAAAAAACGTTGAATGTAAATGATATGAACCTTCAAAAAGTCTTATATTATAGGACTCATGTTTTTCAAACATAATATGTTGATCATTTATATTATGATGATTTCAATAAACTTCACATTAGGTAATTTGTCACGTATAATGATTACATTATATCGAGTTGTCCCAACGATACACTTATCGGTGTGCTCGATCATACGAATTTACCGACATTCATATAGACCAAATGACCCAACTTTGAAAAATTCTTGTGGTGAAACTACATTTTGGAACACGTTAAAAATTGGATCCTCATTAAGCTACATTATTAAGGTTTGATATATATTTTTTCAAAAAAAAAAAAAAACAAATATGCAGTCAAGATTGGCAGTTTTTATACACCCTATGTAGAGCAATAAATTGTTCAATTAACAGCATATTTGGCAACTAAAAAATCATTGATCAACAAATTCAGCTTTAAAATATACTTTACTTATAGCGGTTGTATAAAATTTATATTATGGTTTTGTGTTTTAAGAGATATTCATCCCTATGCATATCGAGTTTTATGTGTTAATTGTCTTTCTTGAGCCTTTTCTCTTTCATAAGAAGAGTCACTTTTCTATTGTTCTAGTGTCACTGGAAATCCCACTGGGTACATTTTTTGAATATGCCTTTATGGTTTAATGAGAAAATTGAAATAGAAAAAGATTTTGCTTTTTACAAAGACTGGTATGACAAAGGTGTACACATTGTAAACGATTTATTAGATGAAGTAAGAGAATTTTTTTCTCTGACCAAATTCCATGAGATTTATCACATAAGTACAGACTTTCTGAAATATTATGGCTTAGCACAATTTGTTAAACAGTATTCTAAAAATTTTGTTAAAAATGCTAAATTTCCAATAAAGAATTGTTATCCAAGCATTCCTAGCAATATAAAGAATTTTTTTTTAAACACAAATAAGGTTCTAAAGATATGTACCTCATACTGCGGAAAAATCTTACTCAATCTACAAATAAAAAAAAATATTGAAAAGTTTGGTGTCGCTGATAATGAAATAGAACTCATTTATAAACTTCCATTTAAAATTACCACAAATACAAGATCATAGTGGTTCCAGTACAGGATGAACCACTTAGTTTTGACTACCAATTATTTCCTGGAAAAGATAAAACCTGACAAAGCCCTCTTTGCACCTTTTGTAATATACAACCAGAAACCATTATACACATAGTGTGGGAATGTGAAAAAGTACAAATTATGTTGGAAAACTTCATCTACAGCACACATAACATTTAATTATAACTGTAAGACTTTTGTATTTGGTATTTTTAATGTTAGAAACTGGATTTTACAAAATAAGATATTGTTTTGTATCAAATATTATATCTATTCAAGTCGATGCTTGAAAAATGTTTTATAACTACAGGCACTCAAACAGAAGTTAAATGATCTGTACTGTAGTGAAAAAACTGTAGTTATATATATATAAATTTATTAAAACAAGAACAGTTTGAGAGAGAATGGAAAAGCTGGCATTTTTTGCGTTTTTATTGAAAAACAATCGCACAAATACATGAGACTTTCTTAAAATCTGCTAACGAAACCTATAAATATGGCTTTTTACTCTCCATCTGCCTTGTTTCAAGTACTATATAAATACAGTGATATATAGAGCAAACCACCAACGACCATATTTTCTTTTTTTTTCCTACAACTTCATACTTTTTTTTTCCACAATTTTTTTTTCTATTTATTTCTTATTTCAATTTTTTTTCTCCTCCAAAATCTAACTATGAAAATAAAATAAAACACACATAAATAATCTTGCAGCAGAAAACTTAAATTGTATTAAGAAAATAGTAATGATAAGAATTATTATAATAATCTGACATTGTATTATCTGCACTGTAAAGGATAATTTATATACCTTTGTATTTTATGAAGTATGTGTTTTGAAAAAAATAAAATAAATATGAAAAAAACAACAGTATGTAAAACACAGCATAGAAAACTGAGTAACACGAACCTTAAAAAACAGACTTGATCTCAGGTGCTCCAAAAGGTTAAGCAGATCGTGCTCCACATGTGGCACCCGTCGTGTTGCTCATGTAAGCACAGACCCGGTGATAAGTCTTAATCGGTAAGTCACATCGGAGGAAAGGAGAACGGGATTGTGGTTACGACGATTGGAGCCTATCCGTTGTCATCTGTGAAACAGATATTCAATAACGGTCAACCAACTCGTGATGGCGTCAGTAAATTTTCGAAGGGATGATTTCAGCTTCACCACTTGGAACTTTTGGTTTAATAGCTTCCTTGTAAGCAGCAACCCATTATCAAAGAAATCATGATGGGAAACGCAAGCCCTAGAATATTGTATCAACTGGGATAAATATACTCCATATGCAGGCGCTGCTATAGTGTTGCTTCATAGAAACGGAAACTTCACAATCAGGAAGCTGAAATCCTCTCTTTTGTCGTAAAGTTTGTTTTCAATCGACCCTCATTGTCAATTTCTATATGTTAGTCAAGATTTGAGGTAGACTTAACTGTAGCTATTGTATCCTTTGTTTCAAGTTCGATGGGATAGATGCGTTTAACATAGTCATCAAATGATCAAAAGTGTTTCAGCATTTTTTACAGGAGTTAAACGATATAGCCAATTTTAGTATTGTTTGACAAATTCAATGCAGCATCGGAGATTTGAATGAGTTTTTGAAACGTTAATTCATTTTCACACAAAAATTTACATTTAGTTAATAAAAATAGCCATGACATTTCAGATTTACTTAAAACATGTTTTCCTTGACATAAAATGGGTATCATGGTTATGTGTTATCGATAACATAGCAAAAACACCAACAGTGCCCATACTGGTGTTTTTGGATGACATAACTGATTCAGAAACTGGTCATATTCAGTATACTCTATACAAAAGTGTCAAATATAAAGTTGTTGTGGATATTTATTCTGCTAATTCTGTCGTTTTCAATTCATATCAGGCTATGGGACCTTGAAGTTTTTTTTCAACAAGAGTCTCTTGCAATGTACATGGACGTTTGCAAGGAGGTTTATAATGCATTCATCGGAATTATACAAAAGTTAATTGAAATTTTATTGAATATATAATAAGGAGATGTGATATAATTGCCAATGACACAACTATTCCCTAGAGTTCATATGCAGTGGATATTAGCAATAATAGCCACCATACGGCCTTCAACAATGAAAACCCCATACCGTACAGTCGGCTGAAAACAAACTCCGACATGAAAAATGTGAAACAATTAAAACGAGAAAAATAACGGCCTAATTCATAACATAACAATTTATGAAAAACAAAAAGGACAGACACGAACTAACGACAACCCCTCAAACTTACTTTCAATAGATATGTATATTTATACATGAAGGACTCGGAGGTGTGATCGGGACGCCGAAGTGCGTTGGTCACTCTGAAGTGCGTTGGTCACATTAATTGCGATGGTCTTTGCCAAAGTGTGATTGTCATTTCGCTGATGTGCGATAGTCTATATGACGCGTGATTGCTAGATGTGCAATTATTTTGAGATGTCGATTTTTTTTTATTAGTAAGTATATACATTTTCATTTATTATTGTACATAAGACATATATGGCATTTCGGTATCGATAATATGTCTGTGTATTGTAGAAATTTTTAAAAAATAAGTAGAAAAATAACTATAATAAGCCTGTTAACCATACAAATTAAATTATGTGATTATCGCATATTGTTTGAATATTATCTGTAAGTACCCTGCTTATATCATGGTTTCAACCTAATATCATGGTTTCAACCTAATCTCATGGTTTCAACCTTTAAATTGAAATTATTTAAACGGTGTTTGCAACATTGAAATACAAGAATGTATTTCATATTATGTATGTCCTTAGTTACAGTTTCATATGAAATAAGAGATTGTCCTTTTTAATTTGGCTGCATACTTGCAATGATTTATGACAGTTGTTATCCATTCGTTTGATGTGTTTGGGCTTTTGATTTTGCCATTTGATTAGGGACTTTCCTTTTTGAATTTTCCTCGGAGTTCAGAATTTTTGTGATTTTACATTTTACTTAAAAAAACGAAAAGATGCTTTCAACAATTAAATTGAAGTCTACATCGACATGTGAACATGAAAAACATTAAAAATATAGTTCTATGTATAAATCCATCGCACTCCAGTGTAGAAGAGAGCGTCAGAATGGCATCGCACTTCAGCGTGATCAAAAACACACTTAAACATCGTCAAGCCATCGCACTTCGGCGTGACCATCGCAGTTCGGAGTACCATCGCAGTTCAGAGTCCTACGTATATATATACTTAAAACTTTTTTTGAAAGAACAGAATTGTATACCTAAAAATTAAATAGCAAGAAATATGTTAACTTTGCAGTATTGTCTAGCGCTTTCATCTATCTTGGGACTTGTCAAGACTATAACGTTGCCATGGACAACTTCTTTAAGGGAAGACTATGTGTTTATGACGTAACGTCATTGCTGACACAGATTTTGGATCAGGATTCACCAGCAGCATATCAGTTGGAAAGCAGGTCACGGTTTGACCCCAAGTCTATCAGCAACAATGGAGGTCACGTGACCGTGAAAATTCAGTAAAGCTACGGATGAGACAAACCTCATTTTACTCATTAAAATACCAATGTCATGATAAAAACTTAGAGTGGGGCGCTCATATTCGCCGGGGACACAATTTCGCCGTTTTATGATTTTGAGGTGTAAAAACTTCAAAGGATGAATGAAATGGAAGAATGAAATGGAAGAAATATGCCGGTAAATTATATTATTATAACAAATATGATTATTTTTTAAACTTAGGCAAAATTTCGGCACTTACCGCAAAGGACCCAAAACAGACAACGATTTTCGGCCAATTTCCTGAATGAAAAAATGATTTCAAAGAAGTATTTCTTAATAATTCTTTGACTGATTGCCCTAAATTTCAGTTCTTTACACCTTTGAAATGTCTGCTATTCATCTATAATGAAATTGATTTGATAAATATTGTTTAAAGCTGCAGTTATTTGGTTTTTGATAGATGTGTACAAACGGCGAATATGTGTCCCCCTTTGACAAAACATCAGGAAATTTCAAATAGCCTTTAATCCAACTTTTCAGATGATTTTTTTTCAAAGAAACACATTTTCAAGCTAAGAATATTTTGTTTTTGATGTTATCTTCATATAGAAATATCAGTATACTTCAAAAACATAATGACCTGAACATAAACTGCAGAAAACATGGAAAGTTATGGCGAAAATGAGCACCCCACTCTATTGATGAAAATAATCCTGAATATTCATAGTTTTACCTCGTCAAAACTTACACACCAACTCAAAGTCCTTTATTCTTTATTTTATCTTCAAACTTGATGTTTGTGTGAAAATTGTCAAGTCTCCTGATTGAAAAAATCTAAATATTTTCGAGGAAACTGAAAATGATGGGCTGAATTTAAATTTAATAAAACATCTCATTAAGACAAACACTCGATATGAATATCTAGGCAAGATAATTTTGGATACGCAAACGTCAAGTTATTTTCAACACGAAGCGGTGGTTTTTTTGCCGATTTGTGCAAATGGTTATCTCCCCTTGATATCACCAGTCAAAAATAAAACCCCAGCAAAAAATATAAAAAGGAGTTTACTTTACAAAAATCAGGAAGAAAATAAACGAAATTCGATGTACAACTATGCTATTATAATAATGAGAAGAGATACTGCCCTACTTTTCAGAGAAGGATTAGTTGTAAAAATCAAAAGACAAAAAAATTAGTAAAAATTAAGAAATGTCATGTAGAAATCTAGCTTTATTGATATAAATTAGCTCTGGCTGATGAAATTTACTTTGTAAATTTTATAAATAATGATATATGCCTTATGTGATCACTCCTACATGTATTAGAAAAATTTTAACACTTCTAATAATATGAAATAAAACATATTTTATACAATTTGAATAATCTTTCTGAAAATGAAAATAATAAAAAGTAAACTTGGTGCTATTTCGACCACACGGGGAAATTCGACCGGCAGTTAATTTTTCATAAATAAACTTAAAATGGGAAGGTGTACCTTCCTTAAAGTAAACGTTTTTCTGATTATATGATAGATTAAATAGTATTTTACCTGAATACGGTGACAGTCATGATTATCCGTATTGTTTCGAAGTAAAGTATCACGTGATTTTGCGGTCTTTCTCGTTTTGAAGTTGGAGCAGCGGGAAATTTTAAAATATATGCTTTGTAGAGAACTGGTATGTATCTATTCAATCCTTATAATAAGACTGCTTTACTTTTATCAAATTATATTTTACTGAAATGGTATGTTTTAAATGTTTATTCTGTGCAAATCTTTATAATATATCCCAACTGTAAATCCGAATATTTGTAAAATAATAAGTGGTCGAAAATACCCATATGGAGAAATTATACACTGTGTAATTTCGACCACCCTGTTGTTGTACATAAGAAAAAGATATACACAGGGATATGCTAAATGTCTATATACCTCCTTTACAAGTTTTACCTCGATTGATGGTGTACCAGGCATTGGAGAAATATACGGAATACAAACATACACGTTTTTATCCATCTGTACATGTATGAGGGTCTAGATGGGGGTCCTTCATTACTGTTTTCCTCTATTTTTAGGCCATTTTTCCTTGCTTCTATATACATGTTTCCCATTCTTTCTATTTTAGCACCCCATTGTTCTCTTTTCTTTTTTTTGTTTGTCCATTTTTCTCTATTTTTGCCAATTATTCTCCATATTCTGTAAACCCCCATCCACACCCTCATGTATAAACCTTATTAAAAAAAAAAAACGATACGAAATGTCAATTTGATGGCGACTGAAAACATGGAATAAAGAAATATTTCATGAAAAGAAAGAAAGATATGATAAAAAAGTGATAATTCAATCAAAACTCTCGAGTCAAAACTACACATACTAGCCTGCAGTTATTAAGCTAACGTTATATGCTTCAGTGACCAAATTCTTATGGACTTAATTATATATGATGACTACAATAATAATAAAAAATGATTGAAACTACGACTGCTATAATTCATTTCTTTACAGAAAATGAGCCAGTTAAAAAGTTTTAGAGAAAGGGAATTAACTGGTGTAAATACTACCTACCAATGGCTAGCTTTACGTAGTCTGAAGGACCAATTTGATCACGAATGGTATTTTGAACACGGTGATATGTTCAAACTGTATACAATTTTGTGTGAATTGTGTACAAGCCATAAAATCGCCCTAAAAGTAACAGAAATAATAAAAGAACATGAGTGTGAGGAAATACAGAGTATTGTTTTCACAGCGTCACGTCTTCAAACCGAAATAGACCTTAACTATCCGGAGATGTCAGAATGTGTACAAAGCATTAATATATATTTTTTTCTATTCTTGATTTTAACGAATAAAAATAATTAGCCTAGCCTTTCTTGTTATTTTCAGATAATTAAAGATGCCCAGAAAAGATAAAAAATTGTATATGAAATATGATAAAGAAAATCTTGAAAAGGCCATTAAGTCTATAAATGATTGAGTTTATAGTTACAGAAAAGCCAGTCAGGTATTTGGGGTACCAAAAACTACAATTATAGACCATGTTAGTGGGCGAATAGAATTAAATTCAAAACCTGGAAGGAAACCGGTCATTCCAATTGAAATGGAGAATGTTATAGCACGAAAAGTGGTCGAGGCTGCCAATAAAGGATTCGGGATCACGAAAAAACAACTGCAAATGAAAATTTCCAGATTATGCAAAGTTCAAAAGATTGAGACGCCTTTTAAGAGGGGAATACCGGGAGATGACTGGTGGCGAGGTTTTAAATCTCGCCATCCCGAAATAGCTTTGAGAAAACCCGAAAAGCTTAGTACTTCACGCTCAAGGATGCTGAATCGGGTCGTCGTTACAAAATATTTTGTGGATCTTGAAAAGGTCATAAGGGATAATAATTTGAAAGCTGCCCACATATGGAATATGGATGAAACTGGCAAACAGTTTGAGCATAACCCTACAAATGTGTGTGCTCGTAAAGGTTCCCGAAATGTACCAGGCCGAACAAGCAATTCGCGGGAAAATGTAACCATACTGGCATCAGTAAATGCTGAAGGGAACGTAATGCCTCCAATGTGTGTTGTAAAAGGAAAGACCATAAGATCGGTTCAGTCCTTTTGTTGTCTTGATGCCCCAATTAATACGGTTTGGTCTTTCCAAGAGCGTGCTTGGATGTGTGATATGCTTGGTGAACTGTGGTTCAAAGATATATTTTTAACACATTGTGGGCCTGAAAGGCCACAACTGTTGCTACTTGATTCCCATAGATCCCATGAAGTTTTAGGTCTTTTGGAGGAGGCTTGCAATGAAAATATTATAGTGTTCGCTCTACCTCCACATTGCACACATATGCTTCAGCCTCTTGATAGGACCGTGTTTGGACCCTTTTCAAAGGCATATGATCGTGAATGCACAGAATTCCTGTCAAAGCATCCAAACAATGACATAAATAAACAAACATGGCCAAGAGTTTTCAAAACGGCCTGGGAAGCAGCACTCACGGTTGACAACATTAAAAATGGATTTCTTGCCTGTGGTATTTTCCCCTTTGATGCATCTGTAATACCAGACTCAGCATTTCTTCCTTCAGATCCATTTGACGTCCCTCTTCCAGTAAATGAGAACAATTCAAACAGCTTTCAAGCTACTGAAACTCAAGCCATAGTAACTGTTGCATCGGACTCAAATTTGGACATTAGCGTAAATGAATCAACAGTAAGAAATGACGAGTTCTTACCAGTTGTTATTTCCACACCAAGTAAGGACGAAATTGAAGTACTCCAGCCGGCGTTTTCACCAATAGCCGAAATAAGAAATATTGATGATGGTTTTTCGTCACTTGATCAAGTTGCATTACTGCTTATGGCCCTCGGCAATAACGAAGTCCAGCTTGAGGAAATACAAGCGACACAAGATCTAGTCCTTAGTAATGACGATAATGACGGCGTTCAGCTGGAGACATTAAATACAGAACTTGAGAATGTTGAGGGCATCACTGAAGTCAACACTTTGAAAAGGTCAATCACAAATTCAAATCACTGGAACATTGATGTCGAGTCCATATTTGGTTTAGCGATGGCTAGTTCTGAGAAGAAGAAAAAAGTGAGAAAATCATCTAGTCTGACATCTCATAGAATTCTGACAAGTGAAGAGGTGATGAGAGAGAAAAGAATGAAAGAGGCCGAAAAAGAAAAACTTAACTTTGAAAAGGAGAAAAGAAAAGAAATAAGACAAATGAAAAGAGAGTCCCGTTAAACTATACTGACATTGACGGACTACCGTTGTTTTTATAAAGTGAGCGGATATCTGACTTTACAAATTTGTTGATCTCTAGTGTTCTCTATGTTGTTATGTTTGTTCATGTCTTTGACCTCCAAACTAAATTAGAAGATATTATAATACATTTCAGTTAGTGTGACGACATGTATTTGTCCGTTAATCTGTCTGTTTGTCCGTCCGTCCATCCGTCCCCTGAAGGTTTCAAAATTGTAACTTGAAAACAATTATTAATCGTATAGAAACAAAATACCAAAATTGTATAAATAATGTGAACTTCAATATGCTAATATAATATAGAAATCAGGAGATGTGGTATGATTTCCAATGAGACAACACGTTGTTTTAAGGAGTAATTTCTCATAGGCAGCAGAAAGAACCAAATACTTAAAAAAAAAAAAACCGAGGATTGTCTCAGCATTAATTTGTTGTACCTTTGTGATAATTTTTTTCTTCAATTTTGGTATTTAACTAATTTTGTCTGGGAATAATGGACTCCAAAGTGAGTAGTGACAGTCGTTAACGGTTTTGTCCCTTCACACTTGTTTTGTTTTGATAAGGGTATTGCTGATGAAAGTTGCGTCCAGCGCACAAAAGGTTCGCCTTGGACATTATGAAAAAAAAGGAATATTGGAAATTATCAAAATACACCGACCAACATATCACTTGAAAACTTTAAAAATAGTGAATAGTCTATTGAGTTTAATGTAATGAAGGTGTAAGTTTATTGCGTACAAAGCATTGTCTGGATTTACCGTCATCAGGTACGCTTAACTAACTATTGGATGGTAAAAACGTTATTTTTGTCTTGTAATATGGTTCTAGAATATTTCTTACCACTACTGAGACATTTATGTACTTGTTAATGTTATGTGGACATACAAGTTGATAAACGGTAAATATCACAGTGAACAAATATCATGCAAAGATGAGAGAAAAAAAAGAAAAAACACACACACTTCAATATTCTATTTTAATTAATACAAATATAACCTTGTGGTCGAAATTAAACCTGCAAGAGTGTTCGAAGTTAAACCAAACAGTGGTCGAAATTAAACCAAAGGTGGTCGAATTTCCCCAAAGTCACTGTTGGTGTTATTTCGATTGTTAATTCGGAAAAACTCTGCGTTTATCTATCTACTAATGGTAAAATAAACATAGAAAGGACTCCTGACGCAACAGTTCTTATCCGGTAGTATTTACTGGACAGGGTTCCAGTGTAGGACCGGAGAAGTAGTACCATGTTGATCCAGTGGTCGAAATATTACCACCTTACCCTACTGATCATTTATATTTTATATTCTATAAAGTGGGACCAAGAGTCACAATTAGTTTCTTCAAAGTAAAAGAGCCTATGTTTCTTAGTTGAACAGTAAAGTACTGTCTAGAAAATATCCTACAGAAAAAGGATAAGTTTAACAAAAATATTGACAGAAATTCTGTAAAAAAATTATTGTTAAAATCTTAAGTGAATGTGACATAATTTTGAATTTTAAAATCATCATAATTGTAAAATTCAACTAATAGATTAGCTAGCACAGTAGCCCATGTCTTATTTCTCAGGGTATTATATAGATTATGAAAGTAAACTTTTTTGAGAGAAAAAATGGGGCTTCTTCTTTTCAGGTTGCTGTATCAGCTGCTTTACATATTTATAAACAAAGTATTGTATATTTTACCTGAATAATTGGATATTTATATCATAAAAGAAAGTTGGTGGGACAAATCTTGTGCATTTTACTTAATGATCAATGGATTATTAAATTTGAAAGAATTTGGCATTTGAATAAATTCAATTTTGTAAGAACACATCTCTATGAATTAACTTCTTGTTTGACTTGATAAGCTAGTTTTTGCTCTTATTAATGTAGCTTACTTAGTAAAGAGAAAATTAAATAAACAAGGTTTTTAACTTATAAAATATAAATATAATATTAACTGACCTTCATTTCCTTTTTTCATGTTTTTTCCTCCAGAAATTTTCTTTACAATGCATTTTCTATTGCTATTTTTTTGTGCTTTTGTCCTTCTATAGAGTGGCTATCATTAATTTGTCAGATTTGTTTCAAGTATGAAATTTTCTAAGACGTATAGTTTCAAACGCAATAAAGAAGATCTTCGTTTGTTGTTTCACTTTTCCAATGTGTAAATTTTCACTATGCACATGACCCTGGCACATATTTTGTTAACGTTATATGACGTATGTTGAAAAAAGAAAACAATGTCACCGTCAATTTGTGTAGGGGGTCAAAAAGGGGTTTAATTACTTTGAAATGGAGGTATCGTATGGAATTGTGAAAAACAACAATTTTTAATCACAATTTCATTCATATCTTTAATAAAATCAGTATTTTAGAGTACTTTGGAAACAGGAAGAATGAAAAGAAGTTGAACTTTACTGTTTTGAAGTAGAAACGCAGCCAAAACCAGGTACAAATTGACATGACTGGTGGTCACTAAAATTGATGTATTACACTAAAAAATGATGGCTTCAAAATTGTGTAGACATTTGAAATAGGTTACCCGGTTTCAATTAAGATTATTACCGTTCTTTTCCGTATTTGGATACGCAAACGTCAAGTTATCAAAATTCGATGTTTTTGGCGAACAAAAAAGATGGCTGATAATTTTTAGAACGGACAGGATAAAGAAATAGCAAATACAAGCTATTTTTGGTAATGTATGTATGTCGAATTGAAACTATATTGGTCGCAAAACCTACAAATTTATAAAATCAATTATAATAAAAGCATGACAAGTTGAAAAAAATACTTTAAACGTCAATTTTTTAGCCGATTGATTTGGCGGACTTTTCGACGTCACGGACGACTGTAGCGCCACCTAATTAATCCCCCCTGCTATTGTTGCTGATAGATCTTGACGACAACGGACGTTTCCAAGGACTTGCTTTCCAACTGATATCCGATAACCGCAAAACAGACAAATTGAATTGCTTTGTTATAAATTCATGTCGGGTCCTTTTATAGCCGACTATACGGTATGGTACGGTTTTCTCATTGTTGAAGTCCGCAAGGTTGCCTCTAATTGCTTACATCCAATTCATTTTAACTTTGGTGGATAGTTTTTATTGGCAATCATACATATAGAATAATGGCATTTTTGTTTTTGATTCTGACTAGCAAGAATATCAAGCGAGCCAGCTAGGGCGAGCTGATATTCGAGCTCATGAATTCAGTATCAAAATTATTTTTTTTTATCGGCAATTTGTCTCAACTATTTTTTTTGGGGGAGGGGGTGAGAATATGAAGAAAAATGAAATAGTTTGTAAAACTACTTTTACGCAAACAAAACGTTGAGATTGTTGTTTGGTTATATGTCGCGTGCATTTCATTAATAAAATGAAATAAAATATACAGCAAAAAATGCCGTTTTTTTCTAAAATCATGAAACTTTGATAAAAATTTATTATTTCCATAGAATTGTTATACAAATTTAGAGCATACTTTTGTAAAGAAGATTTTCCAAATGTTTTTACAAAATCCGCTTGTGTTTATCTTTTGAAACAAAAAAGTTAAGTATGTCTATCCAAAGGATAGAAATGTAAAAAAAAAACCGAAATTTTGAGTAAATGTCTAAAATTTCGACCCCTTTTATCTCTTAAAGTAGCACATGAAGATATATTTTTTATTACATATTTGAATTGACTAGGTGAAAAATAGCTTGTATGCAAATTTTCCTAAAAAAATCACCGTGGGATCAAAACTGTATCGTATGTCGTTAATCATGACAACGTTTTAGTCTTGACAAGTCCCAAAATGGATGAAAGCGCTAGACAATACAGCAATGTTAAAAATAAATCTTTTATGTGTATGGAAAATATCGATAACCTAAATCTAAAACATTTGCCGCTTTTTCTACTTAAAACAAAGAGAAAAAGAAAAAAACGTAGTTGTTCACAACCACCACCACCCCCAACCCCCACTCCCCTTTCCATACGTAAAATTAAAAAAAACAGATGAACGTCTATTTTACATGTAACGTCAGAGTACCCAAATTGCACCTATTTTGACAGTTTTTTTTACTTGCCTTTATTTATGATCCAGACAAAAGTTTCCACTCTGTGTTTCTTTTGTATATGTATCCTCATTTACTATATAGTTTCACCAATTTAATTTTAAGGGTTAAGGTTAATGTTAGCAGTATCCTTTAACCTCACTTTCCGCTATATAGATGATGTTCACTAAATAATTCAAAACTTGATGACTATGCTGAACGCATCTATCCCATCGAACTTGAGATAAAGGATACAACAGATACAGTGATGTCTGCCTCATATCTTGACTTACATCTAGAAATTGACAATGATGGTCGGTTGAAAACAAAACTTTACGACAAAAGATATGATTTCAGCTTCTAAATTGTGAACTTTCCATTTCTATGTAGCAACATTCCAGTAGCACCTGCATACGGAGTATATATCTCCCAGTTGATACGATAGTCCCAGGCTTGTATTCCCTATCATGATTTCCTTGGTAGAGGGTTGCTGCTCACAAGGAAGTTATTTAACCAAGAGTTTCAAGTGGTGAAGTTGAAATCGTCCCTTCGTAAATTTTACGGACGCAATCACGAGTTGGTTGACCGTTATGGAATATCCGTTTCATAGATAAAAGCGGATATGTTCCAATTGTCGTAACTACAATCCCGTCCCTTTTTCCCCGATTGTGACCTATCGAATTAGACTTATCACCGGGTTTGTACTAACATGAGGAACACGACGGGTGCCACATGTGGAGCAGGATCTACTTAACCTTCCGGAGCACCTGGGATCACTCCCAGTTTTTGGTGGGGTTCGTGTTGCTCAGTCTTTAGTTTTCTATGTAGTGTTTTGTGTACTGTTGTTAGTTTGTCTTTTTTTTTTAGCCATGTCATTGTCAGTTTATTTCCGATTTGTGAGTGTGAATTTTCCACCAATTAATTTTGAATCCATATTGAATCATTGGAAAAATGGGTTTGAGCCGACCTCAAAACAGTACTTGATTCTGTATAGATGAGTACCCAAATTGCATCCATGCTTACATTCACATCCGTAAAAATCGAAAAGATGTTTTGCTATATTTCTTTAAATATGTAGAACAATAGTCCATGCTTAGTATTCATTTTTTAAGCAATGGACGCCTGTAGCATATTCAAACTGCTCATTTCACTTTTTGTAGACGTCGCTTTGCAACGATTGCGTAGATTTTACTTTTTCCAGTGAATACTTCATCTGTTGATATAATGTGGACTTTTTGTGTATATTTAAATATATTTAGCTATGTTGATAGACGTGCATAATGTCAAATCATAAAAATACAAATTGTTTAGTCTCTAAAAAAACTTGCAAGATATCCGCTGCTATTTTTGCTAAATGGGTGCAATTTGGGTACTGTGACGTTACATCTTTTGAGTAGTCCTATAACATAAGCTTCGTATGTCCATATTGTTTGCTTTCAACCTTTTGTATCGGACATTTTATTTTTACTTTCAATGCTAAACCACAAAGTCTTATCGGAAGTCCTTTTTTTCTCGTAGCATTTTTTTTTTAAATTTATAACCCACTGCTTAGACTAATTAAACTAATAGCAGAAACCTTAAAATGAATGAAAATAATCTCTTACCGTATTTATATTGCAATATTATGTTCCTAATTCTTCGTTTTTTATCCTCAGCAGACAAACATTTTTCATCTCGTCATTTTTCTTCAAAACATGTGCCGATTCTATAGTTTCAAGAATGCATGAATGAAACGAATATGACGGATTGGCTCGCTCATCACCGTTGTATGAACTCGTATTTTGAAGCTATTTATCGCCTTGGCCCCTCTCACAGCTGGTAATTAATTTATGTTGATGCCTAACAACTTCTTGGCTATTTCATTTGGATGAAGAAACGAGAAAAATAGGTTTTAAAAAAGGTTGGTATCGGTATCTTTAAATTATTACCATTATTATTTTTAGGCTTTCTCCTTAATGGTCATTTATTTAGAGAAGAAAATAAATTGTTTTTTTTAACTGCATGTATAGCCTGATTTGGAATGATCTGAATCTATTAACTCTAATTGTATGTTTCTTTCTTTAAATATGTTTGTCCCACATTTAGTATTTAAACTTCTTTTGTTCATTTTCAACGTGTACTTGCAATTAGCTTTACGATTTAACAATAGCAGTATTATTTTAGGCAATGTCAGTAGAAAATAAGAGTAGACGGGCTTTAAATACTGATATTGTGAACTCGTAAATAAAACAGCAAGAAAACGGGAAAATAAGTTTGTAGGAAATTTTACTTTAAGTCTGTAAATATATAAAAAAGAAGAAAAAAAAGGAAAAAGGGAGTCCAGTCTTAAAGCGCCTGTGTCATGGCGCAGATCGAAATATTACAATTACTATCCGTTATTTGCTAACTTTTTGAAAAATATTTTTTGTGTAGTGTATAAATTGGCAGGATTCTATATATTGCATTGCGTAATTAATGTAATATCCTTACATAAAATATTCACTTCCTCATGGATTCTTATAAAATGAAGTATGAAAGGTTTCTGTAGTATAGATGGAATTAGTCCTAGAATCAATAACAATTTACCGTTTATTACTTTACATTTGACATGTGAACTGTGCATTAACTGTATAATACGTACAGATTAAAGTGATTTAAACTTTTCTAATAACAAAGCAAACGTGCATTGCCTCAATTGAAATATTGAATAACTTCTGTTCATACCCCTTAGACCATATCATTGCATTCATATATATAGGTATTTTCAGCATTGTCCTGTATTTTCATAGGACAGCTACTTCATTTTCCACCTGTCTTGGCCAAAATAATTATATAATTCCTTATATAATCAAGACAGAGTATTCATTTCCATAATCATCCTACTCCCCTTTTATGAATACTATATGGTCGCCCCTTAGTATAAAGAAATATTTGACGATTGGTTCGCTAATTCATTTATGAAGACATCAGAAATAATTTATATCACCAGTCGATCGTTAACATCCAACTCGCAAAAAACAAATTCGTTTTCCAAGGAATATTCTGAAATATATATAACTGATTATTCATTCGGAAAGACTTCGGAACGTCTCGTACGTGATCCGCTTGACAATTTGAAATGAGGGGGAAACCGTTAGAAAAGTGATTCAAAATAGAATAAACCTCCACTATCTTATAAGGTAAGACATTTGTTTTTAATATTTTAGATGTTTATCTATGATAATAAAGACAGTAGTAAACTTAAGACCGTTGAACACATTTTCAAATGGTCATTCAAAGTTCCAACAAAAATTCGTTGGGAACTTGCTACGAGAAAATAGCGACTCCCGATAATACTTGGCGCTTCAGCATTGATAGTAAAAAAAGATATCCGATAAAAAAAAACGTTGAAAACAAACGATATGGACCTACGAAGGCTTATATTATAGGACTAAACTTTTGAGATGAAGCTCGACTGCAGTGGCAAATAAAGGATAGAAAATGCAATTCTCGACGTTTTCATTAGAATTTATAATAGTTTTGTTTGCGATTTTTATGTTCTATTTGTAAATATGCATTGAATAACGATTTATAAGTATGTTTTGTATCAAATAAAGACAAATTAGTTGTATGTCTTAATTTATTATAAGATGAATGATGGACTTGATGACAATCAATTATGAAGTAGGAAATTAAAAAAAAATTAGTTAGTAATGTAATACTTTGTTCTCTTTAACAACTGGTGGGGTTATTGCATGTTCTTCGATGATCACAAGTCTCGATATTTTGCGGAAACAACAACATCATCTGCAACAATCCTTTGTGCATTCATTTGATTTGCTTTTATAACATCAGCATACATACTTCCAGCTTGAATTTCACCTGCATTAATGTCACTTCCTGCTTGTATTTCTCCAGCATCGATGTCACTTCCGGTTTGTATTTCATCTGTATCAATATCACTCCTTCTTATCACTGGTTTCCGGTTGTCAATATTGTCATCATCGTCATAATACTCGTATTCTGAGTCTGAATCAGACCATGAATCATCCCAAAGTTCCTCTAATTCTTTTTTATTTGATGGTATGTGTTTTTGTTCTATTTTATTTGGTTTTGAAAAATAAGGTTTAGTTTCGATAGATCGGGCTGATGCGGGATATTTAAACTTGTGCTTAGAATACGATTTTTCAATAGGAGCTAGCATGTGCGACTTTGATTTAGAGACTGTCTGCTTTTGTCTAGACAGTGCTGTTGGTTCTATCTGTCGAGATGGAAAGTAATGTCTTCTAAGTCGATACGAATCTATAAATTGCTGATCAGCGTTGGTTGATATTGTTTGCCTGCTATTCCCAGATCTCCAACTTGAAAATTTAAATTGACTTCCTGGTCCTTTTTTATGGAAGGAGAATGAGGCTTGTTGTGGTGATTTTTTATTACTCTTGTGGCTATTGTCATTTTCACCGTACAATGCAGTACTTCTGTGAACGTTTTGTTTTACTATAACATCATCTGCTACAATTTCAGTGGCTTTTACATTATTCGATTTAAATCCGGCAGATAACATTGTTTTCTTATTTTTTGGAGGAATTCTTTGAAACTCCGATAATCTAATTGACATTTTTTGGAGCGAACCAATATTTTTTGAAGATACTTCTTCTTTTGCTTTTTGAAGGATATGTTTTGTAAGGATTGCTCAGCTGGTTGAATGTCTTGGCCAAAAACGGATGGTGTTGAACAAAATAAATAGCAAGATCGTTGTTATATCTATTCAAGGACTTAAGTGTTCGAATCAACACACCTTTTAACGTATCAATGAATTTGTTTCCGGAATTTCTGCTGTATTCGTTGTCAGTGCGGTACATATCGGAATTACTCTTACCAAGCAAACTGTGGTTCTTGAGTTCGTGTCTTCTGATTTGATCTGTTGTTGTATAACCTAATAAGTAAAAATAAACCAGTAAATAATTGAATGCATTATTATGACTTTAAACGGGTCGACAGTTCAGAGTTAATCCGGATAAGTTTTGAAATTATAGAATTTGCTCATGTTATACACCAGTTGAAGAATTGTACTCCCGTATCAAATAAAGAGCGCTAAAAAGGTTGACTGATGTTTTGTCATCCCTGGATTTCTCCCATGGGGATGGATCCCATGCCAAAAAGGGGCGTACATTTTGTTATACAGAATGTATGAGTACTAATATACAAATAAGGAGATGTGGTATGATTGGCAATGAGACAACTATCCACTAAAGTTCAAATGAGGTGGATGTTAGCAATTATAGGCAACCGTACGGCCTTCAACAATGAGCAAACCCATACCGTATAGTTGGCTAGCCACGTACGATTGGATTAGGGAGTTTAAATCAGATGCCTTTTGTAAGCAGAGTTCCAAGCTCTGTGTACAATAACAAAAACCAATAGCAAGATTGCATTGATGGATCCGTAGGTAATCGGATACAGGGCACATGTTCTACTCCTACAAAAGCATTCATTCATTTTTCAACTACAGTCCAAATTCATGTACGTCATCCCGGTTGACCAGTTTTTTCTCTTGTCCTGAATATGCATGAACTATTAAGAATGATTCAAAGAGCAATTTTAAAGCTCCGTTCACACTTCAAACAACGCAAATTCGTGATTTATTATAGTGAGAGAAATAATGATAAATTAATAAACACTAACTAGAGGCCTTTTCCCTTGAAGGGTTTTCTTTCGTGTGCTCATAATAACCAAAAGCTGGCAAAGCACGGCTGTTTCGCAAGCGAGGATTCAAAATGCAACTTTTTTTTTAAAGGGGATCGATTTTCTCTATCATGTCGACTTATATCTATAAAGAAAGAGAAGATACCAAAGGGACTGATAAAAGAAGGCTAACAAAAACAGAAAACGCAATAGTCAAAAGAAAAGACAAACAACAGTAACTAAACAAAAACTCTCCACAGAAAACTCAAGAAGAACTCAGTGAAAACTGGGGGTTAAATCAGGTGCTCCAACATTACTAGTGGCACTGTCGTGCTACTAATTGCTAGTTTTAACATACATTATTACATTGGTAGCAATGAACTACATTGATTTCCCAGTCAAATAAAAACCGATAATTTCACATGTGAAATAAACGTGGTTATTTCACTCTCTGACGTCATACAACAATAGGCGTTGTCAAGACGTCGATAACGTCGGATCAAAACAAATTGTGAATGCGTAGAAAAAAGATATAGTTCCTTACATTTTCTACATTAATTTAATTAAAAAAAGCCATTTGCTAATGTAATAAAAAGAATAACTAATCAAAGAATTCAAATATCGAAAAATATTCAACTCGTGACCGAACAACACTGATAATTAACTCATGCGCTACGCGCATTCGTGAATTAATGTGTTGTTCGGTCACTCGTTGAATATTTTTCTCTATTTGAATTCTTCGATTAGTTATTCTATAAATAATAAATGACATTCTGCATGTGCCTGTCCCAAGTTAGGAGCCTGTCATTTAGTAGTTGGTGTTTGTTGCTATACATCTTATTTGTTTTTCGTATAAATTTATTGTTTTGTACACAAATCAAACCGTTAGTTTTCTAGTTTGAATTGTTTTATATTTTCCATTTTTGCGGTATAGAATTTGTTCATTGTTGAAGGTCGTACGGTGACCTGTAGTTGTTAACTTCTGCGTCATTTGGTCTCAGGTGGAAAGCTGTATCATTGTCAATCATACCACATCTTCTTAATTTTATATACAGTTGTCAATGGGGTTCGGTAATGTCACAATTAAGAAAAAGAGGACAGGATTGTGGTGTAGACAAGTGGAACATATATGAGCTCATTTTGACAAACAAATTCTTTAACGTTCAATGAAATCATGATAACGTCCGTAAAACTTTCGAAGGGGATCTACCACTTATATTCAAGATATCGGAACCTTTGTGTCTGATGGTCATACATAGGAGTATCATAAAAGTCTGACATACAAATGCTATATCTTATACCAGAGGCTCACCATACGGTAAATTACTGATTGCATATTAATTGCGAAGCTTCTCAAACAGAATCGAGGTTGACCGAAGTCATGTGGTTACCTTTGTGGTAACATCCGGGTTATTTTGTATTGCAGAACCTAACTTTCGGTATAATCAGGATAATGAGAATATGGCGATTGTAAATGTCAAAACTGAAACATTTCAATTATTGTTAGATTGAAAAAAAAACAGAAAACAGAACTTTAACGATAATGCAAGAACAGAGACTTCACAAGTTACGAAAATAATGTAAAACCTATTAAAAAACCTGAAGCGAAAACTCTTTTTTTTTCTGTGTTTAATTTTCTTTTTCTTAAACTGATAATCGTAGAACGTTATTAGAATAAAAAAAAAACATTTTGAGGATAAAAATTCAAATTCGGTAATTATAATGAATAACCAAAATCCCCGAAATAAAGATGAGAGTATGTGAAAAAGACTGTCTGTTCTCCAGCATTATCAGATGTAGATTTTGTGGAGAATACCTTGCCTTATCCCTAATTGTAAAACATGGCCTCTACATAAAGGTGAATAAATCTTCATAATACAGTTTAAAATTTCAGCCATTTCAATAAAAATAATACACAGAATCGTAGGAAAACAATTCTTGTTTACAATAAAATCTCAGGTCACAGTTAGTGGGACAAGTCTTATTTAGTAGTCTTCCTAATTCTCTGAAAACATGTTATTGTTAGGTAATTTATTTTCTTTGGTAACACTTCACGAACCACAAAACTATCTTGTTAGGTGTCCTAATCTTTTTATCACTTTATTGTCTGTAAACGACATGGACAATATACTAAATACTTGACAGGTGACATATGATTAAGCTTAAAAAAAGAAAGTAGAAAAATATATTTCAGTATTTGTTCATCAAATTTGTATGACTAATTCTAAACTTTATTTGAATACAGTGGTATCATTTCCATCAGCACAAAGCGTGTTTCTGTAACATTCTTTACGGGTCTTCTCAAAACCAAAAGTTTGGAAAACCAAATGTATATAACGTTTGAGAGCATACCATGTTATCTACACGCGACAATTGGAAAATTTCGAATTATCATAAGTTTAGCAAAAATATATCAAATTATGTTCTGCTGAAAAGATTCAATAACATTTAATGAATGGCTATTATTTATTTTGAATTTATTGAACCATAAAATTAATTTTTGACTCTTCACATTGAATAATCCGCGAAGCGGATTATGTAAATGAAGAGTCAAAATTAATTTTATGGTTCAATAAATTCAAAATAAATTATTGCCATTCATTATAAATAAATTTCTATCAAAAATAAGGCTCAAAGAACTTTTTATATTATTTATATTAACAATAACAACGTACACACATGTTGGCGTATGAATATACAACGTCAGAGTGGGCATGCGCCATAAAAATTGACAACATTGAAAATAAAAGTAATTCTTTTAACCAATCAGAAGACAGTAAATACACCAAATTTATCTATTAATTGTTATGCCATGTCATCTTCCAGTCTCAATTTACAACTTTTGAATTAACATAAGTTTGGCCAAAAAATATCAGTTTATCATCAGCATAAACGATTCTAGAACATAGATTTGTGTTCTATATTATAGAAGATAATTCCATTTAACTTAACATTATACAACAAGTAAATAGAGAGAGAACAGAAAGGAAAAAAACGAGAGAGAACAGAAAAGAAAAATATAACAATAACAATAGTACTACTATCAAAAATATATTTGAAAAGAAATTGGTGAAAAATAAGTAACTTTTACAAAACTTGAAATATTATGTATTGGAAATCTATTCATTCGGACGGGTGCGGTCGTAACCTGTACAAAGGTTATTTTGAGCAGACAGTCGGGCTGCTTTCAAAACTTACTTATTCTTTTTGGAGGAGACGAGCAATTTGACTTTATCTGTGACTGACAAGACGTAGATCTGTGTTTCAAGTTCTACTTTTTTAAGTTCATGAAGACAAGTCTACTTTTGACAGTAAGCTCGATTCTTTCTTAACAGAGTAATTATATCTTGTTTCTTATTTTTAACAAACACATCGGTATATATTTATTTGTATGCGATATATATAAATAAAGGGAGATGTGGTATGGATGCCAATGAGACAACTATCAACTAGAGTATGCGATATATCTAAGATAAGGAGATGTGGTATGAATGCCAATGAGACAACTATCTACTAGAGTATGTGATATATCTAAGATAAATGACGTGGTATGAATGCCAATGAGACAACTATCTACTAGAGTATGTGATATATATGTAAGGATAGGTAGATGTAATATGGATGTCAATGAGACAATTATCTATTAGAGTATGCGATATGTATAAAGATAAGAGATGTGGTATGAATGCCAGTGAGAGAACTATCTACTAGAGTATGCGATATATATAAAGATAAAGAGAGGAGATGTGGTATTGGTGCCAATGAGACAACTATCCACTAGAGTATGCGATATATATATAAAGATAGGGAGATGTGGTATGGATGCCAATGAGACAACTATTCACTAGAGTATGTGATATATATAGAGATAAGGAGATCTGGTATGGATGCCAATGAGACAACTATCCACTAGAGTATGCGATACATATAAAGATACGCGATGTGGTTCTGTGGCCAATGAGACAATTATCCACTAGAGTATACGATATAGATGTGGTATGGATGCCAATGAGACAACTATCAACTAGAGTATGTGATATATATAAAGATAATTAGATGTTGTATGAATGCCAATTAGATAAATATCCACTAGAGTATGTGATATATATATAGAGAGATAAGGAGATGTGATATGGATGCCAATGAGACAACTATCCACTAGAGTATGCGATACATATAAAGATAAGAGATGTGGTTTGGATGCCAATGAGACAACTATCCACTAGAGTATGCGAAATATATAAAGATAAGGAGAAGTGGCATGGATGCCAATGAGACAACTATCCACTAGAGTATGCGATATATATAAAGATAAATAGATGTGGAATGGATGCCATTGAGATAACTATCCATTAGAGTAAGTGATATATATATATAAAGATAAGATGTGGTATGGATGCCAATGAAACAAATATCCACTAGCGTATGTGATATATATATATAGATAAGTAGATGTGGTTTGGATGCCAATGAGACAAATATCCACTAGAGTATGCGATATATATAAAGATAATAGATGTGGTATGGATGCCAATGAGACAACTATCAACTAGAGCATTTTATATATACAAAGATAGGTAGATGTGGTATGGATGCCAATGAGACAACTATCCACTTGAGTATGCGATTGATATAAAGATAAGGAAATGTGGTATGGATGCCAATGAGATAAATATCTACTAGAGTATGCGATACATATAAAGATCAGAGATGTGGTATGGGTGCCAATGGAACAACTATCCACTAGAGTATGCGATATACATTAAGATAAGAGATTTGGTATGGATGCCAATGAGACAACTATCCACTAGAGTATGTGATATATATAGAGATAGGTAGATGCTGTATGGGTGCCAATGAGACAACTATCCACTAGAGTATGTGATATATTTAAGGATAGGTTTATGTGGTATGGATGCCAATGAGACAATTATCCACTAGAGTATGCAATATATATAAAGATAAGGAGATGTGGCATGGATGCCAATGAGACAACTATGTACTAGACTTTCACTAACGTTGATATAGGCAATTATAGGTCACATTACGGTCTTCAACAATGAGAAAAAACTCATATCGTATAGTCAGTCAAATTCGCCCAAAATGTTTGTTACGGACCATACTATGCATATTTTCAATAAACCGGAATTTGGTAAATACTTTAACAAATTGTGACTTGAATGGAGAGTTGTCTCATTGACACTCATACCACATCTTCTTATATCTAATTACATTTAATTAAGCTAATCAAATATAGCTTGAACGCCTGAAACGTTCTTTAGATCAACTTCAAAATCCTCTTTTTATAGGGAACGTCGTGTAACGCTCACTAATAACAACACCGTATGCGACGTCTGTGTCAATGCCACAGTATGCAGATGGGATTCTTGTCATGGCCCATAATGTTTATCATATATATTGTACTTAACAAAATAAAATAAAACACTAATCGTGAAAAAAAAACAGAAACTTGCATTATTTTATAATTTCAAAAGTAAAATTAAAAAACCAATTGTTCAGAGAACAATTGAAGGTCTTTCCACAGCAATTTTTAAATTTATTGAAAAGAAGCTAGTTCGTGTTTACTCAAAGTTAAAATTGGAATCTTATCATCAGTTTCTTCATACTGATGCGATAAATAAGTGGTTTCTATATACTTCTGAGTGAAATAAGGGAGATAATTAGCTACTTTCGGTGAAGTAAATGTCACTTCCGGTCTCATATAATAGTTTCTTTCACACTGATTCCTAAAATATATAGTTTCTATATACTTTTGCTTGTAAACCAGGAGATAGTTGGCCACTTCCGGTTTATCGAAAGTCATTTCTAGTCTTCAGTGATAAGTTAATGTATTAAAATTACAAAATATATCGATTTCGAGTACTTTTCCATGAAGAAAGTGCAAAAATGGCTATTTCCGGTTTTCTCCAGGTCACTTCCGGTTGTCATTTTTCAAGGTCATATGTCATCCAACCTTTTGTAAAAGGTCATATGGCTTTATAAAGAACCAAGTTGAAATAATAATCAATTAACTTTATAATTGGACATTTCAGGGGCACTTTCTCCTATAAGATGCCATTAGATTGTTTCAGACCAAATGTTACATATCTTCATTACAATAAAGCAAACATTTTGCACTTGTTGTTTCATATATATCTTTAAAAGTGTTTGAGAAAATGCAAAAACAAGGAAAAGTAAAAATTGAGAACTTGACCTAAACCTTTGACCTTGACCTCATTTTCTAAATTAGGACCTAGGGACCTCAAATAAAAAGATTCTAGGGTTATACGGTTAACGGTTTATGAGTTAAAAAAACATACCGACAAATTTATTTGGTAAAGGTAGATAACTCCTTTAAAATTTCATCGAATCGCTTCGATCCAAATAAGCCAAAAATTCCTGAGGATGTAACGAACAATTTAGAAAAGAATTTTGTCGATATTTTTTTTTTTTTGTTACGAAGGAGATGCACACACATAATAAACAGTGAATAGGGAGATAACTCTTACAAAGAAAATTGTTCGGCTTAGAATGGGTGAAAATAAAAAGCGCATAAACTGTATGATACTATATAAGAAATATCTTAGCGGCATATTGCGAAACAAAAATTTTACGCGATAACGAAATTTGGCGGAAGAAAAAATAATAATCAGAACAAATACAATAGGTCTTTCCACAGGTAAGTGGAAAGACCTAATAACGATACATATTAATGTCAAAGTCAGTGTTCATCACCAATTGTATTCTTGCGTGTACGCTTAGGATGATATATATTACCGCAAAGTATCATTGCTTTTCTGTATTTTTAGGTTATGCGTACACTCTCTGCTTTTGAGTGAAAAGTTAGCCTTCTTAACAGCTGCGTGCAGTGATACCTAAGTGTGTTAAGTTACGTCAATGTGTTTACGATGTATCTCTCTAACATTGTTACATGATCGCAATACACCATATTTACACGACAACTTAAATAAATTAGTTGTCTTACGTTGTCATGTTAGTTTATTGATTGATATCTGTCAACGATTCAGATACTGTTTCGTTTTTATCCGTCTCTATAACAAATCCGCCTGTTTTTTTATACAAAATGCACCTCCGTTAGTACTACAGTTGACTTCTTGTTTAACAGTTTTGTTTAGATATTTGTTGGAAATAATATCTTCCCAAGTAGACATATTGACATTTGTTAGGACAAATCGAAAATTACTATGTACAGGTATAAATATGTCTACTATAATTAAAAATTGTGAGTAAATTTCACTGGGTTATTCATCGTCATTTTAATTTATAATGTAACAATATATACAGTAGGTGTTCAATTCGTACAAATGCTGATCTTTTATTTTTAAAGACGAAGAGTTTGAATCCGTAATATGTTTTCCATTTGTATGAAAACAACATCTGTCGTCTGCAAACATCTCAAAATAAAGAAGTTTTAGCTCAGCCCACCAAATTAACCAATACCAATTTTTTTTTCGCATTGTTCGTGTAACTCGTGCAAACGGTTATGCTTTTTGAAAAATCTTAAATTTTAGATAAGAATTGAATGTTTTTTTTATAATTCTATTTTGGTGTAAAAGCGTTGACCGACGCATTCTTTGTATGAAGCACTCTTCATGTTGAAAATGTGCGCACGATCAACGCTTTCACAATCCTATAAAATAATAAAAAGCAGCATTCAATTCTTATAGATATACATTATATAAGGTCAATGTCATAAAGATATCAACTTTTTTGTATCAATCTTAGAAATTTGGGAAGGGCGAGGTTTACCGGTGTCATAGGACAAAGTGTGTATTTTAAGTTAGCAATTGACTTTGATTCTAGAAAAAAAGAATAGCAAAATTCCAGGGTAAATAAAACAAGGAGAAGTCCATAAAAACTGACAAAATCAAACGTTATCAACCAACGGAACGAGTGAAAAACAACTTTCATATTCCTGACTTGGTTCAGGCATTTCCCGACAAAAAATGGTGGGTTAAATCTAGTTTTATAGCTAGCTGAAGCTCTCACTTATATGACAGTCGTTTATAGATTCCTTATATGGGCGTTTTTCAATAAAAATGAGAAATCTTGTCCCAGCCACTTTAAAAAAATGTTTTGATCTTTACAAGTATTTTTTGTGCAGTCAGTACATTTAATTACATTTAACATTTTTAAGCAAAGAAACATACTATTTTTAGTGGGATTAATAAGATATGCATTCCTGAATGGTTAAAAACAACTAAAATGGCATGTCCTTAAGTCTCCAACTCAACATTCACACTCTAAAATTTTGTAAAAAAAAGGTAGAAATTAATGTTATTTTTACTTAATATAAGTTCTATAATTATTCAAAAGTATGTTTAGAGCCAACATATTTTAAGAAACAGTTTTTGACAAATGATTTTTAATTTTAGCAGGTGTGTCCCTGACAAAATGTTCACTACGAAACGAAGTCATTAAATTTGCGAATAAACAGTTTTATATAATCAATGTTTGCAAGAAATGGACTGGATATAAACATTAGGGTCTTACAATAGAAGTGATGCTTTTATAACGGCAGTTAAATTGATGGAAAAAAATTGAGCACATAATATGGACCAGAGTGATACCGTATTTTTTCTAATGTCGACTACGAAACGGGTCAAATCTCCTTCAGTATCTGGTTTTAAAATTATGAAAAAAATATCAGTGTACAGCTTAGTATGTGCTTTGATGAATTGAATCATTTATGTTACTATTGCAATATATGGATTGTGGGGAAAAAATAAAACATGTGAATATGTCCACTACGTAACGGTCAACTACGAAACAAGTATGGGAGAAAAACGTTTCGTAGTGGACACTACCACTACCATGCAGTCGTTTTTTACTCTTTTTTCAATTATATTCGTGCAAAACAAATAACAAGGGTTAGTTTCATGTAATTTTCAATATATTTTTATCAACAGAGAATAGGGTTGATGTCAACTACGAGACTTTTTGTCCACTACGAAACGGTTATTGTCAACTACGAAACTCATCAAAATGTCCACTACGTAACATGAGTTATACCTTTATATGTGAAGTACAGTACTGTATAATCTTTATCGATAAAAAATAGTTCTTCAATTCAGTAAAAATGAGATCTTTCTAGTATATAAATTAAAACAAACTAGAATGTCAATAGGAGACATTAAAATGCCATAAGATGTGCGTTCAGAAGCAGTTTCGTAGTGGACAAATGTCCACTTCGAAACAGTACATAAATTATGAAAAAAATATCATTTTGAAGAGTATTTAAGATTGCACTTTTCATTTACAAACAGGTCTATAATAGAGGTATTGATTTTTCCATTTTTATGTCTGAAATTCGCACTTTTATTGAAAAACGCCCATATAGGATCGATCGGAGCAGTCATAACACCTGTCATAATGCACGAATCATATTTTACAATGCGTATATTCTTCCACATTTTGATTATTGTTGTTCAGTATGGGGAAACGGTAACAATTTTTAGTTGACAGCTTACTAAAATTGCAAAAAGGGCAGCTAGAATTATTTTAAACGAACACGATATTCGTAAACCATCTATTGAACTATTTAAGGATTCTGGAATTATTCCCGTTACCAAGAGAATACTTTACCACAAGTCATTATTAATGTATAAATCAAAACATGAACTGGCACCAAAACATTTATCAAATCTTATTGTGCCTACAAATAGTAAACAGTCGTACAATACTCGGCTTTCATCATCAGATAATTTTATTGTCCCTAAATCAAAAACAGAATTATAAAAATCAAGTTTTTCTTTTAATGGTCCCAAAGTGTGGAATTCACTATCCAGTGAAATTTAAAAAAATCAAAAACTATATCTGCATTCAAATACTCTTACAAGTCATTATATTTTTAAAAGTGTGAAATTTATAAGTTAAGCCACAGTGTATACTATAGGTGTTTTATTTGTTTGTTTTTTTTTTTGTTATATTTGTGTATATATACATCTATTGTTTATATGTGTGTAATAGTAGATTAATTATGTTTCATTCATGTAGTTGATATTGTATGTAGAGAGCCTTATTGAAAATTGGTTTAATCCAAATAAGCTACTCTCTTTAAATAAAGATATTATTATTATTATTATTATTATGCCTGTTGCAACGAAATCTTGTCGTGAAAGTTTCAACTGCAAGTTAACTTCGACCATCAAAATATCTAGTAAATAATTTGACTTGCGAAGCAGGTAATAACCGCATACATCTGTAGTGTAGCATATACAACAACTGTATACGGTTAATATGGTGTGGTCTGCTCAAAGCTTAACAAGAATTGTTCGCATGAGCAACACAACGGGTGCCACCTGTGAGCAGGGAATGCTCACCCTTTCAAGTCGCCTGCGTTTACCGACGGTTTTTGCGTGGTTCGTGCTGCTTATTCTTTAGTTTTCTATGTAGTATTTTATTGACATGCTCGTATTTTTATTCGTTTTTCGTTTTTGCCATAGTGTCGTCAGTTCTTGCGAGTTTTGAATGTCTCCTTTGAATATTTCGCGTCTTCTTCAAATATATTAGGAAATCTCCTAACATGAGTAAAAAATTAAGGAAAGTTTTAAAATTTGATTAAAAACCATGCTAAGAGGATATAAATACTTGTTTAATTACAATTCAATCATATATTTACATAACATTTACAGGCTATGATGCACCGGCTACTGGACGGATGTTTTTATTTGTGACTGACATTCGACCAGCATCATAGCGGTGTTGTCCAAGTGATGGTAATAAATACGTATAAGGTATTAATTTGAGTGCGCACCACCGTAAAATATTCATGGTGTGGAATAAGATTGATTAAACACACTGAACTCAGCTGGTAAATAGCTGTCTTATTGCCAATAATACCACAACTCCTTATTTTTACACTACACGCTTGCGAGTATCATAACCAAAAAGCATTAAAAAAAAACAAACCAATTGACGCAAACTAAAATTCACTAAATGTTTGCTGCAAAAAAATTCTGTAAAAATATATGGAAAGGAATTACTGCCATAATATAGCAGGCATGACGGTTGGTATGGTTGTCCTGCGAGAGGATATTCTGTGCTGGTGATTTGGTTCTGATTGGTGCTGGTGGGTCCTGATTCTGTACTGGTGGTTTAGTTTATATTATATTGAAAAGGAAATAAAACAGCCATTTTATGTTCCTTGATATTTTACTATTACATTAAACATATCTCGCGAGGTATATTACAATGATTTTATTAACAAAAGTCGTGCAAATTCGTAAACCAAAACTGAGTTGTAAATGTTGAAAACTCTTTTGCAATTTTTTGTGCAGTTTCAATTTTCTAATATGAAAATATGCATAGATGGATGGATAGTTGTCTCATTGGCACTCATACCACATCTTCTTATTTATATATAACTGGCAGGTGCATGATCACAAAAAAATAAACAAGAAACGTGAAAATATCCTTTATGCTTATGCCTTCTGGCCAAAAGCGAAAAAAAGCATCCAGCTGATACAAAAAATATTAGTTTTTAAAGCAATTTGTCTATGATCGGAATTTCAAAATGTGAAAGAGAGGCGAAAGATACCAAAAGGACATTCAAACTCAAAACTCAAAGTCGAAAATAAACTGACAACGCCATGGCTAAAATAAAAAAAAGACAAAAAGGTAAACAACAGTATACAAAACACAACATAGAAAACTAAAGACTAATCAACACGAACCCCACCAAAACTCGGGGGCGATCTCAGATGCCCCAGAAGAGTAAGCAGACTCTGCTTCGCATGTGGTACCCGTCGTGTTGCTCATGTAAATAAAAATCCGGTGATAAGTCTAATTCGGTAGGTCACATTCGGAGAAAAGTAGAACGGGATTATGGTTATGACGATTTGAACAAATCGGTCGTCATCAGTAAAACAGATGTTCCATAACGGTCAACCAACTCGTGATGGCGTCCGTAAAATTTAAGAAGTGATGATTTCAACTTCACCGCTTAGAATTCTTGGTTTAATAGCTTCTTTGTGAGCAACAAACTTCTCTCAAGGAAATCATGATATGAAACGCAAGCCCTGGAATATCGTATCAACTTCGAGATATATACACCATATACAAGTGCTGCTGGAATGTTGCTACATAGAAATGGAAGGAAAGTTCACAATGAGAAAGCTGAAATCACCTGAAAGATGATGATGAATCTTTATCGTCCAGTGGCAATTTGTACTAGACCGACAGATTTTTAACGTGCTTCTTCACAATGTAATTAGTCCGCAGGAAGCCATGTCTTCTTTCCCGGAAGCAATATTCTGACTCTGAGCCCTAAGTCTTTGCTCTTACTCATAAAATTGTAGTGGAGGAACAGCAAATACCAATTTTCAAGTCTTTGGTTTGAAAAGGCCGGGTTTCGAACCCCAACCTCCCGCACTCGAGCATACTACCACGAGACCACCGAGATAGTTTAAAATGTGTACGGCTATTTTATTTATTAAAATGGTACGCTTACATAGAAAAATAAGACTTCACATGGGAAACGTGATGTTATCTTTATGGGGTTTCAATAAAATTTATAATGTCTTACCCTATACAAAACTGTAGGCAATAAATTAGGTGCGACATTAGTATCCTAGATCTCGTTTCCCTGGCACAAAATCTAATTTCGTCATGTACAGTAGATCATTTTCTTCTTAATTAATCAAATGATTTTTTTTGTAATGATTCCGCGCGTAAGCAATTCGTGTCTTCTGCAATGTATTGATAAATGAAGGACCGATCGCAAGATTGTTTAAGGGAAAAGGTGTGATCGAACAAATATCAAAATAGATTCATACGGCACTTTTTTTCTGCTGCTGTTGATACATTGCAAAATACCAACAGGGCTAATGTTTAACTCACCTGAGTAATTAACTTGAAAAATATACTCTGTCACAACTAAGCCAAATGTAACCAAATTTAATTTTCTTTGAAATCTTTTAAAATTTATAACCGGTGACGGGATCTACCCGTTAACATTGCGGCTGTAGTTAAAAATAGTTCATAGGGATAATACTGTAGTTTTTGGCTTATGTTTCAAAGACTAAAGCAGATTGTCAAAATTGATTTCGTCAAGAATATCAGCATGGGAATTGGTTTATCTACCTTTACCTTGCAATTATCACAAAAATTATATAACCTATTTGGAGTTATTCCCCTTGAAATGTCAATATTTAGCAAATCTTGCAACCTAATAATATGTTGACCCACACAGTTTCCATTCAATACATTTCTTGTTGCTTTGAATCAATTAAATAAAAAATATGCCAGGTGAACGATACAGGCTACTATCTGCTTTTTTAGCGAAGATATGAAGGGTAGCCGGGTGTGAATGATAGTTCGAATAAGCGCTAAACATAGAAATATGCAGATAATTGCAATCAAAGGAAAAAATTTAAGTATTCAAATATTTCGCATTTATATATTTTTGTGTTAAAAGAATTTCGCTGCCTAAAAAAATGATAAATTGTAATAGAACTTTTTACCTTTAAATTTTAAATGAATAGGTACATGTAACAATCATTACTATGAAATCTTGTCGAGTATAATAATTTAGACAAAATGTTTAAGAGAAGAAGATGGAATAGTGGAAGTTTACGGAAAATGGATGTAAATAGCTCACATGGCCCCACTGACCAGGAGAAGACCTCAAAACCGTGAATGGAAGTCTATGAAAAATAGATTTTAAACATTCATTCATTTTGGTACCGACCGTACGAGACCCTCATGGTAGTCAAGGTCGCTAAACACCTCCTAGTAGTAGTCGTCATTTCAATTGAATTTTGTTGAGGTACTTACCACTTACTGCAGCAGGAGAAATATATGAAAATTTGTGCACGAAAGATTCAACGTCTTCGCCAAAAAAAATTATATCTTTCTTATAATCTCTAAATCTTTTGATAATAAGCTGAACTGTCAAATACTTTCTTCAACATGACTTTTAAATATCTGATGTATACGTTTGACATGTGAATATCTGATGTATACGTGTGACTTGTGAATATCTGATGTATACGCGTGACATGTGACTATATGATGTATACGTTTGACTTTTGAATGTCTGATGTATACGCATGACATGTGACTATATGATGTATACGTGTGACTTGTGAACATCTGATGTATACGTGTGACTTGTGAATATCTGATGTATACGTGTGACTTGTGAATATCCGATGTGTACGTGTGACTAGTGAATATCTGATGTATACGTGTGACTTTTTAATATCTGATGTATACGTATGACTTGTGAATATCTGATGTATACGTATTACTTGTGAATATCTGATGTATACGTGTGACTTGTGAATATCTGATGTATTTGTATGACCTTGACAGTTTTTGGCACACGATTCAAAGTTGTGCGTCAAATAAACAATGTGACTTGTGAATATCTGATGTATACGTGTGACTTGTGAATATCTTATGTACGCGTGTGACTTGTGAATATCTGATGTATACGTGTGACTTGTGAATATCTGATGTGTACGTGTGACTAGTGAATATCTGCTGTATACGTTTGACTTTTGACTATCTGATGTATACGTATGACTTGTGAATATCTGATGTATACGTGTGACTTGTGAAAATCTGATGTATAGGTGTGACATGTGAATATCTGATGTATACGGATGATTTGTGAATATCGGATGTAAACGTGTGACTTGTGAATATCTGATGTATACGTGTTACTTTTGAATATCTGATGTATACATGTGACTTGTGTGAATATCTGTTGTATACGTTTGACTTTTAAATATCTGATGTATACGTATGACTTGTGAATATCTATATATACGTGTGACTTTTGAATATCTGATGTATACGTATGACTTTGACAGTTTTGGGCACACGATTCAAAGTTGTGCCTCAACTAAACAATGTGACTTATGAATATCTGATGTATACGTATGACTCGTGAATATCTGATGTATACGTGTGACTTGTGAAAATCTGATGTATACATGTGACATGTGAATATCTGATGTATACGTATGACTTGTGAATATCTGATGTATACGTGTTACTTTTGAATATCTGATGTATACATGAGACTTGTGTGAATATCTGTTGTATACGTTTGACTTTTGAATATCTGATGTATACGTATGGCTTGTGAATATCTCATGTATACGTGTGACTTTCGAATATCTGATGTATACGTATGACTTGTGAATATATGATGTATACGTATTACTTGTGAATATCTGATGTATACGTGTGACTTGTGAATATCTGATGTATACGTATGACTTTGACAGTTTTGGGCACACGATTCAAAGTTGTGCGTCAACTAAACAATTCTTAAGTTCTACAAACAAGATTCAAAGTTGTGAACTTATTTCAAAATTGTGGGAAACCAGTTAGATGTGTACCAATTGACATACATGTAATTGTTTTGGGAAGAATGTTAACTTCCACGTCATTTGGTCTTTGGTGAAGAGTTGTTTCATTAGCAATGCTACCACATGCTCTTATCTTTATATGTTTTATTTATTGACTGAAATTGGCCTATGAACTAGCATTTAGTAACTGCAAGTACTCTTATATCGGTAATTTGTGTCTTGTGGTTATATTTTTCTGTGCTCAGTACAGATTTGATGTGTCTTGTGGTTATATTTTTCTGTGTTAAGTACAGATTCGATGTGTCCTGTGATTAAGTTTGTCTGTACTCAGTACAGATTTGATGTGTCTTGTGGTTATATTTTTCTGTGCTCAGTTCAGATTTGATGTGTCTTGTGGTTATATTTTTCTGTGTTCAGTACAGATTTGATGTGTCTTGTGGTTATATTTGTCTGTGCTGAGTACAGATTTGAAATGTCTTGTAGTTATTTTTCTCTGTGCGCAGTACAGATTAGATGTGTCTTGTGGTTATATTTTTCTGTGCTCAGTACAGATTTGATGTGTCTTGTGGTTATATTTGTCTGTGCTCAGTACAGATTTGATGTGTCCTGTAGTTATATTTGTCTGTGCTCAGTACAGATTTGACGTGTCTTGTAGTTATATTTTTCTGTGTTTAGTACAGATTTGATGTGTCTTGTGGTTATATTTTTCTGTGCTCAGTACTAATTTGATGAGTTAAGCCCTTTTAAGCTGTTTTTGTTAAGTTTTTTCTTGTGTTGAGATGATACTCGAACTTCCCAGTTTATGTGAGGACTTAATGCTCGCAAACATGTCAAACTTCTCCGCATGTGCCTGTCACAAGCCAGTGATTGTCGTTGGTTGCTGTATGCCATACTATTATTCGTTCTATTTGTAGTATAAATCTGAAGATTGTCTTCTCTTTTGAATATTTCCCATGTTGTCATATACCTGGACCTTGTTTAGTTTATTATTCGGTGTGGATGGTTTATGTGATTTGTCACATAGTCCTTTACGTGTCAGTTTGTATCAGTCATAGATATAGGAAGATGTGGTATGAGTGCCAATGAGACAACTTTCCATCCAAGTAACAATTTATAAAAGTATACCATTATAGGTCAAGGTACGGCCTTCAACAAGGAGCATTGGCTCACGACGAACAGCAAGCTATAAAGGGCCAAAAATTACTAGTGTAAAACCATTCAAACGGGAAAACCAACGGTCTAATCTATATAAAAACGAAAAACGAGAAACATGTATGAAAAGGAAGTCTTGTCGTCAGCTTGTATCAGTCATGTATGAAAAGGAAGTCTTGACGTCAGCTTGTATCAGTCATGTATGAAAAGGAAGTCTTGTCGTCAGCTTGTATCAGTCATGTATGAAAAGGAATTCTTGACGTCCGCTTGTATCAGCCATGAATGAAAAGGAAATCTTGTCGTCAGCTTGTATCAGTCATGTATGAAAAGGAAGTCTTGACGTCAGCTTGTATCAGTCATGTATGAAAATAAAGTCTTGTCGTCAGCTTGTATCAGTCAGTCATGTATGAAAAGGAAATCTTTGGGCAATCCTGACACCCCTCGGTGTGTTCTACGACAAGAAAAACCTTAAACTATGCATTATCTGACTTATATACCGTCAAAAAAATATTGTTTTTTATAAAGATTTGCAAAATTTAGCATCCTATTTTACCGACCACACTAAAGTGGGATATTCCTTTCCAGTAATGCGTTCAGGTTTTAATACGCCCTACGGCTCATTTAGAATGTGAAATAAAACTCACTAATTAATCTAGATATAAACCTTAGAAATTATTATCCATACACAATAAAAATATTACTGTAACTGCATGAAGTAAGACACAAATGAATTGTTACCATCTGATAACGGTGTATGAAAAATACAAGACACTTTGTAAGTAATTTATTGTACCAACTTAGTTTATGGAAAGGGGGAGGTGCTATGTTTTTTTTTTTTTTTTTTTGTCTATTTGTAATGACATTTTATCGCGGAAAAGTGATTATTTTTTCAACAATTCTAATTAATTGAATCGAATGAATTATTCAGAATGATTTTCTTTTGAATAGCAATACATTTTTTAACAGATAATCAGGATATAATTATATACCCTACCCCCACCCGACCTCATTGTGAGGTACGTGAATGTTATTCAATAGAATATAAGAATATTTTATTAGTTAATCATTTGATAGAGTAAAAGGTATACATAAATGTAAAAAAGTTAAGAACTGACACGAAGGGGGCACGAAATCGTGATACATGTACATTTTACACGAAAACGAATATCAATACTTGTAGGTCACAGTATGATTTCCTATTCAGTGTGTATCGTCCTGAACATGCATGAAATATTTGCCACTGGACATTAAGTAAGTAAACAATCAATCAATCAACCTATTCAGTGTGAATCAATAAGATTTTCAAAATCTTACACACGAATATGTTAAATCTGGCTTTATTTTAAAGTGTTATGAAAGTTTCACATTAGAATTCATCTCGCATATATGATAATGTCTCTGTATTGTAGCGATAAATTTGCAAAACTTCACATTATTTGTTTCTAAAATTAAAATTCGGGCAATGACGATTTTTTTTACACCTATCATAGACTGAACTTTAAAAAATAATTTCCCAAATCGGCAACAGAAACTATCAGACGAATATAATTTTGAAGTAAATTATAGTTTGCATTTTTATCAAGGAAAATAATGACCTCACACAGGTCATTATTTTATGCCTTGAAGCATATTTCATTGATACATGGTATCGTCCGGGTTGATTCTTCGAAAGAATGACCTATCGTTCTGAAAGAAAATAACTCCATTTAGGTATATAATTAGTTATTTAGAAATTCAGAAGGTGAAAGATAATTTGTTTGACAGTATGATTGAGGTTTGGTTAGTTTATATTCAAGTTATTGGTGTCTTTGTTAACAGTAACATTCAGAACGATTGAAGAGTTTAGCAATATGAACAGTAAAACTTCCCAATTATTCTCAAGTACATCTATTTTTTTTTTTAAATCCTTGTTCTCGAAAAAATATTCTGTTGTTTTTGTATTTATTTATATATATTTATATATATATTTTTTTTTTGAAAGGTGTGGTCACACATTTTTATTCACAAGACGCTGAAATGTAAACAGTGAGAAAACCAAATCAAATACAGAGTGGAAGAGCATTGAAATCATAGACTTCCAAAACATTGTGTCGTTTAAAACAATCTATAGAGAGGGGTAGAAACGCCTAAGAGTTTCCAATGATTTTATATTTTATGAACAATCAATTTAATTTCATGTCAGCACATGAGCGCTTACTATTGACTGGCCATACCTTCGTGGGCGTCCACCAGCAGTGGCATCAACCCAGTAGGTTTAAAAGCTCATCAGATTTAGACAGGCCGTACAAATCGTGTTATATGTAATATATTGTCCGTTACCAGATAAATGGCATATTGTAGTAGATATATTCTATTATACATGTATATTCTAAAATGGATAACTCGTAATGTAAATATATATATATATGTATTTTCCCTAAGGGGAAAAATATTGTTCGTGTGTTACCGAAATCTATGGTTTCGAGTTTGTTTTAAGGAGTTTTCATTGGATGTGTGTAATTTCTTGTACATTAATTAGCACTATCTTTGCCGCCCTCTGTCGTTAAGATGAAACGCTTAACATTGCTTTTTCCTATCGGCTTTGTGCTATCAACATTTTGTTAACACGAATTGTTATACATATTTTAATACCAATTTAAAAACGGCAGTTTGTACACGAGAAAGAAATATAGTTCTATTTTCTTAACTAAAAATATCGGAAGACAAACACTATTATGACAAATACAAATATGATTGTCATAAAAACCAAAGCAACATGTCATTGAAACATTTCGTATAGACGTATACAATAAGGAAACTAAAATGGAATATGAATGCATAGAACCATGCCGACAGTGCATAGCGATAGAAATTTCATTTTGATCGTCACATATAGAGAAAATATGAAATATACTCACATACTTGCGAAATGAGCACAGCAATCAATAACGTGAATCTATACATTGTTTATAAATCCGTTATACACAAATATTATTATTTACATGATTTAAATGTAAAACCCAATGTTATCATTAAACGTGATAACCATGTTATTTAGATGTGATGAACAGGCATATGCTAATTAGCTATTGTGTTTCTGTATATTTTTTGCATAATTAAATGCCTCAGGGTGAACATCGTATATATAAAATAAGGAGATGTGATATGATTGCAAATGAGACAACTATCCACCAAAGTTCACATAAAGTGGATGTAAGCAATTAAAGGTTACAGTACGGCCTTCAACAATGAGTAAAACCCATATCGCATATTCGGCTATCAAAGGCCCCGACATGAAAAAAAGTGAAACAATTCAAACGAGAAAACTAACGACCTTATCTATAACAAAACAATTTACGAAAAACAAATATGACAGAAATGAACCATAACCAACCACTAACTACTGTCTCCTGACTTGGGATAGGCACCTAAAGAATGTGGCATGGTTAAATTTGTTAGTTAGAGGTCAACCCTCCCTTAACCTGAGACATTGGTGTGACAGCACAATATAAGAACACACTATATAAATCCATTGCAATTGGCTAAACTCAAAAGATCGGTACGAGACCCTTTTTATGTCAGTACAACTATACATACTTTGTTTTAAACTTTTAACGTGCATGAATGCCCATAACGATGAATTAAAGGTACTAAGTTCTAATTTATTTTCGTCACGAACATTCGATTTGAGGGAAAGGAGTGTGGTAGAATAGATTCAATATGAATTTAATTTTCTCCCTTGTTAACCTCTTCATTTCATATTTATAAATATCTGTCGAATTTCATGTAAAATCAATATTGAATTTGTAACATTTGATAGATTTTGTTCATTTGCGTTGACAGATGTTTTTTTTTTTTTTTTTAATTCGGAAATTATGTTATAAGTAACGAAAAAATGTTAAATAAATACCCAATCGTTTCATTTGATAGAGTTTACATTTTGATAACAGAATTATGTGTGCGTACGCATATTAAGCAGAATGCGTTCAGAATCTCCCGAAAGACAAAAAGAAATCAACTCGCAAAGTTTTTTAATTCACTCTAAGTAATATTTAAGATGTTTTGTCACTCAAAAACCCACATTTTAATGAGTGCTTGCATCTCCTATATCATAGTAAACATACGATTAAGGATACTACCGAAAGAAGAAGGTCTGCTTTATATTTTGATATTTTCCTCGATATTCACACGGATGGACGACTTTGAACTAGAATCTATGACAAACGTGATGATGTCCAGTTGTCACATTACCGTAGTAACATACCTTCTGCTCCATCGTATGGCGTTTACATATTTCATTCCCGTAGTAACATACCTTCTGCTCCATCGTATGGCGTTTACATATTTCATTCCCGTAGTAACATACCTTCTGCTCCATCGTATGGCGTTTACATAATTATTTCATTCCCGTAGTAACATACCTTCTGCTCCATCGTATGGCGTTTACATATTTCATTCCCGTAGTAACATACCTTCTGCTCCATCGTATGGCGTTTGCATATTTCATTATCGTAGTAACATACCTTCTGCTCCATCGTATGGCGTTTACATATTTCATTCCCGTAGTAACATACCTTCTGCTCCATCGTATGGCGTTTGCATATTTCATTATCGTAGTAACATACCTTCTGCTCCATCGTATGGCGTTTACATATTTCATTCCCGTAGTAACATACCTTCTGCTCCATCGTATGGCGTTTACATATTTCATTCCCGTAGTAACATACCTTCTGCTCCATCGTATGGCGTTTAGATATTTCAATAATTACTTTACGCTCGTACATGTTCAATCTTTACGTAATTCAGTAACAGATGGGTGTTCCTGAAACTGCTCATACAAAGTAAGGAAACAAAAACGACTGGTATTGGCACAACATACGTTTTAGGGTAACCATCACAAATTGGTTGCCCGACATGTGTCTGTGTATCAACTTACTAACGACATTTTCTCGCGGTTTTTGATATTTAGATGATAGAAAAGTCGTCTTATCTGTGAATTTACCTATTGTGTTCTATCCCAAATAGTGACGATTTGACTCAGTGGAGATTGGCATGGCGGGAGATGCATACACAGCAGCAGACGCTTACCCAGTGGTCACAGAACTGGAGATGCATACACAGCAGCAGACACTTACCCTGTCGACAAACCCGGCCTCGCTCCTTTGAGGTTCAGGCGACCTTCTCAGTTTTTGTTTGTTACTTTGAATTGTGTCTTCTTAATGGATTAATATAATTCGAACATTAGCAACCTACTGTTGTCTATAATATATAATCTGAAATTAAGTTATTAGTTACGAAAACAGAATATTGCTTACATCATAGAGGAACTTTCTTCATTATAATTAACTGACCATTATATGAAATTGTATGAGGACTAGCGACAAGTCCATGTCCAAAGTAGCAATACCAGTCCAGCACTTATAATTGCAACAGTCACATGCCTCTCCTTCCTGTTCAATTGCGTTTTGATAAGCGCGAGTAAAATATGGATTTAATCTTTTACTGTCTAACTGTTTAAAGATATCTTCAAGCTGCTGTTGATCTGTATATTTCTATCATTTTGTCAATCTGTCGACAAACAGGCATAAGTCTGCTGTGCACATCCCAAAACTCAAGCAGAATTTCTGCTGCAGTTTTTTTACGGACGCCATCACAAGTTGGTTGACCGTTATGGAATATCCGTTTCACAGATGATAGCGGATATGTTACAAATGTCGTAACTACAATGCGATCCCCTTTTTCCCGAATGTGACCTACCGATTTAGACTTATTACCGGGTTTGTACTAACATTAGCAACACGGCATAGCCAGAAATTAGTAGTACTTTTGCTAATTAATATTCATAATATGTAAATGAGAATTGTACCACGTGATAATAGTTTGAACTGGACTGGCTTGATATCATTAAAATCTTTAAAACACGTATATTATAAATTGCCCGTCACACAGTCCTTGTTTATAATCACTCTGATATTTCCGTAAAGTTGTCAGGCGGTCAAAATCAAAACAATAAACGCGAATTTAGTGAATTTTTCGTGTTTTCGTGAGTTTATTCTTCTTGAAATAGGGGCATTTTAACTTTACGATGGAACCTAGAGTTCAACGACTACTCATACAAGGTTTGGACTTGCTTATTCTTTGAACATTCAAGTTTCAAGTTTCATCCCCGCAACCTGTTTTTGTAATGACCTTGTTAGTCAATTTTCAACACGAAGTTTGCAAATTTGACATTTCAGCCATTTTAGCCTGTATTTTATACTGCAATGTTAAAAGCCTCTCGCTTCGATTTTTAAAATAGCTCAGAAACCTTGATTTTTACAACGACAGTCATTATGTTTCGTTTAAATGGTGTATATTGTTGTGTATATCTATTTTCTGTCCCCGCAACCTGACTATCACTTAAATTAAAGTTAAAACAGACATATTTTTTTCAAAATTCCCTATCATTTCAATATAATTTCCGTGACCCGTATCCGATTTCTTTAGTATAATATTCAAATAAGCAAAGTGGCGTTGATTTCTGGATATGGCGGGTGCAACATGTGAAACACGATCTGCATATCCTTCCTGAGCACCTGATATCAATCGCAGTTTTTGGTGGGGTTCGTGTTGCTCAGTCTTTAGTTTTCTATGTTGTGTTTTGTGTACTATTGTTTGTCTGTTTATCTTTTCCTTGTTAGTCATGGCGTTGTCAGTTTATTTTCGACTTATGAGTTTGAATGTCCCTTTGGTAACTTTCGCCTCTCTTAGTTTTAGAAAGAGCCCTGCTTATTTGACAGTGTCAATATTGACGTCATGGATTATTTGTCAATTCTCAAGACTTTTTTGTATAATAATGGAGTGATATCAAGATGGCATTTCATCTGATAAAAGATCATAGTGGTGATGCTTAAAATTGTTCACATTATCTGAAAAGAAAACAGCTGTATATCAATGATAGTTATGAAAGTTAATTTATTTTACAGGTACAATACAAAGGACAGAGTAGAAATTTTCAGTTTGAACAGAGAGTTTGTAGCTTGAAGGAAAAATAGACAATATCTGGTTTTGATCAGAGCCTGCAGGTTCTAGTTTATAAAAATTATCATAATGATTTCCCAGTATTTGTATTTGTATTTTATTTCGTGTTGACATTTATCTCTTTCAAGGACCCTAATAGTAACAAAAGTAACTGGGTGGGGAGTATGAAACCTTTTTTTCTTCTAGTGATCCAGAGTCTATGGATGAGTTAAAAAGTTACATTTGTCGCCATACTTAATATTCAAGAATTGAATCTATGTTTTATGGTTTGACAGGATGTATGCGATTACACAGGAAGCAAAACATGTATGTACTTAGTCAGATCAGGTCATGACAGGTCTGAGTGCCGTAGGGTGTCTGTTAAAATTCACGCTAAAGTTTACAAACATGATGAAATATTAAAAATCATGTGCAACAATTCTACAAACTAGATTAGATATTAAAGAATGATCTGCAACAATTCTATAAACTAGATTAGATATTAAAGAATGATCTGCAACAATTCTGCAACCTAGATTAGATATTTTAGAATGATCTGCAAACAATTACACACTTGATAAGAAAGGGGAAATATACCAAAGGGACATTCAAACTCATAGGTCGAAAACAAGATGAAATAATAAAGGATAATCTGCAAACAACTCTACAAACTAGATGAGATATTAAAAGATGATCTACAACAATTCTACAAACAAGGCGAGGTATTTAAGTATGATCTGTAACAATTCTAAACATTAGATGAAGTATTTAAGGATTTTTGCAACAATTTGAGAAACTGGATGACATATCAAAAGATGATCTGCAACTATTTTACAATCAGGATGAGATATTAAAGGATGATCTGCAACAATTCTACAAACATTATGAAATATCTAAGGATGATCTGCAACAATTCTACATACATAATGAAATATCAAAGGATGATCTGCAATAATTCTACAAACTAGATAAAAAATTTAAGGATGATCTACAACAATTCTACAAAAAAAGGCGAGGTATTTTAGTATGATCTGTAACAATTCTCAACATTAGTTAAATATTTTAGGATTTTTTGCAACTATTTGAGAAACTGGATGACATATCAAAAGATAATCTGCAACAATTTTACAATCAGGATGAGATATCAAAGGATGATTTGCAACAATTCTACACACATAATGATATATCAAGGGATGATCTGCAACAATTCTATAGAAATAATGAAATATCAAAGAATGATCTGAAACAACTCTACAAACATAATGAAATATCAAAGGATGATCTACAAACAATTCTACGAAGTATATATGATATCAACGGACGATTTGATACAATTCTACAAACACAATGTTATGTTAAAGGATGATCTGAAACAATTTTACAAGCAGGATGAGATATTAAAGGATGATCTGAAACAATTCTACAAACGTAATGAAATATCAAAGGATGATCTGCAACAAGATGAGCTATTAAGGGAAGATCAGTAACACACATATTGAAGTTGTGATTGCGTTACATTTGCACAATGTTAGTTTGTACATCTGATTTTATTTTGTGGCTGTTCCTGTCTACAAGAACATGTTATTATAATATGAATATTAAGCCTGTTTTGTACTAAACCGACACGCTGAGCCAAATTGAATGTGCTAGTTCACAAGGTAACGGTGCACAGGATGACACGTCAACCTAACTGGACACATTATTCTGACTCCGAGCTGACCAGTCTTAACTCTTACACTTTAATGCCAAGTCCTATATTTTGAACTTCTAAATAATTCACTTTTTGTGACTTAAACTAATTTTGCATTTCTTCTTTGTAAGAGTATTTGTGTGCAATCTTTCCGCAAAGTTTCGTGGATCTGAATAAAACAATCCGACGGATGAGTTGTTTACGCCAAATTGGTCCCGTTTTTTTAAAGGTGCTGACAGAAGGCTAAGTTTTCAAGTTTTTATAATGAGAAAATCATTCTCAAAGAATGCCATATTGGGAGCACAACTTCAATATACTTGCAAAAGAGTTACGGAAGATTCCGAAGGGATATTCTAACTCATAAGTGGATGAAACGCTGTCGATGTAATGGCAAATGTATATACTATATATGCAGGCGCTGCTGGAATATTGCTACATAAAAATGGAAATACAATTGAGAATGGAAATGGGGAATGTGTCGAAGAGACAACAACCCGACCAAAGAGCAGAAAACAGCCGAAGGACACCAATGGGTCTTCAACACAGCAAGAAAATCCCGCACCCGGAGGCGGGCTTTAGCTGGCCCCTAAACAAAAATGTGTACAAGTTCAGTGAAAATGGACGTCACATTAAAGTCCAAAACATATAAATGAACTAAAATTAAAAAAACATACAAGACTAACAAAGGCCAGAGGCTCCTGACTTGGGACAGGCGCAAATATGCGACCGGCGGGGTTAAACATGTTTTGTGAGATATCAACCCTCCCTATACCTCTAGCAAATTAGAATAAACAAACACACAGCAATACGTACAGTAAAACTCAGCTTAAAAGAAGTCCGAGTCCGATGTCAGAATAGGTAACAAAAGAAACTAAGCAAAATGACAATGATATATAAATTAAAAAAGGACTTCTAGCAGTTACTGACATGCCAGCTCCAGACCTCAATTAAACTGATTGAAAGAGTGGGTCTTCGTCATATGAAAATCAAGCACAATCCCTCCCGTTAGGGGTTTAGTATTTTTAATAATGTTTACAATTGGGAAGCTGAAATTATCTCTTTTACAATCGTTCTATGACATTTATCTGGTTTGAAAACTAAAAAGATTTCGAAAATATTTGTAAACTGACTTACAAATGACTTCGACTTTCACAATTCCATTCTTTTGTCAGAGTTCAGACTGTTTATGACGTTTTTACACTAAATCCCTTGGATATGTACTGATTGATATCTAAGTCTTGGAAAAAACATGATTTATTTATTATTGGCTTTGAATTAGCTTTCAGTACCTGAGGGTACTTTTAGATCGGTTCTTTAAGTCTTTTGACGTTGTGGGTATCTAGTTTTTATTTGATCCGCACAAAAGTCATTTCCAAGTACACTTTGTTTTTTTGTTGTGTTGTTATACCACTGTCAAATGTTGATAAACTCATCATTGATACCAGGATTAAAATTTTGTACGCCAGACGCGCGTTTCGTCTACAAAAGACTCGCAAGTGACGCTGGAATGAAATAATCAATTGGGAGGTAGAACACCCACATACATGCATATTAAACCTCGTCACATTATATACATGCATATACCGTTTAGAACCTGCCTGCAATTCAGTTGTTAATGTTGGTTGCTGTGTGCCATAATTGTGCTTCGTTCATTAATTTGCCATACATTAGGTCGTTGGTGTTTCGTTTGAATGGTTCACATATTGTCATGTACGGTGACCTATAATCTTACATCCATGTCATTTTTGGTCTTTGGTGGAAAGTTGCTCATGGCAATCCTACTACATAGATTTCCTTATTGGACATCAGTTTCCAAGTTTCAAAACTGGGAAAGAATTTCCTTATATCAGGAACTCTAATTGAAAATGTGTGCATGGGTCTTGATTGAAAACTGTAGTTTGAGTTGATTACGCAATAAACGTACTTCTTTCCTCGCTCCTCGGACATCACCATACTATAAGCCAGCTTTTCTCTTGGTGCAATCCGGCCAAGTATTGAAAGTGAGACTACATTACATTTATCATACATGGCTAAAAAGGAGACTTTAAAATCAAGAGAGACTTTTTCCGTTTCTGGATTATCGCCTATTAAAAGATGCAAAAGGTTGTTTGAACACAACATTTATATGCAAATCGAAGTAGTCGCGACTTGAGTTTAAGAATCATTGTTTTTCCTATGTTTGAGAAGCAATACATTTGCATTTTCTGTGAATTATGTATGCAAATCACATCTGAATTCTCAAAAGACATCGTATAAATCCACACTTGATCGCAGATTTATTTCAAAGCATTCAGACTTTTTGCCGCATTTGCTGGTTACTGCCGACTTTCACTACTTGACCTCATAATAACGGAATAATAGATTAGACTTAAACATTATAATTCGATTAAAGGGGCATAAGCTAGAGATATAAAAAAATGAAATAAGATGAAATAATAATTCGGTTTAAGCAGCCAGTTTGGTTCAATTTTGTCAAAATAAGCTAAGAAACATCGATAATGAATCATTCACTTGCATGTGAATAATTCGACCTAATTAAATCCGTATTCATGTGACCTTCAAATCAACCCCCTTAGCTAAAGTAGGGTTACGCATAAACTAGGCGTGTTCAGCTATTAAAAGGAAAAGAATGTTAACATTGAAAGTGAAACAAGGGTAAACTGTTTAGTTGACTGATTCGGTCCACAAAAACTCATTCTTATACAGGTAAAAACGATGATTTACATATTTTTAACCAATAATTTGAAATCAAACAGACCTAGAAAAATCCAATTGCACGTGTTTGCTATCATTTTATACCTATATTTATGTTTATATTGGGTTATATTACCGTCGATGTTCTTCGGAGGTCACCTCGATTGTTAATTAGATGGCGTCTAGACTGAAATACAGACGAAATGCTGATACATATAGTATGTGCATCGTAAATTGTTTATTTTATACTTTTTATAATTTGGGTATACGTTTTAGTATGTTTTATAAAACAAATATGAGAAATTGACTCGAATCGGCGAACATGAATTTGACAGCTCATGGACCTTTTTATTCGTTACTAAATCGTTTAAATCTAACAACTGACATATTTCAAGTCATAAATCATCCAACATAGCAGAGTGTTACAATACCTGACTTCATTAAACAAATTGCCTTGTATGACCCCATTCACACCTAATTACCATAGGAGTAAGAGAAATGAAGGTGACAACCTGTCTGTGAAGTTATAAAAACACATTAAATATATATATATACACTTTTGCTAAATATATTGAATACAAATACACATCACCTTACATAACTCTTAATTAAGTTACAATGGACATATGCTATCTCTTGAACACGTTAAACTCGTACCGTAATAGACCTTATGCACATTATGGAGTAGTTTACCAATAGAAGGTAAGACAGAAAGTCAAAATTAAGGATAAAAGGTCAATTTAGGTTTGGCATTAATGTTTTCTTTGATTAACAAAAGAATTCTTTTAATCATTTTGTATATTTCTTAAATTCTATATCTGAAACATAAAAAACGTTGAGGAGGTGATTAAATAAGAAAGGACCTAAAGTAAAGCCAGATCCGGACGAGGAACAAACACTTTTATTCCTTAATTCTTGGTGCAGAAAAATTGGTACGTTAATGTTATTGAAACAATCTTACAATGTCCATATTTGCATGCCAGTATAAAAGTGCTGGCTACTGGACTGGTGATATCTTCGGGGTCAAAGAGTCCTTTAGCCAAGTTATCAGCCCCTTTGGTAGCTATATATATAGTTATAACATGAATGGTACCAATGTTACTGCCCCAAATGCGCATATTAACAGTTAATGTATCGCGAGTGATTCACGAGGTCAAAATATTTGAAAATTCAAAACTTAATAAAATCGTTGAAAAGCTGATAAAATAAGCCAGTTATAATAAAACTAGTACGTAAAAGTTTAAGAAATCTACAAAAAATATTATTAAATTAAAGTCATTTGTTAATCTAAGAAAAATTTCGCAATCTTAAGTGATCTTTTGTTCTTTTGTCCAGAACTAAAAGTTAGTCAGATTTTATTCATGAGTTCTATTTTCGTCTGTTTTTATAAATACTTAGGAAAAGTTAAGGAAATGAATAACTATAGGTCAACATACGACTTTCAACAATGAGCACAACTATACCGTATACATAGCTACAAAAATCTCTTGGATGTCAAAAACGGGGAAAAATACCAAAGGGAAATTAAATCTCATAAGTCGAAAATAAACAGAAAACGCCATGGAAAAAACAGAAAAAAGACCAAACGACAAACAACTGTACACATAACACAACAAAGAAAACTAAAGACTGAGCAACACGAACCCCGCCAAAAACCGAGGGTGATCTCAGTTGCTCAGGAAGGCACCCGTCGTGTTGCTCATGTAAGTACAAACCCGGTAATAAGTCTAATTTGGTAGATCACTATCGGAGGAAAGAGGACGGGATTGTAGTTACGACAATTGAAACACATTCGTCGGCATCTGTGAAACAGATATTCCATAACGGTCAACCAACTCTTGATTGCGTCCGTAAAATTTACGAATGGATGATTTCAACTTCACCATTTGGTTTAATAGCTTTCTTGTGAGCAACCCTCTATCAAGGAAATCATGATAGAAAATGCAAGCCCTGGAATATCGTATCAACGGGAGAATATATACTCCATATGCAGGCGCTACTGGAATGTTGCTACATAGAAATGGAAACTTTACAATTGGTAAACTGACATCATCTCTTTTGTCGTAAAGTTTTGTTTTCAAACGACACTCGTTGTAAATTTCTAGATGTAAGATCCAGATATGAGGCAGACTTGTTTTTTGCTTTATCTCAAGTTAGATATGATGGATGCGTTCAACAAAGTCACCAAACTTTGAAATATTTAGTGAGAAGACATCATCTATATAGCGAAATCAAGCATCTTGATTATGTCAGTTGCAGAGAATATTTTGATAAAATCAGAGGGATTTTTCACAAAGTACGATTTATCCCTTCCTAAGACAAGGTACTTGTATCTATGTTGGCCATTCTTTTTTTATGAAACAAATCATTTTGTTTTTTCGTTTGGAATAAGAATACTTATGTAAAATGTAGAAAAGTCAAATGCTTAAATATTATTGCAAAATAAAAGAGTATCAAATAGTACTTTAAAAGATCTTTAGAATTTTTAGTATCCACATTTGATTCACGTCAAAAAGTGAAACAATTCAACAGAGATAACTAACGGTATTATTTATGCAAAAAACAATTATTGCAGTCAACACTGCATTCCTGATTCATGGCATGGGACGGTCATATAAATAATCTGGTGCTTTTACATTTGTTTGAGCGCTTAACCCTCCCAAAATTTGGGATCGTGGTAAAATAGTACTAGTAAAACACTAGAGACAACTAAAAACCATAGTTGAAAATGGGCTTAACTTTCATCAAAACTGTAAAAATCACAAATAAAACTAAACGAATGAAAAAGACTATCGATATAAAAGTACTCACAGTACCAGTCCTGTAGTCAGTACTTCGGTACTGACATGATTTATAACAAGCTTTTTTACAAATGTCCGTCTATAAATTTAGAAATTATTAAAAAAACTAACTTTCCAACTCCCCCAGGCAAAGTTGGCCTAAGATGAATTTGGCTATTATTTTTAGGTCCTTTTTGGTCATATAGCTCTTCTACTGATTCGGTTCACACAAATCCTTGGCTTTCAAATAATCGGTATTGAGAGTTTCTGGTGAAGGTAAACCCAAAAAACCGGTTCAGACGCGTGAAATTTTTGAGGTGTTGCGTTCGCTTTTTACTGGGAGCTAGTTTTAAGTCCAATTACAAGTAATAAATATTTCATGTTTTCCAAACTAAATTATATATCCTCATGTCTCCTACGGACTAAAAACTAAATAAGCAGGCTGAGGAGAACATGATCTAAAGCTATGCAAAAATGTATGTATCATCAGATGTAGGATGATTAGATAATTTTCTTTTATACAGCATAGTATTTATACAAAAAAGTTCACTTCAGGTTGTAAATGAAAAAAATCGCTATTTCTTTTATTTGTGTCCTTGTCGTGGTTAAAAAATTGAAAACAACACGTTTAATAATTTCATGCGTCCGAAGAGCTTTTCTGGATTTACCTTCATCAGGAACGCTCAATGCCAAACATTTGAAATCCGAGGGATGTATAAGTACCGAAACAGTTAAAAGTCACTTGCACGCAAGTCCCGCCTGAATTGTACTAGGCCAACATGGCTAATTGGATTTTTACGTTATAGACAGTATGGAGACATTATTGTACCTGTATCTTAAGCCAGTCATGGTATAATCATATTCCTCAGTAGTGTGTGCCTGACGTACACAAAATGACTCAGTTTCGGGTGATTCCATTTTAAGTATGAAAACCAGGAAAAATGCGTAATTGAATCTCAAAACGGAGATAAACTGTTGTGTTGATGGGGTGAAGGTTTCCATTTATGTAGGCATCCCCGCGTTCAACGGTAAAGGAAACGAAACTAAGGAAGAATTTCCACGATTGGGAATAGAACTCAGTCGTTAAATTTACAGACCAAACCAGGAACGAACTAAAACTCGAGGAAAGAACGCTAGTTATAACACCGAAGATTTGGATTTTTAGTTTCCGTATGATAAAATAACACTTCATATATTTGTTGCATTCCCAGCTTTTTATACTACCATCAAAACTCAAATCAAAACCTAAAAAGCCAAGAATGTAAAAATAATCGTAGAGCTGCATAAATAACCGTGAAAGTCATTTAAAGAATAGCAAACCTATTCGAGCTCAGCTTTGCCTGTGGGAGTTTAAATCGTAGTTTCTTTGAAATTCTCAAGTTGTTTTCGTTGAATGAAGTATTGATGTCAATGCAGCAAGTCTGTAAAAGGGACGTCGATTAGAGAAGCCAAATAATGGAGTCGATTTGAGACCAACACAAATACGTCGCTGAGAGGGGCATATAATTGACCCTCGATATAGAATTTCATTTCTTTATGATGTCAGATTTGGACGTCAACTTAAGGAACGGACGTCGATTAGAGACAAGACGTTGAACTTAGTCTTACATATTTAACTAAATATAAGTAATATTTTACATACATTAATTTTGATAGGTTTTTGTGGAAAACTATGTAGTGGTCAATCCTATTAAAATGAATTTAAAAAAACGACAAAAAACATTTGTTAACAGTCGTTCTTATGACGTAACACCACGCTAAAACGCTAAAATTCATTAAAATATAGTCAATTTTATGCTGATTTAGTCATACAAGTACGAGGTTTAGCTGTTCATAGCTATAAAACCCGGTTTAATCCACCATTTCCTACATAAGGAAATGCCTGTGGCAAGTCAGGAATATTACAGTTGTTTTTCATTCGTTTGATGTTTTTGAGCTTTTGATTCTGCCATTTGATAAGGAATTCTCCGTTTTGAATTTTCCTTGGAGTTTAATATTTTTGTTATTTTACTTTTAAGTCTGGTCAATCATTGCCCATAGCGATCAATATAATGCGTTGCCTGATCTCTCACGAGCAATTCTGGTTTAAATTAACAAAATATTTGTTTTTCAAATAATCAGAACTTTTTCCAGGACGAAAAAAACCCGAATAAAACTACTTTACTAACTGACAAATGAATGGTCGGAATATATTTATAATGTCTTTTAACTATTAATTCACTAAGGACTATGTGTCGACTTGGTATTATTTTCATTAAAAGTATATTTCTTTTCGTTATGTTATTTCGCACAATTATTGAGTATAGCAATCATTTTGATTCTTAACAAAGAGGAAATCCTGAACAATCATAGGTCTGTTCTATGTTCCTTTGGAATTTCAATCAAAGAATAACATGGTCTTCTCCATCTATAGATACAAAAATGACCTCACAAAAAACACATATTGCTGCGTCTGCCAAGTGCTTCGTGAAACCTCTTTCGCAGCTTTTGACATCAATTTGTAATTATCAATTAAAGTCGTGCTTCAGAGTTACTTTGAAAAGATCTACTCTATGGGCGGTTTGAATCAAATGAGGATACTAGAAAAGTCCAAGGATATGTTAGAGTACATACAATCTTTATCTTTTTCCTCTTGAAATAGTATAAAACCATTTAACTTCTCCCCAATTTACACTAGTATACCCCATCTTATACTTTCAGACAGATATTAAGAACTAGTACAACTATTTTACATAAAACAGAATGGCCAACGTAGAAACAAATATCTTGTTTTAGGAAGGGATAGATCATACTTAGTATAAAAAACTCAAACCAAAAAACTCTGAAAATGACATCCTGCAAATACTTGAATTTTATTTAAAACATAGTTTTTACGTTTGGAGGACGTATTTTTGCAACAAACTATTCATTCGGCCTTCCTATGGGGACACTTTCATCAACCTTCTTGCTGGCTTGTTCCCTCATTTGTGTGATGCGACTTCTATACAGAAGTTTCTCAGAAAAAAATGAAAAAGAAAGGGAGAGTTGGTTGAGAAAAGACACTTTACGACAAAAGACATGATTTCAGATTCTCAATCGTGAATTTTCCATTTCTGTGTAGAAACATACCGGCAGCGCCTGTTTATGGAGTATATATCTTCAAGTTTATACGATATTCCAGAGCTTGTGTTTTATATCATGTTTCATTGTAAACTTACAAAAAAGCTTTTAAACCAACGGTAAAGGTGATGTCTTCACTTTAATAGTTTTACGGTTGTCATCACGTGATGATTGATCCTTATGGTAACATCTGTGTCACAGATGACCACAGATACGTTTAAATTGTCGTAACCAAAATCCCGTCCTCCTTTTCACGATTGTTGCACCAGCAAGTAAGACTTTGCACCAAATTTATAATTTTATGGCCAATACGACTTGTGCAACAAGAACTTTTTAACCTGACGGATCGACTGCGTTCACCATCAGTTGATGGTTGGGCTAGGTTTTTTTTTAACAGTCTTGAGTTTTCTATGCGAGCTTTGTTGATTTATTCTTCCTCTTGTCGATTTTCGTTATTTGTCATAGTTTTGTCATCATTTTTTCCAACTAATTAGTTACGACTATCTCCTTGTTACCTCCCGACTCATTTGACAGACAAATTTGTTATTTATTTATTTTTTTTTTTTTTTTGCTCTGTCTTTTATTAGAAAACTAAAAGTAGAAATTAAAATGTATTTCATTACTTTTACGATATTTCACGATCCGATCGCAATACTTGTTTTCTGTCACTTATTAAGTCAAGATTAATTCATTTATTTGTCTTGCAGCCATTGACATTGGCATAGCGAACACGGTCAATGACGGTTTGAAACAGACACACCGTAAGAATAATAGGTTCATAAATTCGGAGAAAATGTCTTTTAAACCTAGGAGCATTTCAGAGGATTTGAAACAAACTTCTTTTTAACACTTTTCGTGTAAGTCGAAACCGAAAATCAATGTTGGCAAGGTGGCTTTTTGAGACTTTTGGTAGTATATGAATATAAAATTGGCGGCAATTGCAATTTCTTATCAAAATAAACTGCCTCATTTAAAAAACAATCAGTATTACCATCTATTTTACTACTAAAAAGCATGTCAAAAATGTAGCTTACAATGATAGCTACTTGAATATACATTGAATTTTTTAACGTTTGTGTTTGTGTTGGAGTTCAAGGGTCGCCTTTGGTAATTTCCCACTTTATTGTGCTTTGATGAAATATCTCATAATAATGTTAACTAATTGAATATTACATTCTAGTGTTATGTGTTTATGTTTGAGTTCAAGAGCCCCCCTTGGTAATAGGCCTCTTTGTCGTGGTTTGGTAAATGGAAGATTTATACCATGAGTGATGAATGATAATGAAAAATGATGAACAGTACTTTTTATGTTCACAAGATCAATTCAACATGGAATAACACATAGTTATATTCATATATATATGTCTGATTCTTTTCTTCAGGTATAAATCTACTTATAAATAAGAAGATGTGACATGCGTGCCAATGAGATAACTCTCCATCCAAGTCACAATGTGTAAAAAGTAAACAATTATAGGTCAAAGTACGGCCTTTAACACGGAGCCTTGGCTCACACCGAACAGCAAGCTATAAAGGGCCCCAAATTACTAGCGTAGCACAATTTACTTATGTTTATAGACGTAAAACGAATAAAACGGACCATGTTAGTCTTAAAAGTAGGAAATTGTTGTGGAAAGAGAAAACATACTCAGAGGTTGTTGGGTGCATAAGGTCAGTGGATATATAGACTGACATTATCGCTAATTCATTGGTTACTTGCAGACATGTTTACAACCCTTAGTATATCCAACCCGTAAAAACGAAGAAAATACCAAAGGGGAAATTGTAAATTTCAGGACAAAGAAAAGCAAACAACGCCATGGTCAAAAGATAAAAGGCAATATAGACCGACAAACGTGCATATTACACTGAACGGAAAACTAGACATTGAGCAGCATAAACAAAATTAAAAACATATACCGGGAGTTGCCTCTGGTCCTCCTGGAATGTTAATCATTTACTGCTCCACTAGTGGTACATGTATCTGCCGTTGGTTCATTACAGAAAAAAATATTTATATTTATTGAAAAAAGGAATGATGTGCATTACTCAATTTCAGTAAAGCAAAGCTAACTGTATCTGTTTGTCTTGTTTTTTATGTTAAATTGAATGTACCTGATCATCAAAAACTTTTGAATTATTCAGTGAAACATATCAACTATGCAACGGAACGTGGAGTTAAATGCGACTTCAAGCTTATTTACACGTCTCATCTGAAGAATCCCATGTACGTGTTGTTTATCATACCTAGAAATAAACGTATAGAATAGGAGCATATGAGCACTAAGTATTTTTGGCAAAACATGACAAAGTGACAGTACGTTTAGCTCAAGCTACAGAGGTGTTTGTTGACAAAGTTAAATTAGCGTAAAGAAGCAAACATAACCCTCTGAATCCCAAGCGGACATATATGTCCACTACCGGGCGGGTCCCAGGAGGACACATATGTCCAATTCACATTGTTATGAAATATAATCGAGTAGAACTCGTTAAATAACCGACAGAACTTATAAATAAGTTCTCATTTTAAAACCACACAATCATTTTCTACGTATTTTCAATCTACCAGGGCATCATTGTTAATGCTCTTCATGCAATTCCGTTAGTATTTGGGTTTGCAGCTTTTCATTTGAGTACACTGATGATCCGAGTCTCATGCAGATGAAACGGGCGTCTTGCAGACTTAATTTTCTTTTATAAATTTTGACTTGGATGGAGAGATGTCTCATTGGCACTCATGCCACATCTTCTTATATCTATTAATTATAATAAAAATTAGAAGAATTTGTATGACTACCAATGAGACATCTCTCAACCAGAAATCAAATGACGTAGAAGTTAGCAACTACTATAGGTCACCGTATGGCCTTCAACCTGATACCTTTTCTTTTATAATAACCAAACACCATGTTGATATGTCAAACTCCTCGAAATAGCCCCTAGTAAAGACAAGCTGTAAGCAACTATCACGACAATGGGATGGGAAGTTATACATTTACCAGTAAGAGTAAGCGAATTATAATATATCTTCATTTTAATCAGATTGATGAAAAATTTATTTAGGGCTTGACATATTATGTTAATACCAAAAATTCTTCTAGATGTCTATTCGTTATTTTGTTGTTTGCTTGTATTGGTGTAAACCCTGCATCTCTTTAATCTATTTCGTCCAAATTAGGGAAAGGTCTTAAAATTTTTAAAAAGTGGAGGTCTTCGAGAAGATGTACATGTAGATGTTCAATCCCAGTGTTTCCTTTATTTGTTTTTATTTTTTCCTTTAGAATTTCGTTTTTTTTTTTTTTTTTTTTTTTTTGCTGTTCAACGATTATAAATGTGTATTTTAAGTCTATTCTGACATCCAAACTTTGTCTAAGTTACAGAGCCTGTTCCGTTATAATTGAAAATAACTCGTAAGAAGTTAGCATGTGATCGAGGAAGTAATAACTCGTAAGAAGTTAGCATGTGATCGAAGAAGTCACTGTTCATAACCTTTTGGTTTTATTTGAAGCAATTACTGCCAAGCAACTTTTTGTGACGAACAAGGATTGGAAAATAACAAATAATACCAGTTAGGGCTATAACCAAAAAAAATCCTCGATTTTCATTCCCATCAGATGTTCAAGGGTATTTTATTTCAATTTGCTTGAAGTTTTCAACAACAACAAAAAAAAAACTAATGAAAAATAAATTGAAATTAAATTGAAATCGAAAAAAAAATCGATTTACTGTAATGCATGGTTCTTTGAATTATTTAGATATAGTTAAATAGTTTTTGATACTTGAAGTTTCACCTAGTCTGACAACGCATTAACGATTAAACAGACATACATAAATAATCATACATCATGCTCTTTTAAAACGGTGTATAAAAATGTATACCTTAGTTAAGTATATGTATACTGACGCACTTTAAAAACGCAACACTAGATTATTCTTTTATATTCACATTTTCAAATATGCAATTTTGTAAAAAAAATGTATAAACATAATTTTATTCATTTCTTTATTGTCTAAAAAGAAGTTTGCAGTTCGAAAGTTAAACTGATGACGTCATTTTAATGTTCAAATCATGTGGTATGCATTGAAACCCTGGTTTTCCCCTTATCGATGGATGTGTCACCGTCGAAGGCAATGACTGCATGTTACCAACGCCAAAATGATTGTCAGAAAGGTCAACCAATTCTGTTGGGCATGTTTGGAGTTCTGTTTTGTACCTTTTGATTTTGCCTCTGTCCCATGCATTACAGTGTGTTTTGGCATTTAAGCGGTTTACACTTTAGGGCTTCAAATGTTTTTCTGCAATAGATTCTTTGGCATTTTAATATATGGGAAACATTTTTGGCATGAATCTGTCTGTCATGGCATTCGGCGACTAGATTAGCAGTTGACGTTGCGGCCGTAAACATGTCTCGCAAATGACGTTGCATAATCAAATTTTATTGGCGTGGCGTTTTCACTACATATTGATCTGGTCATGGATGGTCATCAACAAATCCCGTCTGCCTGTACCGTTGTTGTAAGGACAGTAAGACGAGTTTCTGACGTGAAATTTTCTGAAAACACCACGCTCACGTTTTCATGCCTGCAATTTTCTTATGACCGGATTCAGATTTTCATTGCTTAGTCTCGGCAATATGGAGATGCAACATATTTTAATGATTCAAGTGTGGGTATGGATTGCAAGAATTGTTTTCACGAAAAAAAAAACTTTAAAAAATCATTTATGGGTTTCAATTTTCGCTTTAAGAAATTCGTGCGACTTCAAAAATCCGGTATGTTCAATAACCTCAGGTAAGTCAGGTATTGAATTCATCTAATTATAAAGAAGTATGGTAAGCATAAATAGTAGTTATATGAGGATCAATCATGATTTGGTAAAAAAAAAAATCATCAAAATGTGTGTTGCGTTTCTAAATAGATATAAGAAGATGTGGTATGAGTGCCAATGAGACAACTCTCCATCCAAGTCAAAATTTATAAAAGTAAACCATTATAGGTCAAAGTACGGTCTTCAACACGGAGCCTTGGCTCACACCGAACAGTAAGCTATAAAGGGCCCCAAAAATTACTAGTGTAAAACCATTCAAACGGGAAAACCAACAGTCTAATCTATATAAAAAACGAGAAACGAGAAACACTTATGAACCACATCAACAAACGACAACTACTGAACATCAGATTCCTGACTTAGGACAGGTGCAAACAAATGCAGCGGGTTTAAACGTTTTAATGGTACCAAACCTTCACCCTTTTTCTGAAACAATAGTGTAACATAACAACATAGAAAGACACACTATAAAATATCAACTGAAATAAAGTCCGTCAGTATATTTGAATAAATTCTGAGTATGACTTTTTTAGTAGAATGTTTTTCTTTTTTTTCTCTCCTTGGTTAGTGGAACGTCCGCTCCGGCCTGTCTTTTCCCACTGATGACCTGCGGCCTGAAAATTTTCTCCCCGCTGACAAGCCGTTTGAAACCAAGTAGTAGCAAAGTAAGAATAATGATGCAGCCAATTTATTAATTCACGACATATTGTTTAGTTGAAGAAGTGATGATTTGGATATGATTTTCCATTTATGAAGAGATATCAAATAAAGAAGTATTCCAGACTTCGACACTACTGTATACTTCCGATTTAAGTTTTTTTTGTATATTTTTTCCATACTAAAACCTTCTTTTAGCTAAATTATTTCATCAGATATCAAATATATTTCAAGAAATCAAACTTTGATAGTAATGGAATTAGAACTTTTGCAATTAATAACACTTTACACTATGAAATTCGATCAAACTATAGAGTGAGAGACCCATATTCGCCGCATAATTCGTCATTTCCACTTACATCCGACCTACATTCGAATATTTGGAACTTTTTATGAAGGTTTCAGAAATTTAACTATATGAAAAAAATGTTTGATAAAAAAATTATCTTCAAAACATTGGTTAATTGTTCTAAAACGAACGCAAACTCAAGAGGAAATTAAGTTGTTCGTGTACAATGGGGAACACATATTCGCCGCAATGTATGATATTACCATCCTCATTATCCTGGTATATTATAAAAACAAATGTTTGCAATTACATGAATTAGCTTGAGAGATCATTCCTATACGATTTTTCTCACAAATATTTACTTTAAGACTGCGCATGATTGCCATATAAATCTTACATAATTGCCAAACTCATTTAAAAACACCTGCGTATTTCTCAATATGTGCGAATAACCTTGGAAATGGGGTAAAGAGGAATATCAACAGTTGTAACATTACAAACAGCCTTTACCATCTATTTAGGCCAGTACTGGATAAAGGCAAACATTTACAGAAAAAATAGCAAAACAGCGAAAATGTGTCCAAGGCGAATATGCGCCACACACTCTAACCGTTTTACAATCCGTTGACTGTGCAACGCTTACTGTATTATCAAGTACCTGCAAGTTTATTTCGAAGTTTTAAACAGCAACGTCACGAATAACACTCTTTTTGTTGACGTCATATGCGTTAACGGTACAGGTTGAAAATAAAACAACAATGTTTTTATAATGTCTATTCAGTTGGAAAGCAAGCCCTTGGAAACGTCCGTTGTCGTCAAGCTCTATCAGCAACAATAGCAGGGGGAATTAATTAGGTGGCGCTACAGTCGTCGGTGACGTTAAAAATTCCGCGAAATCAATCGGCTAAAAATCGACGTTTAAACTATTTTTTTCAACTTGTCACAGTCGGAAAGCTGACCCCGGTTTGACCCCATTTCTTAAAGCAACAATGGAAGTCATGTGACTACCATATTTGGGCATTTTTTGTGTCATTTTTTCTTCAACTGAAACGAGTCTGTTTCCTCCAAAAAATCATATCAAAGGAAATCAAAGCATGCTGTAAGTTACAAATGCCAATTGTGTATACCTTTTAGAAGTTATAACATACAAATTGTTTTGATTGAGCGTACTGAATTAGAATACGAAGCTTTCAAACCCCAGGTCGTCACTCGTCTTGTTATTTTTTTTTCAACACATCAGTTGAAATTTCTTTCTTAACTTCTGGGGAACCTATGCTGAATTTAAAATATGTGATGAGGCTTTTTATGAACTGGCATGTGTCAAATTCAGTGGCGGATCCAGAGAGGGGTTCCGGGGGTTGGAACCCCCTTTTTTTGGACGATCAATGCATTTGAATGGGGACATATAGTTGGAACCCCCCCCCTTTATCCTGGGTTGGGACACCCCCTTTTAAAATGGTTGGATCCGCCCCTGAAATTTGTGCCACTTAATACGCTGTAATACGCAAATGTGCCACTTCGATGTGTCGAAATTTCTGACGAAGCGGTTCCGATAGTAATCTACGAGTTACGTCCCTTTGTTGACACTTTTCATGAACAAACTTATTTGTACTATTATATATATTTAGCATCATATGATGTTATTTACAAGTGAATTTTATTAAAATAATTAATTATCTTTTTACTAAATATATTTTTATACTACAGACATATGTAAAACAATTAGGTAAAAATATTTTATCATTTCTAAAACAGTTTCAGAACTGAAATAGGGCTTTAATATTACAGTAAATGTTACTCTGGGCCGTAATATATTATTCCAAGAATTACTTTGATATTTTGTATATATTTTTACTGCTGTAACTAAATAATACCAACACAGAAATAAATTTTCATTTATAAAGGTCAGGGCTAGCCAAAATATGCATCTAGACAGGGTTAAAATGTTGAATTCCATTGCAATACTGATGCCAGAGACATATATACATGTGTATATATGTCTCTGCTGATGTATATCTGATTCTACCTTTTTTTATATACATTTAAAAGAAATAATAATCAAAAGTATTCTCAGTGTAAATTCTTCATAATTTGAAATAAAAGGAAATTGGTTTGCAATCTGTGTATAATTTAACTTTAAACAATAAATTTTGTCTCATTGATTCCATATAGGTTCTACTGAATGGATTCAAATTGCAAAAAAAAAGCCTAAACCAATGGATAATTATTTAAATGGTTAATCATGAACTTGCGAATAAATAACAACAAGAAAGATTCGATTTCCATTTTTTTCTTCTATTTAAAAAAATTAACTAGGCATACAAGTATTTCAGCGCAGTTTCTGAGTGCTAAGTCAATAATTATTTTTTAGAACACAAGTAAGTCACACTTCATGTAATTATGAAAATGCTTCGAATAAGAGTGATTAAAATGCAAGTCTGAAAGAGATTGTTTTAAGTTCAAAGGACAAGACTTTTATGTTTCCATTGTACATGTAATATTTGCATTTATTTTTGCAGGATTCCTTCATTACAAAAAAAATATATTAACAATGAATGATTTTTTCCAGTCATCTTAAATTCTAGGTTGTGTACAGACAGTTTAAAATTTCCTTACCTTATTGTTTCAGTGAGAGTCAAACATTTCACTTAAACAGAATAATTAATCAAGTCAAATTCACAGCTGAACTTGCCATTGCTTTTTCAAACAAACACACTAAATGTGTGTACATTCTGTTCACATGCATGTTGACATCGATGTGTACTGTAACGGAAATTGGTCATAGTTCATTTATTTTGATATGAAATACCAGTTGTCTTTTCCTATCTATTGTGTTTCTATATGTATATAAGTTTCTCCATAGTTGGAGCACCATCTGTTACTTTAAAACACCCCTACAGTAGGTATAGTCTTGAGTTTCACCCCTTTAAGTATAATGGACTGATCCATATGGTAGTATATAAACCAGCTCAAGCCAGTGAAACGCTGTAAGTTTTGTGTTGGCCATTGAGGAAGTAACATCGGATAATATTCCAACTGGTAAGTAGAGTGAATTTAATGATTCCAAAGGATATATGTGGATATTTGCAATAGTGATTGTGTTATAAAGTGAAACTTATATGATAAGTTTATTGTATTAGTGAGAATGCAAGGTGTATACTTGCTGGTGTTGCAAGTTGTACTATTGTGGAAGTGTATTAGTGAAAGTGCACTGTGTTTAACCTTACCAGTTTGGAGAATATTCATTGTGTGCGAACTCATAGGGATAGTTAGTGCGTGAGTTCAGCTGTGTTTATATATATATTCCTTGTGCATTGAAGGATTTGTGCAAGTGTAATTGTGTCATTGTGTTATTGTGGTTAGTTGCATACTCACAAGGTGATACTACAAATTGGTGGACATTGTAAATAAAAGTTGTATATGTGTTATTGTATATTGTTACGTTTTGTGTGATACTTACTTGATGCATGTTGCATAGCAATCTGTTAGTGACATTGTGAATAATTCGGTCTGATACATGTTGCATAGTGATTGCATAGTGACATTGTGAATAATTCGGTCAGATACATGTTGCATAGTGATTGCATAGTGACATTGTGTATATATATTCTGTTGTGAAACATTGTGTTTATGCATTGTGAATGAGGTACTTCACCTTGCATTTTGATTTATGTGTATTGTGTTGTGTATATATTTTGCATTGTGAATTCATTTAAGGGTGTGTTAATTGTTTTGAATAGGACAACTGGTTGTGGTACAAAATTGTGTTTAACACTTGAAATTCCCCTATTCAGGTACGGATCCATTGATCGCCCGTTACACGTTACAGTACCACCAAAAAACTACAATGTCAAATAATGTCTTTCTTTCGGAATTTAGTTGAAACGGGGTTTCATAAGGGGTGATAGAACGTTAGACTTGAAATATTTTTTTTTAAATTTGAGATGCATATTATTTTTTTGTTGGAAGATTATATATAATCTTAGTTTATCTGTGAAAAAAGAAGAAAAAACTAACAGACAATTTCGCGTAATTTTTTTACATATTTGTTAAAGGACGGCCAATTTGGGTATTAGATTCTTTAATAATAAGACACATGCTTAAAAGATAGAAATCTATTTCTGACTCGGCAAGTAAGAAACAGAAAATAGAAAATTTTCCAAATTGCCGCCAATTTAATTTTTCCGCGAAATTAACGCAATTTCAGAATGGCGGGCTTTAATATCAGTCCCATTGTTGTCTTAAGAAAGTAGCAACAACGGTCGTTTCTTAGGGCTTGCTTTCCGACTGAATGTGGTAGAGTGTTTTATATTTATAGAATAACTAATCGAAGAATTCAAACATAGAAAAATATTCAACGAGTGACCGAACAACACATTAATTCACGAATGCGCGTAGCGCATGAGTTAATTATCAGTGTTGTTCGGTCACGAGTCGAAAATTTTTCGATATTTGAATTCTTTGATTAGTTATTCTCTTTATTACATTGGCAAATGGCTTTTTTAATGAAATTAAAGTAGAAATGGTAAGGAACTATATCTTTTTTCAAACAATCAAAAAGTAGATAACAAACTGACAACGACATGGCAAAGACCAAAAACGACCAAAAGACAAACAACGGTCAACAAAACATACCCAAAGCCTCATATATCTTGTAACATGAACAAAACCGAAATGTATTATTCAATATGTAGAGTAAACTTGACGTGAATTTTCAAATGAACACAAGAGCATCTGTACCGCTTCCGCAGACCTAAGAAATTCAAAAGTTTAAATTACCAACATTTAGAAAAACACAAAAACAATATTAAATTTATAAAACTCCAACCACTTCAAACCGTCCATAAACAACCAGGACAATCACATAAACAGTTTGAAAATTCCCGTAAAATTTGCGAACTGTCTTGGATTAAACGACTTCCCTAGGTCTAAATAGCAGTATCATGGGCCAAGGATAAAATACAACGCAATCATAGGTCTCATGGCAATCGCATTAACCGCAATCAACGAAATAAACATCGTTCTAATTTTACACTTGATGATTTTGTTATCTATATTTAAAACATTGTTAGACATCAATTATTATGCAAACTGGGCCAAATACCAATTGGTAAATTATATAATATTTATAACGAGTGTAATACAATATCGTTTTCAGTCCAAAATATGAGTGTACACGTATTATTACAGCTTTTTGTCACCGTAGACGGTTCCCTCAAAATGACAAACCTGAAGATCATGAAAAGTATTTTCTAAAATAAAACACATTAATAGAGTTATTTATTTTATTAAGTTGTCTAGTATTTTTTATGACTCTACCATTCAAAACTTAATATCCTCCATATTTTGATAACATTGAGCCACCTAAAATTTCTTATTCGTATAAAACCCAGCAGAACTTCTGAAGTTTAATTTTTAACTATACGTCAGTGACATCAGACGTCAGCATAAAAAAAAATAATCCTCCTTCAACATGATTCTGTGATGTGTTATCTATGGCCATGTAACTACAGGGGACCCCAACATCGTTCAAGACCGAGATGTTACCAAAATATCGTCCACCGTCGAAAATAAATTGAGAAGAGTGTCGTCAGGTAATTAAAGATGCTCTTTTATCCTATTGTAAAAAATGGTGTAAAAGGGAGAAATCTGACACAAAGTCACTTGATTCTTATCTAAATAAATGTCTGAATATTGTTGATATTCGCATATTAAATTTCGAAAATAATTTAGAAACAAATAAAAGAGTAAGTAATACGCCCATTTCCGGGATGAAAAACAAAATTCGAGTACTCGCAAAGCGTTTTGTGTTCGTACCGGCCGACAAAGCAGCCAACAATGTGGTGGTGGTATGACGTAAATACTACACGGAATTCCTTAAGAATGAAATTTTACATTCAACTACATTCAAGGCCGTACGCTCCACAGAGAGTCATATAGTAAATAATCATGGCACTACCACAGCTCAGCTTAAGGCCTTCTCTGAACATTTGAAGGTCCCCACTATGTATTGGTTACCTAAACTACACAAAAACCCGTAAAATATTGTTACATCTCAGCCTCTAGTAAGTATTCTACTACTTATATTTCGATGCTTTTTGTGTTCCCTAACTACTATCAAAGAGCTTATCAATAATTTGTGTAATAAAACATATGAAAATAGTAGAATTAATCATTTTTCGAGTGTAAAAAAATCTATGTTTTAGATACATTACGTGCTTTTGACGGTCGGTTGACAGCTTTGACTTTTCCACTCTTTATACTAAACTTCCACAATTTTATCAAATAAAAGTTTTCCTATTTAATTAAATGGTCGTTCGATAAATCCGATTGCAAATTTATTTACTGAAATTCATATACATATAAATAAGAAGATGTGGTATGAGTGCCAATGAGACAACTATCCATCCAAGTCACAATGTGTAAAAAGTAAACAATTATAGGTCAAAGTACGGCCTTCAACACGGAGCCTTGGCTCACACCGAACAGCAAGCTATAAAGGGCCTAAAAAAGACTAGTGTAAAACAATTCAAACAGGAAAACTAACGGTCTAATCTATATAAAAAACGAGAAACGAGAAACACTTATGAACCACACCAACAGCCTTTTTCTCAAATGAGAAAGGTTTATATGCTAGATATACTTACTGGGGATGTGATGAGATGATTAAAGCCGTAAATTTTCTCCTTGACAACATTTATGTACGTTTCAGCGATAAAGTTTATTGACAGGTTGTAAGTATTCCTATGGGCACCAATTGTGTCCCTTTAATAACAGACTTGTTCCTTTGCTGTTATGAATCACAGTTTATGGCCAAACTCAGTAAAAAACCGTCTAAATTCCCTTTAATTGATAAATTCAACAACTCTTACGTTATCTTGGTGATATTTTTTTCCGTTACATAATCAAGAATTCTCTAAACATACTGCCGAAATTTACCCAAAGGAACTTACTTTAAATAAATCAAATATTAACAGCAATAAATGTCCTTTCCTAGATTTAGATATTTCAGTGTTATACCAGAAACGCTTCAAAAAATTTACGACAAAAGGGATGATTTTTCTTTCCCTATTGATCATTTTCCTTTTTCGGACGGTGACGTTCCTTTGGCACTATCTTCCGTATAGGATGTTTATATATAATTCGCTATGCCCGTGTCTGTAGTGACGTTTTGGATTTCAATGAGCATAATCTATGTATTACTAGTAAATTATTAAGTCAAGGATTTCGTTACCACAAATTAAAACCTTTACTTAATACTTCCATAGATACAAAGATTTGGTTTGCAAGTTTAGCTGTACCTGCAGAAACTTATTTCAAACGGAATAGCACATCCTAAATTTACGGTGATGTTGTTAACCGAGCCCAGAAATTTAGATACAGTCCGGGTAAACTTATAAATCCTTTAAATTATCTTATTCTAAAAGGTTACCAATTCTGTACTTAAATCTTTGAATATTGTGTTTATTGGTATAAATATTGATTGTGATATCAGTAAATTAAAACCATACTAAATATTATTGTTATACACAGGTTTACTTTCACGGTACTACAATCTGTCGATACCTATATTTTGGCATTATACCAGGTCATGTTTTTCTCTGATTGTTAATGACGTCTTTACACTAAATCCATTGGATATTGGATATGTACCGATTGATATTTCAGTCTGAGATACATGATTTTTTTTATTAGTTTTTATTGGCTTTGAACTAGCTGTCAGTAACTGCGAGTACTCTAGATCTGTACTTAGTGTCTTTTTTGTTGTTAGGGATGAGTGATGGATAAATACCTTGCAACGTCCGGTCTGTGTTTTTGCTTGTTGTTTTTCTGCTTTGTATCGATCTGATGAATTAAGCCTTTTTCAACTGATTTTTATAGTTTGTTCTTATGTTGTACTGTTACCTGTTACACCACTGTCCCAGGTTAAAAGGGGGGTGGGGGTGAGCGCTCACGCACATGTTTAACCCCGCCACATTGTTTATGTGCCTGTTCCAAGTCAGGAGCCTGTAGTTCAATGGTTGTCTTTGGTTCATGTCTGTCATATTTGTTTTTCGTAAATTGTTTTGTTATTAATTATGCCGTTAGTTTTCTTGATTGAATTGTTTCATATTTTTTATATCGGGGCCTTTTATAGCCGACTATACGGTATTGGTTTTTCTAATTGTTTGAGGCCGTACGGTTGCCTATAATTGCTTACATCCACTTCATTTGAACTTTGGCGGATAGTTGTCTCATTGGCAATCATACCACATCTCCTTATTTTTATCTGACATCTCCTTATTTTTATATGACATAGAACACCAAAGACTGAGAAAAACGAACCCCACCAAAACCGAGTGTGATCTCAGGTATTCCGGAAGGGTAAGCAATTCCAACTCCACATGTTCGATCATAATGCTGCTGATAACAGGTGATTATTTTAAGCACACTGATATTTCCATGTATTTTGATTTCCAGTAAGTATGATTTTAAAGTCAGGTTTCTATATTGAAAATATGTAATTTAGATCAATCTTGAAGCATTTGTCCTATAATGCCAAAATTATTTTCTTCTTATTCCGCACACCCAATTTACGTGAAGATAAGTAAGTTCGAACTAACACTGAAACATTCTAGTACAACCGAGCCTTTTTTAATCCAACCAATGGAACATCACCATCCAAAAAGGAAAATTAAATTTAAAAGGGCGAGATCCCGTCTCTTTTGTCGTAAATGTGTTTAACAAGTTTCCTGTACGAAACTGAAACATTCTAATCAAGAAACAGACAATTATTGCTGTTCTTATTATATTGATTTGAAGTCAGTTCCCTGGAGTAGAAGTCCGTTGTATAGTTAAAGAACTATGATGTTTTAAGTAAAAAGTATCACCAGCGTAACGTTTACCGTAATTATTTGTTTTCTTTGTTTTGTTTTGTTTTGTTTTTTTTTTTTTTTGGTAATGGACAAATTCAATTCAGATCCGTCTATTTAACAGGAACAGAAATCATTCTTCTGTCAAAGGGGTCCAACTCGGTAGTGCCAATACAATTTATTTTCAATTATGTTATCACATTGTATTTGTTGTCTTCTTCAAAAAAGTGACATATCATTTGTTTTAAATATAGCTCGCGTCTTGATGTTTTATCTATATATAAGTACATACTCAGATGTTTCCTTTTAATCTGACGATTTATACTTCACCTGTTACAAAAGACTATTTAATTGTCGGATACAAGAAACATGGCAGTCTTGTCACTTGATTTTTTTCAAAACATTAATTATAAGAAGAAAAAACGAATTTCCCCCTAAACGACAAGCGTTTACCACGAACAAGTATCAATTTAGTCTGTCATTTTTACAACTTTCAAATTAGTAAATGATATAAACTTCAAATGCATCGCTTATTACATTTCGTTAAAATGATTAATTACAATGAATTACATTAAACAAGATATAAAACGTGCATTTGTTTAGAAGATTCTTAGAAAGCATTTGATAGGAACGTCTCCTCAGAACGGGAAGTGATAATAATTATGAAGGAGCTGTTTATTTCAATCATTGCTTTAGTTTTCTTTATTGCAGGTAAGAAAGTTTATATGGATTTTACTGTGAAAGAAAAGAAAAACGAAATTGTAAATAAATGACATGTCACGTATACAAAATGAAGGAAAAACAACACGCATGAAAGATTTTTATATGAAGATAGCAGACAGTTGGCAAAATAACCTTTAAATGTTTCAAAACAATTCTTGAAATGTCCTTCAGGCAAAGTTGACCATTGATGAATTTGGCCATTCTTTAGGTCCTTTTTTGGTTATATAGCTCTTCAACTTTGCTTTCAAATATTCGGCTGTAAGCGTTCCTGATGAAGCACTTCGGACGCATGAAATTAATATCGTGTTGTTTTCATTTTTTTTAGAAAGCTGTAATGGAGTTTAAAGTATTTGCTTGTTATCTTTTAATATTCAGTAAATCTAAAACTGTTCTACTTGAGCTTTAACTTTGACTGTCCCTCTGGTATCTTTCGTCCCTCTTTTAAGTCGATTTTCTTGGGTGCTCATTGGTCAGCAAATCTCATAATGGCGTCGATTTTATCATTCTGGTCACGTGATTTTCAGTTTTTAAAACATGATGTTTTTTTAGCAACGGCAATGACGCCACGAAATCGACAGCGTAAAGACATTTTATGTATGCACCATGCTCGAACAACTATATCTTTTGATACTGCAGGTTTACAAATCTCATAATGTGATTCTTTTAAGACTGAAAATGTAGAATTTCCTTGATAATTTGATTGGCAAAGATGAAAAAATATGCCGCGGAAAGGACACTTGTAAGAAAATAAATGTAGATTAAAATTACACACGAAATGGTAACGTATTTTCCTTAAGAGTGATGATACCTCCTGATTTTATGAACATGATATGCCTATTATTATCAAAACTCGCCAAGTAAACCGGCCGTGTTATGTGTCAATAGACCTTATTGCTATTTGGGAATCTGCGACACTTGACCCGAGAATATACAACACTTGAACTATTGACGTCGTTCAACAATCACTTTTCCTTTGTGGCGTCGGACATTTTCTATTTTGACGAACACATTTTGCGGTAACCTTTGTGTTGTCCAGTAATGCCAGACAAATAGCGATTTTGTTGTGGCGTGTATAAGTATCCTGCCACGTTCACTCTGTGTTTTTGTTAGATTTATTTCTATGTGTATCCATCTGATGAGTTCAGCCATTTTCAACTGATTTTTATAGTTTGTTCTTATGTTGTGCTGTTACACCACTGTCCCAGGTTAGGGGGACGGTTAGTGCCTTCAAACTAGTATAAACCCGCAACATTCTGTATGTGCCTGTCCAAAGTCAGGAGCCTGTCATTTAGTGGTTGTCGTTTGTGGCTTTGTAACATATTTGGTTTTCGTTCAGTATTTTGTACATAAATTAGGCTTTTAGTATTCTCGTTTGAATTGTTTTATATTTGTCATTTCAGAGCCTTTTATAGCTGACTATGCGGTATGGGCTTTGCTCATTGTTAAAGGCCGTACGGTGAACTATAGTTGTTAATTTCTGTGTCATTTGGTCTCTTGTGGAGAGTTGTCTCATTGGCAATCATACCACGTCTTTTTATTTTTATATATAAGGTGTATTCAACAAGTCCAAAACTGGCGACCGACCAAAGGGAGATAATTCGAATGATAACTCGTTCGTGAACCGGACGGCTAATCAAAGACGAGTAAGAAGTATTTCGCTTAATTTTAGTACGGGAAACAGTGTTTCTGGGCCATAATATCCAATACTTTATCTGTATGCTGTAGAAAAAGGAATAAATATGAAAACAAATCTTGAAAATTGTAATTAAGCATTCGCATGAGTACATCTGTCAAGTTTCCGGATTTAAACAGTGAGGAGAAAGTATTATAGGATGGCTGTCTGTTCTGATTCTTGGTTTGTTAGATCACTGTTTCATTGAAAACTCTTTCTAATTATCATCCAGACATTATGGATTTGCTTGGGAAATTGCCAATTATCACATTAAAACATTTACATATGGTATCCATGTCAGAAATTACAATATATTATTTTGATAATCCCTTTTTTTTTAAATGACACAATACACAACAAAACAAATGACAGGGTTTGCAATTCCTGTCAGGCCAAAGGTCAAAACAGAGTTTTTGCGCCTGTCCCAAGTCAGGAGCTTCTGGCCTTTGTTAGTCTTGTATGTTTTTTAATTTTAGTTCATTTATATGTTTTGGAGTTTAGTGTGACGTCCATTTTCACTGAACTAGTACACAATTTTATTTAGGGGCCAGCTGAGGACCACCTCCGGGTGCGGGATTTTCTCGCTGCGTTGAAGACTCATTGGTGGCCTTCGGCTGTTGTCTGCTCTTTGGTCGGGTTGTTGTCTCTTTGACATATTCCCCATTTCCATTCTCAATTTTATTAGAATGAAAAAACCAAATAGCTTGCAAAGAAACAAATTCTTCAAAGAAAAAAATGCAATTCTGACTATAATTTGTATAACCTAGCATTTTGTATTATCAAGTTTCCTTTTACAGAGATATGGAAGGAATTAACAAAAGGAAAATATTTACCTTTTTTTTCAATCGGTCTCTTTAAATAAAGCCCTCATGATAGATATAGTTTATTATTTGTCATTTTTTCTATACTTGTTTTACCATGTAATATTGCTACCTACATACACATTGAAATTACATGTTTGTGAATGTAAAGCCTTTGTATAGAGAGAATGACATTTCCATTTGTAATAAACATTGTCGTGGGCATCATATGACTTACACATTTTGATACCAGACGTTGACTTACACAACATTTTTTCTTGCGTTATCCGTGATGATAACTGTCTTACTTGTAATTAGTGAACATATAGTTAATTGTCTAAGACAAATGGACTGGACACAAATTATGCAATTGAGATTTGCACTCTCCGATAAATCACATATAATACATGTAAAGTCATTAATTACAATGAATATTTTATATGAACAAAAGAATACACCAGACTTTTATACAAACATACAAGTATGTAAGATAATCCCTTTCTTCTTCTTCTTTATGTAAATCCCTCCAGCTAGCTGTGTTCCCTTAACGGATTAGTTTTTTTTTTTTTAAATGTTCACGTATTCACAAGTTATTCCAAATTTAAAAAGAAATCCTCCACCGGAACGTTGCACATGCACAAAATTTATTAACAGAAATGTACATATTATATACACGAATAACCCATACGTTCGCCAGGATGTAGATTCAATGATAAAAGCAATGTCTAGCTTAATAAAATCTAGGAACAGTCGGCACTAGTTTGACTGTTGAAGAAACTGGATAGAGTTTATGTGTTAAAGAGACATCATTCATATGAAAGCCTAGTAGAGTAAGTCTAAAAAAACTTTGCATTCCAGAGATGATAAAGATGGATATTTTCTAGATAATGTTGACATCTCTGTTAATAAGCAATGATATATGTTTGCGTTATAAAAGTTAGTTCTACTCAAATTTAAAAAGTCAAGCTATATGCACATTTAGGCTTTTATATGTTATATATTAGAGGTAGGCAAGCAGATATTAATGCTGCAGATAGTTAAGCATATAGTTCACACTAAAGTTTTAAACGGCTACTATTTTACTATTGATAATATAAACCACATAGACACATGGTAGTAAATGTTATCATTGGTGTCTTAATGGGGAGCTGTGAGACCCAGGGAAGCTTTATATCTCGGTGGATAATCTCTTTTTGTGAATTTCATAACAGTATATTCTGGACATGTTTTTAATCTTTCCAAGTATTTCTTGGTTGTTCGGTATAATGCCCAGATTTGCAAAGTTCTGACAGTCTACTATAAGTGTATATATTGCATCACGGTTACTGAAGTGAGTTGTCCATTTCGTTTCAGATATAATACTCAACATAAAGGTTTTGATTGGAGTATATAATGCTATCCTGATGTTCATATACAAAGGACAAGTTGTTAACACATGACATAGGTCTTCCGTTTCAGTTCTACAATTTGGACAAATCGGGTCTACTTCGGCCTGTTTAAATCTGTTTCTATGAGCTTGTAATAGATAAGTTCCCGATAACATGCGGCTCTTTGTAATTGCTTTTCTGATGTCCGAGACTGATGAGGAAACTGTAGCCAAAACAGGATGTGTGACACCTATTCCTAAGTTTGAAATTGCTAAATTTTGTAGAGTTGATTTTTCTTCACATTCTAAGCGTAGTTTGTTAGTCCAATGTTCGTTTATTGTTGATTTTGTCAGTCTTTTCCATTCTATTTTTGTATACTTCTTTTCGAATAATTCAAGAAAGAAAGGTAGGTTGTACATCTCTAAAATTTCTGTTGTTTTGGTAAAGAAGCTTGTTGATCTGCCGGACATATATTGACGCATATCTAGTGATCTAATAGTTTCATTTTTGCTGTTATGAACACCAAATAAGAGGCTAAGTTGTCTTTTATGAATTTCAGCATTAAGCGGAAGAGCTCCCAGAAGTAGGTATACTGATGCATATGCTGTCCTTTTAGGAAGAGACTGTAGTTTTCTCAAAATATCGAGGTGGAAACTCGATAGAAGCGTCATTTCTTTAGAGTTCACATACAGAGTTTCAAGCCCGTATTGCAGCCTTGGTAGGACGTATGCTTGATAGATCCTATATGATGATTTAGGGTTTAAACCATTTGAGCCATGTACACCCGTCTTTATATACAACGTTCTTCTTGCTAAACTGATGCGATCTTCTACATTTATTCTGGTTTCATCTTTTGTTTATCTTGTTAGCCCTAGATGAGTTGTACGATCAGAACAATTTAAATCATTGTTCCCCATTTTAAAAGCATCGCTATCTTCAGGATCTTTACGTTTATTTCCAGTCTTTATTATAACATTACTCTTTTGCGGATGGATATTAAATCGATGATCTTTTGAGTAGTTATCGACAATGTTCAGCATTTCTCGCATTTCTTCTCTATTGAGGGATTAAAGTACGATGTCATCTGCACATGTAGGACATCCCACATAATTGTTTCCTATATGAGTACCTATATTTCGTTTTTGCAGATCTAGAAGCAGTTCATTTATGCCTTATATAGGTGAGTTGATAGGACACCTCCTTGACGCACGCCCTGGTGTATATCAAAGCTTGTACTTGTTTCTCCTTTCCATTTTACTGTTGATGTTACACCGCTATATAGCTCCTCAATAATGTTCCACAAATTCAGATTTAGCCCGTAATGATATAGCCTGTCCATCAGTATTTCGTGACTAACAACGTCAAATGCCTTCTGACTGTCGAGTGTTGCGACAAAAATGGTTTGCTTTCCTTTCATGATTTTAAGTACTTATCATAAACAAAGGGATGATCATTCTCTTACAAATTTAGAATATTGTAAAGAGTTTAAGGCTCTGTCAAATGACCTCTTGATGGGTTTTAATCAAGAATTCGTTTCATGGTCAATGTAATGCTTATAATAAATGCATGACTTCCTTTTTGGGTACTTCATTTATGAATAGGTTTTGGTAATGTAGGAACATGCTTACGATATGGAAAATTTTGATCAATTGTGTTTTAGACATTAGATGACACAACAGTACAAAAGAAAGAAATTGCATTAGTTTCTGATTGAGAGTATGCATGGAAATCGTGTGATCTTTTATCATGGTTTCATTGATAGAAGGTTGCTGCTTACATGGAAGCTATTGAACCAACAGTTCCAAGTGGTGAAGTTGTGTAACAATTTGAACAATGGTTAAAGCGAATTAAGCTCCTGCCATGACACGACACACAAGGTTGACAAGGTTGTGTAGTAGTTGGCCCAATGGTAAAGGCCCGTCCATAACAAGACACACACGTTTGTGTAACAATTGGATCCATGGTAAAGATGAATTAGGCCCTTTCTACGACAAGACATACACTATTTGTGTAACAATTGGCCAAATGGTTGAGACGGATTAAGTCTCTTCTATGACAAGACACTCAAAGTAGTGTAACAATTAGGTCTTTCATAAAGGCGTATTAAACCCCTTCCATGGCAAGACAGACACGTGTGTGTAACAATTGGCACAATGGTAAAGGATGAATAAAGCCCCTTCTATGACAAGAAACTCAAGTAGTATAACAATCGGCCAAATAGTAAAAGCAAATTAAGCCCCTTCCATGACAAGACACAACATTTGGTGTAACAATAATTGGCCCAGTGGTAAAGGCGGATTAAGCCCTTTCCATGACAAGACGCACAGGTTTGTAATAAATGGACGAGTGGTAAATGCGGATTAATCCTTTCTATGACAAGAAACACAAGGTTGTGTAACAATTGGGCCGATGGTAAAGGCGAATTAAGTTCCTTCCAAGACAAGACACAGAAGGTAGTGTAATAATTGGACCAATGGTAAAGGCGAATTAAGCCCCTTCCATGACTCAACTATCAAGTTTAATCTTCGAAAATACATTTTTTTTATTGAAAATATGAAAATAAGGAGATGTTGTATGATTGCCAATGAGACAATTATCCATCAAAGTTCAAATGAAATGGATGTAAGCAGTTATAGGCAACCGTCCGACCCTCAAAAATCAGGAATCCCATACCGTATAGTCGGCTATAAAAGGCCCTGACCTGAAAAATATGAAATAATTGAATTGAAAAAACTAAAGGCCTAATTTATAACAAAACAATTTACGAAAAACAAATATATGACAGACATGAACCAATGACAACCACTGAAACTACAGGCTTCTGACTTAGGACAGGCATATAAGGAATGTGGGGGGATTAAACATATTAATAAGCACCCAACCCTCCCCTAACCTGGGACAGTAGTGTTACAGAACAACATGAGAACAAACTGTAAAAATGTGACGATGATACACCACTGGTATAAAAACCATGTGAACGCATTGCACATTTGCATTTACATACAGAGCCGATTGTGTACATGTACATATCAACATGCACGTGTAATTGTTTAACGTATGAACTGCTGATTAATAAATGCAATTATTCAAACGCAATTAAAAGACATGTTTTTTGTTTCACTATGATGTTGGGTTATTGTCGCAATGCTATGGTCCGGTTCTTCTTTTCTTGTAAACGTACTAAGGAATGTTTAAGTTTGAACTGATCTGGCTGAAAAAAAAAATAAATGTAGTAAATTTGTATGTATTATTACCGTATCATTTTGAGCATAAAATATATTAAATTGATTACTGTTCTTTTAATGCTGAAGGTTGATTTCCATTTTTGTCATTTCAGAAGCCAATGGCCAGAAGTTAAACAATTTACCGAAGTATTATGAAGAAAAACTACTAAGGAAAATTAAACATAGTCTCAGCCCAGAGGAAATAACGATTATTGAAAAATTCAACAACTTGAAGGACTTTTATCCGGATGGCGAAAGACATCACGTCCTGCGGAAACGTAACGCTGTCCAATCCATGGGAGAAGCACAAGGTACTAGTCTTCGTAAAAAGAGGAAACGACGACGACGAAAACAAAAGCCATCTATTAAATCTTCCATTGATAGGTCCATAAGCCCATCATCTAACGAACCACAAAACGGAAAGTTTGAACATCCCAGGGGCAGACAGGGACGACGACGACGACCAAGACCAAGTGATCAACCCTCTATTAAATCTTCCATTGATGGGCCAATAAACCCATCGCCTAACGAACCACGTAACGAAATTTTTGACAAGCCCAGGGGGCGACAAGGACGACAAGGACAAAAAAGAATAATTAAACCTTCGACTGTGATACAAGAAGCTCCAGTGCTGAGTGAAGCAAATGAAGAAAGCAACGATGGACTGTTGAAGGCAAAAGAACTCCATGCAAACCACATAAAAACAGACAATATGAGAGCAAACAGATTACAAGCTGATACAATAAGGGCTGATAGAGTGAAAGCTCAAGATGTTGTGGTGACTTCAAAGAAGCCTAAACGAAAACAAAGCAGACCAAGATTGAAAGAATTCATCGATCCAAGTATTGGAATACAGCGAATCAACTCTCTAACAGATATTCCTAATTTTGATCAAGACTTCGCAAAACTATTTAACAAACATGATTTTCGTCAGTTCGAGCTTTTAAAGACTGAACCAAGATCAATGTACCGGAAACCTTCGCTACTCGATTCACAATTTTCTCAACAACAAAGTGTAAGGGATAATTCACAAATGTTTCCACAACAGAAAATCGCCGATAATACACAATTATTTCAACAACAGCATATCAGTGATGGACGATACTTGAGGCCTGCAATTGAAACTAAACGCAGACTTAGTCAATTTAATCAGCCGCCGCCTCTTCCGCCGACAGACATATTACCCGAATTTAGCTCTTCAAATATTTTGAATAAAATTCCTGCATTAAGTGAATTCATAGCTGACGATTCCTCGTTTGCACAGAAAGGAAACAATCAAAATGTTATACAACAGGACACGTTGTTAAGAGGAGCGCCGCCGCCGGTAACTCCTTCGGCCTTCGACGAATTTACCAACATAAACGCTCAAAATAACAGAAAAGGAAAAAATACTGACCAGGCAACCGACAAAACAGCCAAAACATACATGAAAAATTCTAAGAGTACTGATCCATGGTTTTTTTAATTTGACTGGTAAGCTTTATAGCTACTGACTGAACGCTCTTGCATTATATTTGGTTACTTTAATACCGACATCCAACAATTGTTATGTGTAGCAAACTATAGTTCTGTAAGACATAAATATGTTTTTAGAAAGAAATCTAACTTTTGCGAATATTTCAAATACACTTGTAGCTTTTTCTGACCCATTGCAAAAATTAATGTTTACTTAAATGTTATCTAATTAATAATATTAGCTGTCAAATTAACAACATAAAAGACGTCTTTTTCAATAGACAATGTTAGATATATGTCTTTTGACTTTTTTTTTAAATTACCATTTGAAAAAATAGAAAATTGAACGGGAATGATATCTCTTGCTTTTTCACATGAAATGCATCAGGAGAAATGGATTTTAAGCTGTATAAAAATATACTAGCAATTATATGAAGATTTTCAGAATAATTTATGATATACAGTATTCTTTTAATTCTTTAATACGGTATAATTGGCCATTATTTTGTGTTTTTTTTTTTTAATATTTTTTTGGTGCAAGGGTTGATATCTTTAAAAATAACTAACTTAACCCTTGCGCCATATTCATTTTCCTGTCTCATGTTAGAGATAGCATCAGTAAATGTCTTATTCCATATCTGAATGTTTTTCGTTAATCAGAGATTTAGATATTGATAGCAGATCGGTGATTGTTCCTGTTAAATTTATTCACAACAATTATAGAAGATATAGAGCACAAGTAATAGCTTTTCTAAAAAGCTTGTCGTCTAATAGCTGATTATGTTGAAATTGTTTTTACCTTTGTAGTTTCACCTTTCAGTACAGTCTGTTCCATTAAAAATTGAACGGCAGTTAAAAAACCAGGACTAGAGAAAAGGTCACTACATCTTTATAGGTTTAATATTTATTGTGGATCATGCAAAAACACTGGAAAGAGGTTAATTCTCAATCACCTTCGATTTGACCTTTTCCATATTTCGGTAAAGACTTGTAAATGTTCTTGGGGCTGTTGCTCAACTTGTCGTGAGTACTAACGAGTCGTTAAAATTTCTTTATCATTCGACTAAAATAAATATGATTAGTGTGTTGTTCAACTTGTCGTTAATTTTAACGCAGTGTTAAAAATGTTAAAACTGACGATACATTTAATATACTTCATGAAGGTGTATTAAATTTTAATCATATGAATAAAACATCCAATATGGCTGCTGCAGCAACGAAAAAAAAATTTTAAGCTCGAAAAATGAGACATTTCTGAGGGATTTATCCTATGAAAAAAGATTTCAGCAATGATCATCTATAAAAGTGCTTAAGATTTGGAAGAAACACAATAAATTTGTTAGGAGTTGAGTTGAAACCTAAATTTGAAAAGGATTAGACAAGACGAGGCGAAGGATCGGACCGATACATACAATGGTCATCTGATAACAGAAAGAAATTGCACATTTTGGCAGGTTTTTTTTGTTGTATGTTACAGCTTTCCGAGCAGTTTTGACTGTAAAAACGGACTCATTATTGTGCGGATTCATTCAACAAATTATGATAAACCAGCTTTTGTAAATAATAAAGGTTACCATAGCATACATGTTCAGACAATTAGTGATTTCCGAAGCAAGTCTTTACTAATTTTCCAGTTTTTTCGAAGTTTAAATTCTAGCACATTTTGTAGCGCCCTTGACCTTAGTGCTTACAAAAGTATATTGACGAGGATACACATATTTATAATGAAAATTTATATAGTAAGTGTTTTATGTCAGTGATTAAGTATAATATATAGTGAATAAAAAGTCTCATATATCTCAGCTGACAAGATATACCAAAACAAACACCTGTTACCTAGAATTTGGGAAATCTCAGTTCAAACAGTCAGGAATTTTTCAAAAGAAGTCTTATATCCCTCGAGAAGAGGGGTAGGGGGCTTATTACTAGTACCTTCACAAAGCAAAAAAACTTTCCAATCATTTATATCACCAATATATGTTTGATTTTCTTAACACTGAACACTGCTTCTCTCATGTAAAGCATCTAAGATTCGAGTAAGACATGATAAAATATAAATTAGAGGATGATCATGGAGCATCTTTATAGTAAATAGTATCCAACATATAAATTTCACCATGTAATATTCTACCGTTATGTGAGTAATGATCCTTACAGTTGAGATAAAAATAGATAGTCAAAATTAAAATCCATTTTTATTTCCTTTGACGTTGTTATCTGATAGTGTGATTTTTAAAATAAAACAACGCTGAAGTCTTTGAAATCACTTCTTTTTATGATGTTTTACTGGTTAAATTTATTTATTCACATAAACATGCGGGTTTCTTGTGAGTTGAAAATAAAGAAATATTCAGCCATGTCGATCTGCACGATGATATAACTTTCTTAACCACAAATTCTGACATACGAAACAAACAAAAAAACACCGCCTCTGTGGTCTCGTGTTCCCCTCGAGTGCGACAGGTCGTGGGTTCAAACCCAAGCCGGGTGAAACCAAAAGACTTTAAGATTGGTACTTGCTGCTGCTCTGCTAATCACGCGGCATTAAGGGATAAAAGCATAAGAGTATGACCAAAAAGAGGTGACATAAAGCCATTCGTCAATAACAAAATATAAAACCAGGTAACTACAGATTGAGCACAAACCCATAAAAAAACGAAATATATCAGAAATATAAACAAATTCCATAGATATTTTATTCATAGTAAGCTGTCATCATTGTTGGTCGGTTTTAGCATAATCACAGCCAATTGTAAAAGAGACCACAAAGAAGGGACCAAATTAACAACTTCTCCTTGTCATCGGGAAAAGGGGGGAGGTGGGGTAGGTCTCAATCTACAAAATTGGGAACAGACCTCAGGCTGGGGTTTTAAAAAAAAAAACTATTCATATATTGATTTATGCTAAAATTCTCACCCATTCATATATGTCATCAGAAAATCACAACCCATTTATATATATTTCCGAGCTATCATGACAGTTTATCCCAATGATGTTAACCACATGGGATCCATGATTCATATTATGAGATAAAAAGATCAGAACAGTTTTTTACAGACGTCTTAAAAGAAGATTAATATGCATGACCTATTGACATATACATTTCTACACATTGATATATTACCTCCGTGAAAGAAAAAAAAGGGGACGAAAGATACCAGAGGGACAGTCAAACTCATAGATTGAAAATAAACTGACAACGCCATGGCTAAAAATAAAAAGGCAAACAGACAAATAATAGTACAGAAGACACAACATAGAAAACTAAAGACTAAGCAACATGAACCCCACCAAATACTGGGGGTGATCTCAGGTGCACCGGAAGGGTAAGCAGATCCTGCTCTACATGTGGCACCCGTCGTGTTGCTTGTGTTATTACAAATCCGGTAAATAGTCTAATTCGGTATGTCACATTCGTGGAAAGGGAAGGGTATTGTAGTTACGACATAAGGAACATATCCGATATCATCTGTGAAATTACATACCATCGATATATTTGACATCCCCCTTAAGTCCTTGTATATATTAATCTGTATGTGCCTTCCCAAGTCAGGAGCCTATAATTCAGAGATTATCGTTTGTTGCTATGTATATATCATATTTGTTTTTCGTTTATTGTTTTGTGCATAAATCAAGCCGTTAGTTTTCTAGTTGGACTCGAATTATTTAACATTTGTCATTTTGGGGCCTTTTATAGCTAACTATGCGGTATGGGTTTTGATCATTTTTAAAGTCCGTAAGGTAAGGGGTCATCCATAATTGTGAACCATTTTCCAAAGTGTACAAAACGTACACTTGGGGGGAGGGGGTTAAAAAATCAACATTTTTACCGTACGCTTTTTTTTTTATTTCCGGAATGCTTGATTGCTTGCTTTCAGTGTTATTTCTTTGTATATGATCTGCGTGTAAATGCATCTATCCCATTCATTAAAACCAACAAAACAACAAAATAGTATCTTTATACTCTTTATTATGACAAAACACAAGCATCACAGATAGATGTCATCAAATATAACAGTCAGATATGTTTCAGTTTATTTTCAATGCAAATTTCTATATTAAACTAAACTATAATAGACAGTATCTTCTTTTTATTAATGATTGATTCTTGTCTTTAAATCTGAAAATGGTTGATGTACACTTTTTAGGGAGGGTGGGGGGTCTGAAAAAGTGTATGTTTTGTACACTTTGGAAAATGGTTGACAATTATGGATGACCCCTAAACTATAGTTGTTTATTTCTACGTCATTTGGTCTCTGGTAGAGAGTTTACTCATTGGCAATCATACCACATCTTCCTTTATTTGTATTTACTATTATGAATATCGGATATCCAAGATATATCATAGTGTAAGATAGTTTAATTTATTTGATCTTTATTATTGTTTTTTACTGCAAAAAAAAACAACATTTGTTCAAGGTTTTGTTAATAAATGTAACGAACAAGTCTTAATTTCCTTTTAAAAACCTTAAACAAACCACTGTGCAATATGGCATTTGATATTCTGTGGGGTGGGGGAGGGGCCGGGGGAGGAGGATTTTGAAAATAAATAACTCAGCCTTGATAATCACAAAAATAAATGGTTTGTTCTGTGGTAGTTTGAAAATATATTACCTGACTTGCAATGTATTGAAAATAAATAACTCAGCAGGTCTAATCGAAAGTATGAGATGGCACCAGATTTTTCATAAATTCATCTTTTTCCAAAAAAAAAATCGGGAAACACTTCCCATATCTTTTAATAATAAAAGTATAAATATTATTTAATTATACTTGAAAATTGGTTTCATTTAACTTGAGGTTAATTGTCTCAGAAACACTTACCTCACTTTTATTAAATCAGGGCCGTAACTACATTGAGACAAATGCCTCATGTAGGAAATTTCAGAACCAAACACTTGTCTCTATATCAAATTGTGTTCACCGTGAGTGCCTTGCAAGAAGCAAGTTCTGTTCTCCCTCAGACGTAGCCCCTGATTTTTCGGGATCAATGTTTCTTATTTATTTGTCTTTTGTTCATTGATTGCCCTTCTGTATTCTGTTAGTGTTGCATTCATTTTGTAATTTAGTAATTTTATTATTAACTTGATCATGAGTTTAAAAAAACTCAGCAGCCACAGACTTAACTATGTGAATTACATTTTTGCTTTATCATGCATATTTGTCTTTTGATGTTGTCCCTAGAAACTTAAGTCTTACACTGAATCTATAATGTGATTTTGCTTTGAGACCAAAATATTGTCAAAAAAATTATTAAAACAGAACTTGCATTTTCAGTTTAAGAAAGGGTCTGGGGAACACCCAGAAAGCATGATTTTGCATCATTTGTTCTATAGCTTCTTGGGCCTTCAGGGATTCAAAAACCCTTCAAAATACTGTGCATGTATGCAATACATGTATATGCATTGGGGAATATAGAAGATTCATTTCTGCAGAGGATAATTATTAATTCTGATTAAATGGTACATAATGACTTGACTATACATATATTATTTATAATAAACAAACAATTTAAAAATTGTATGTTTTCGAATATTATAAATATAGTTGTGAAAATAAATAATCAGTCCTTTGCTTTAATGAAAATGAACAATCTTGCTTCAATAGTGCAGAAAATATATAATCTGTCCTCTTAGTTTACAAAAATAAATAACCGATCCAAAACAAATCCTCCTGTCCCCCACCCCAGAATATCAAATGGTCGTCCCCTAAACATGTTAAACTTACAAAATTGAAAAATTAAAATTGTCACATGGTGTCTTCTTATGCCGTATGAAGTACAATGTATGTTACTGTTGACAGTTCTGAATTTATTTCCCCATCCGTAACAATTATCACAAATGTTACCTTAGCATGCCATACTTGATAGAAATATGACGTAAAAGAAGGCACTCTTCATCAAAGCGTCAACGGAGATTACATTCCACGGATGTAACATTACGACGATTTCGTCATTTATCAAACAAAAAATCTGTATCGAGTTGTATTAAATTAACAACAAAAATTACAGGTTCTTGAAGGACTCATTATCATGTTGATAGATAGATTTAAGAAAGACTTTAAATTATCTGATATCAACACTTAAATTCCATGAAAGACTCTATGTAACCAACAACATAAAGAGATGACCGAAGTCAAATTGACAATGTTTCCGAGATGGAACAGCCACACGCTACTTGATGATAACAAAATCATGTTCTCTCTTATTATATATACCATATCATAATCCTCTCCCCCTATTATTTACCCGAATCATGTTTTCTTATTCCTCTCTTATTATATACCATACCATATCTTCTCCCCCTATTATTTACCCCAATCATGTTTTAAGTAAGTAGGTAAGTAAGTAAGTAAGTAAATTTTATTTAGAATCGGCATATATATAATTACATAATAACAGGCAAAACATGAGCTCTGGTTTCTTATTCATCTCTTATATACCATCCCATATCTTCTCTCCCTATTATTTACCAGAATCATGTTTTCTTATTCCTCTCTTTATTATATACCATGCCATATCTTCTCCCTCATAATTTACCCGAATCGTGTTTTCTTATTCCTCTCTTATTATATATACCATACCATATCTTCTCCCTTCATTATTTACCCGAATCGTGTTTTATTATTCCTCTCTTATTACATATACCATACCATATCTTCTCCCCCTATTATTTACCATAATCATTTTCTTATTCCTCTCTTATTATCTTTTTCCCTATTATTTACCCGAATCATGTTTTCTTATTCCTCTCTTAGTATATACCATTTCATATCGTATTCCTTTCTTGTTACAAATATATACACCATATCCCATTGTATATTGAAAACAAATTAAAAGGAAACTGTATTTTAGACGTGAATACTGTCTTGGTGATTGTAAGGCTGTAGTTCTCCACATGAGTTCTTAATTAACAGTGTTTTCTGCTTTAATTAACTGCCGTCTGTATTTAAGTTACAGAATATGGAGAAAATTCATTGATAACAGTTGACATGTGATAAATCCTGGTATATAAACAGACAAACTATTCTTTGATTCAGTATTGTTTATAATTGGTACTTTCGTACTTGCGTTTTTTTTCCATTGTATATCATGTATATGTGAAACCGTTACTATAGAGTTCAGTGTTTTCCAGTACTGTTTTGTTTATGTTCTCTTTTATGTACGTTTTGTTATTCCATTGATCGATCTAAGTAAAGTAGGGTTGATGTCTCAAAAGACTAGTTTAACTATGTCACAGGTTCATGTGTTGGTCTAGGTCAGAAGCCTCGCCAATGGTTGCCTTTTGTTATATCTAAACACATTTGTTTTATCATGTTTGGGAAATTTGTGTTGATTGCAGAAACATTAAAATCTCTTTCAAATTTTAAGTGTATTCACACCTGTTTTGGTCTGGGCGATTTAGACCTTGACATATTGTTTAGACATCTGCTATAGTTAAATACCGTGACATCTAGACGTGTTTCGGTTTTGAGTGAATGTCTCACTGACATACTGTAAAGACATCTGTCTATAGTTGAATACCGTGACATCTAGACGTGTTTCGGTTTTGAGTGAATGTCTCATTGACATATATATGAATTCCGTGACAACTAGACGTGTTTCGGTTTTGAGTGAATGTCTCACTGACATCTGTCTTTAGTTGAATACCGTGACATCTAGACGTGTTTCGGTTTTGAGTGAATATCTTACTGACATACTATTAAGACATCTGTATAAAGTTGCATATCGTAACATGTAGACTTGTTTCGGTTTTGAGTGAATGTCTCACTGACATACTGTTAAGACATCTGTCTATAGTTGAATACCGTGACATCTAGACGTGTTTCGGTTTTGAGTGAATGTCTCATTGACACATTGTTAAGATATCTGTCTATATTTGAATTCCGTGACAACTAGACGTGTTTCGGTTTTGAGTGAATGTCTCACTGACATACTGTTAAGACATCTGTCTATAGTTGAATACCGTGACATCTAGACGTGTTTCGGTTTTGAGTGAATGTCTCACTGACATACTGTTAAGACATCTGTCTTTAGTTGAATACCGTGACATCTAGACGTGTTTCGGTTTTGAGTGAATGTCTCACTGACATACTGTTAAAACATCTGTCTATAGTTGAATACCGTGACATCTAGACGTGTTTCGGATTTGAGTGAATGTTTCATTGACACATTGTTAAGATATCTGTCTATATTTGAATTCCGTGACGTCTAGATGCGTTTTGATTTTTTGTGAATGACTCACTGACATATACCACACATCTTCTTTAATTTAACAACATATCATGAATAAAAATAGTCAGATTGACATGAACCCCACAACCGATAGGATGCACATTTGTATATATATGATATACATCAACCGAATCGGATATGCATGAATTATCCATGCCTTATAACTTTCTAAAAACTGTTTCATTAGGGATTTGCATGTACACAGGGAAATTTCACTCACATGAATTTCACGTGAATTTATGCTCAAGTGAATCTCACCTCAAAAAAGCTGATACGTGAAACTCACGTGAAATCAGTTCATGTGAGTTTTGCGTGAATCTCATGTGAAACTCGCGAAAATTTCACGTGAAAATCGCATCAATTTTTTTTTTTTTTAATTTCATTAAAATCAGGAAAAATACCAATTTCATTTTTATAAAGTTCACGTGAAATTCACGTAAATTTCGCGTGAAAAGTTTAACGTGAGTTTCATGTATAAGCTTGTTTGAGGTTAATATCACGTGAGCAAAATTTTCCTGTGTACTGTACATATAACACTGATTTTAAAGTTCATTGAATTCTCACCTTTTCCATCGGCATTTAGTAGACTCCACAAACTGTCGCTGTGGGGCTTTAGAAAACGGTCTTTCTTTCTGTTATCTTGTCCAATATACATTGATTTAAGACATGAACTATTCCCGTCCATTTCAGTCATTCACGGCCAAGTTGACACCAATACTCTGCTTTTTGGCTCAACAGTACTCTCAGACGAGCAAAATAGTCATTTATTTAGTTTGGAACAGAAATGCATCATCAAAAGCAAACGTGTTAACCCTTGATAGTAGTGCTTCAATATCAAATAAGAACCTCAAGTATTTCACACTGTATACATTGTTTATAATTGTTATAATTTTACGTTTTTTCTTCTTCTTTTTCTTTGGCATTTTTCACCTTATTCATATTCATATATTAATCGCAGAGCATGCCAATATTTATATTTGTGTTTTTGTTTTCAGTAAGTGTATTATTTCTGTACTAGGAGACAGATTTGTAAAAGCAAGAATTCTAGATATTTATTTCAAGTGTATTAAATTGTTATGTGAAATTGTATCTGAAAAAAAATATTGTTCGAATTAAAAAATATATATTAAGATTAAGTTAGCATCATTTAAAGAGAGGCGAAATATACCAAAGGGATAAATGATTAACAAAAACAACAACAGGAATCAACTGAAACAGAAAAGAATAGTCACTGTCATTAAAGACTGGACACTCAGAAGGACCTGTTCTGCTAACTGGAATCAACTGAAACAGAAAAGAATAATCACTGTCATTAAAGACTGGACACTCAGAAGGACCTGTACTGCTAACTGGAATCAAACTGAAACAGAAAAGAATAGTCACTGTCATTAAAGACTGGACACTCAGAAGGACCTGTACTGCTAACTGGAATCAACTGAAACAGAAAAGAATAATCACTGTCATTAAAGACTGGACACTCAGAAGGACCTGTACTGCTAACTGGAATCAAACTGAAACAGAAAAGAATAATCACTGTCCACTCAGAAGGACCTGTACTGCTAACTGGAATCAACTGAAACAGAAAAGAATAATCACTGTCATTAAAGACTGGACACTCAGAAGGACCTGTACTGCTAACTGGAATCAACTGAAACAGAAAAGAATAATCACTGTCATTAAAGACTAGATACTTAGAAGGACCTGTACTGCTAACTGGAATCAACTGAAACAGAAAAGAATAATCACTGTCATTAAAGACTAGATACTTAGAAGGACCTGTGATACTTAGAAGGACCTGTACTGCTAACTGAAACAACTGAAACAGAAAAGAATAATCACTGTCATTAAAGACTAGATACTTAGAAGGACCTGTACTGCTAACTGGAATCAAACTGAAACAGAAAAGAATAATCACTGTCATTAAAGACTAGATACTTAGAAGGACCTGTACTGCTAACTGAAACAACTGAAACAGAAAAGAATAGTCACTGTCATTAAAGACTGGATACTCAGAAGGACCTGTACTGCTAACTGAAATCAACTGAAACACTACAATTCAATCCCGGCAAATTATAATCCAACCAAAAGTTATACAATAGTGCGTGTGTTTGTTTGGTAAACTGAACGAAACAAAAATACACAATTTTACGTACGAATGAATATATATGTACGTTAAATGCAAACATCGTCATTATATGAATAAATCGAGTCAAAAACGAAAGTCAAATTTGCTGTTCAATTCAGAGGAATAATCAACTACAGTTTGTATTTGTTGATTAAACATGTAAGTCATACATATATATATAATTCCGTAAGCATGACTTCCATGTTTATTGAACAATCCTTAATAATTTGAAAACAATCCAATAACGGTAATAAGTATTATAGATGTGAAATAGAATAACTAACAGTTACTGAGATGCCAGCTCCAGACCTCAATCAAAATGACCAAAAGATTGCATACTACCACTTCATTTTAACTCTAGTGGGTAGTTGTCTAATTGACAATCAGACCACATATTATCATTTTAACTCTAGTGGGTAGTTGTCTAATTGGCAACCAGACCACATATTAACCGTATTTTTAAGTTATTGCGTTTAGCCTTTATGATCTGATGAGACTGTCATATTTGTGTCCAAGATTCAGGCCAAACTGGTCTATGTAGATTCTTCTGCTATAGTAAATTTCCTATGTTTTTAAGTTTAATCTATTTAGAAAGATTTAAGTTTAAGACAATTGTGTACTGGAGAAATTCAAAACATTAATTTATAGATGTATTTATTTTTCTTTTTCTTTTTTACCTATTGATTTAGATGAATTTAATAGAAATCCGACTGCAAAAGTGCGTTCTATTAAACCATTGCCATTTCGCTCTTATATAATTTTTTATAATAATATGAAATTATGTCAGTTATTGATTTAATATTGAAAATTCTAATGAACTATCCCTTCATTAAATATTCAGTTAATCCGCCATTTTCTACATAAGTAAGTTGTTTTCCATTCGTTTGATGTGTTTGAGCTTTTGATTTTGCCATTTTCGTTGATATTTTTGTTATTTTACTTTTTAGAAATATATCTGCTTAGTTTGGTAAAAAAAATTATGCTAGTTGTGTGTTATAAAACTGTGAAATAAGCCAGTTGAATTTGTAGACTGGTTCTATAATATTTCAAAGGAACACTTTTTATGCCAACAAATGGAAGTTTTTTTTTCATTACCGACACTCGTAACTCGAGCTTGAGAATAATTTAGCTCATTGACAAGCTTATATCAACAGATTTTGATTTTCGGCAAAATATTTGTTCACTTCATTAAAGCGTGATTAAAATGGCTTTGATCCATTTATTGCATTTAAACGTCATACTCCGTTTATTACTCGCTTGTCAAAGATTATTAATTAAGTCTTTCCACTTTCCGTGGAAAGACCTATAATAATTGCTTTTGTTGTGATTAATATTTTTTTTTTCTTCCGCCTATTTTTTTCCTTCGCTGCTTGGTTGTTTCGCAAGATGTCGCTTAGATATTTGGTATATGATATTGAACAATTTATATACTTTTGAAACTGACACCGCTTAACCAAATACTTTTCCATGTAAGAGTTATCTCCCCAAACACTGTTTTTCTTGTTATTTCTAATACTTTGCAACCGTATAAGAAACCGACAAATTTATTTTTCCAAATTGCTTGTTATATCCTCAGGATGATTTGATTAATCTGGAATATGACCTTGAAGAAGGTCAACCGGAAGTGACTTTTTGGAAACCGGAAGTAGCCATTTGTGTATTATTTTTATGTAAAATTTACTAGAACTTGATATTTTTGAATCATTGTGAAGTGAGTTAAAGTGTACCCGGAAATAGCATTTTGTAATCCGGAAGTACCTACTTCCCTAATTTTTAGCAAAAGTATATAAAAACCATATATTTTCGGAATTAGCATAAATAAAGCTATTATCTGACACTTTTACACCAAAATTGTATATTTTCTTGTCTAGATATGTCTATATGGGGTGGAAAGACCTTCAATTGTTCTCTGAACAATTGGTTTTTAATTGTTTATATTTTTCTTTTGTCAGTCATTGAAAAATTGAAAAAATGATTCGAAACTACGGATTATATATATGATGACCAACTTTGACTGAAATCCGTATTTTTACGATAGTAACTACATACACATAGATATAAGAAGATGTGTAATGAGTGCCAATGAGACAATTCTCCATCAAAGTCACAATTTGTAAAAGTAAACTGTTATAGGTCAAAGTACGGCCTTCAACACGGAGCCTTGGCTCAAACCGAACAGCAAGCTATAAAGGGCCCAAAAATGACTAGTGTAAAACCATTTAAACAGGAAACCCAACGGTCTCATCTATATAAAAAAACGAGAAACGAGAAACACTTATGAATCACATCAACAAACGACAACTACTCAACACCAGGTTCCTGACTTAGGACAGGTGCAAACAAATGCAGCGGGTTTTAACGTTTTAATAGGCGCCAACCTTCACCCTGACCGGAAACAGTGTAACTTCACAATATAGAAAGACACACTATAAAATATCAATTGCAATGGCTTAAATCAATCAAAAGACATATTAAGGTGGTACCCAACACCTTGACTAATATTAATTTGGCTCGTTTAATTTTCATAAAATTTTGACAAAATGTTTACTTTGACCCTTTGACAAAAATATAAAAATTTCAAAAAATTTGAACCAACCACTTTATCAGAAAAATTTCGTTGGTTATATAGCAGTTTGACAAACACTAATTTTGATCATTGAGAAGCTTAATATTTCCTTAACAAAACAATGTGATTAAAACGTTTAGCTGATTTTTACAGAGTTATCTCCCTGTAGTGTTAGGTACCACCTTAACAAAAACAAGTGAATACACTGAACGAATAAATTTGATCTATGACACAATGTAAATACAAAATTAATAAAACAAGGGGTTAGATGTAAAACAATATCAGAAAGACAACTATAACCTTAGACAAAATGCCACCAAATAAAATAACGTACACAGGTAAATAAAAATAATTTTGTTGTAAGGTATACATGGAGTACGGAAATATTTTTTACAAAATAAATATACATGACTCAGATGACTTGAGAATAATGAGCCCACAAGTGTAAAATACGTATTCAACACCCATTACAGCACATTGACTTGAGTGTGTAGGTAAAGGTAGTATCTTTGGTTAGCTTGCTTGCTAGCTGAACCATGAAATCATTATTAGCTAAAGGTACTACCTTCCTTTGAGCGGAGTCAATTATTATATTTAAGTAGAGAACCAATCAAAAGTAGAGACAGAATCATTGTGACACCAGTTTTTCAAGTAAGTTTAAAAATATGTTTTCAATCTGAATTTAAAATCTACTGTTAAAGATAATGTACCCTTTTGTTGTTTCAATGCTAAACATATGAAAATTTTATTAAAAAAATCCACAGCCTTTCCCCTTGTACCCTTATATTTGATAATTCGGTGCTTAATAGAAAGAAGATTATTCCATGCAGTGATATCAATGATTTCACTAAAACAAATATATACATGTAATGTTTATTGATCACTATGGTTACAAATACGAAGAATCTTATTGTAACGATACATGATTAACGCTGGAGAAAGCGTTAAGCAGATTTAGACGTTTGGCGGGAAAGTTAGTGGCCGGGTCGAAGGTTATAGGGGTGTCCGTAAGGGATTCTCTATGTTCCGTAAGTGGAACATTTAGAGAACACCCCTATCAAGGAAATAATGCATTCGACCACGGTTATATAATTGAATGAGAAACGCCACTCGGGGGCTTTCAATTTGATGTCAATGAGCTGTCAATGTTCATTATTCAAGAGAGCGTACGGTGGTTATATTAAGTGCTAGTAGAGCTATAATATTCGGAGGACACTTTGTACTGGGTACAAAGTGAACGTACAGGTTGATCGGATTGACAGAGCAGACTGTCTTACTCGGAGAAAAGCTGTACCAGCCCGCACTGACTGGAAGTGACAGACTGTCCCACTTTGAGGACAGGCTGTACCAGTATGCACTGTCTGGTGGAGATAGACTGTACCAGCCACACTGTATTGTAGTGACAGACCGTCCCATCTGGAGGACAGGCTGTTAGATTGTATTATATTTGTATATATATACAAGTGTGGACACAGATGAATGTGGATAGTATGTTTGGATGTTTGACAGTGTTTTAAATGACAAAAGGAGTTCCATGTTTTTCCTATATGGTGTTATTAACTGTGTTGCACGATGACAACCAACCTGAGCATTAGGAGTGTTGTTTATTTAATATTTAGATTTTATGTTCAAGACGGGCATGGAAGAGACACTAATTGCATTAATTACCAAATGATTATGATAGAATATTTTCCAAATCTTTGATTTTGGATACATTTTGTAGAATAATATAAAATATATAAAATAGATGTAAGAAATTATAGGCAACCATATGCATGTAAATAAAAAAAAGTATTTGCATTTGTTCTGTTGATTGATAGTGGTATATATACATGTATGAGGACTGGGTGAAATAACTTATATATAGTTCTGATCAACAGTTTCATGGTAAACATGGTAAATAAGTAGTAGCTTGTTTGAAGTTTGCAGCATATTCAACTTTGAACATCTTTTTCAGGTCTGCAATCCATAAAAAAATCTGTATATACATGTATGTGGTATAATTGCCAATGAGACAACTTTCCACAGAGGTTTAAATAACAAAAAATAATTATAGGCAGCCATACAGCCTTAAAAATGAGAAAAACAGTCCAGACATGTTAAGTATGCAACAATTAAATTAAGAAAAGTAATGGCCTGATTTACAACTTATAAGCAACAGGTTTGGAATCCCCCCCCAAAAAAAATATGTTCTAATGAAGATAAAAGAAGATGAAGCCTTTTAACTTATAAAGGGGGACAGGACTCATTACATTCGGAACAACTTTTCTAAATGATGAATACATATAAAAATAAAAATATGTAATATGATTGCCAATGAGACAATCCACAGAGGTTCAAATGACAAAGCAATAAAACTAAAAAGGCAACCATACAGCCTTCAAAAATGAGGAAAACTGTCCTGACATGAAAAGTATGCATCAATACAATTGAGAAGAGTTAAGGCCTGATTCACTATTCCACTAATAAACAGGTTGAGAACTCTCCCCTCAAATAAAAAATAGAGGAGGGGAAATGTAGCCTTTAAACTTATAATAGGGGATTCATTACCATAGAAACATACTTTTTGAAAGATGATTCCACTTATTTTCAATAAATAATAAATATTGAAGTCTATCTCAGGCATCTGGGAACAGACTCAACATTAATTCTATACATATATAATATATTCCAAAATGTGGACAAACCTACATCAAATATTCTACTTGAATGACTTTAGTGGATGAGATAAAGTTACAAAGTCGCAGTGGTTATATACTCCAATGGCAGTCTTTCCTGCTAAAATGTCATGTGTAGAATGTGATATACCATTTTTGGGTCTATATACTGTCCTTTATATTTATTAGGTCATTTTGACACAGCAAAATATATAGAAAATGTTAACTATGATCTGAAATTGAGTTCTTTTCGCAAAATAAACCCACTAAAACTAAACTTTAAATGCAAAAGACCCCTAAATGGCTAACAGATATTGCTATAAAGAATAGTCCATGATGATTCTTGTTATTAAAGAGTTCATGAAATGTACACCCATTCTGTCAGTTGAATGGACTAGAATGAGATAAGTTATATAAACATAAACTAAGGTTTTTTCAACAGTTGTGGTGTAAATTAAATCAGTTTTATATTATGGTTGACATATTTAAGTATATATGTAGATCATTGGCTTTTCAACACATTGATATTTTACAATATCGATTATCTATTTATTGTTATATTGTTGGTATTTTCACCTTCCTAAAACAGTTTTAACGCAACATGAACGCAAGCTTGATAGATCTTGATAGGGTGTCCTCACATATTTTGACGTTGCTGAAAATTTTGGTTGACATATGCATCCTCTTCTCATCGTTTTCGTGCTATTAAGAATGCATACTGTCGTCTCAATTTCCATTGAAAAGGCATGCATAGTACAAATTCATATGACGTACGAAAACATATGATCTGACCATATACATGTACATGTATGTATAGGTTATCAGCTTTTCTACACATATTAGCCAGTAAGCCGCAATGAACCTATTATGGCGAGTGAGCGCAGCTAATGAGCTAAAATGAATCAAACTGTGTCCTCAGTGGGGGATATTTTAAGGGATCTATATGAAGAAAACCTGATCATTTGTTTATCGTTCTATTACTGGCTTTTTCACCTCCTTAACTTGGCCTAAGACAGTTTTTACAGACGAAAGCAAGCTTGATAACTACTCTTCACACACATGTATAGATTATCGGCTTTTCTACATGAGTCATGAATATCGTAAAATGTTAGCCAGTGAGCAGGCCCGCAATGAACCTTTTTAGCGAGTGAGCCCAGCTAATGAGCTGAAATGAATCAAATTGTGTACTCAGTCACAGTTGGTGATATTTTAAGGTATCTACACAAAGAAAACCTGCTTATGTAAATCTCAGTGGCGGATCCACAACTTTTCATAAAAGGGGGGTGGCCGCTGACTGACCTAAGGGTCGCCCACTCCCGGCATGCTTCCCCAGTGGCGGATCCGGGGGGAGGGTTCCGGGGGTTGGAACCCCCCTTTTTTTGGACGATCAATGCATTTGAATGGGGACACATAGTTGGAACCCCTCCTTTTTGTCCTGAGTTGGGAACCCCCTTTTATAAAATGGCTGGATCCTCCCCTGCTTCCCTATAAAATCAACCAAATTTTCCCCACCACCTGGATCCGTCTATGTAACTGTTTATCGTTCTGCGTAATACTGGCTTTTTCACCTCCCTTACTTGGCCATAGACAGTTGCTTATCTGTTTATCGTTCTGTCAGTGTCACTGGCTTTTTTAGACTAGAGACTTCAAGTGTACAAACCTGACGTCAAACTCGTTTACTATAGAAGAAGAGACAAATAATTTCACATTAAATCCTGTAACATTACATCTAAAGATTATATTGCGATGTCAATGGACTAAATTCTCGCGCAAATGTCATCACTGGGATAGACCAAAACAAATTTTAGGTTTATGTATCATTCACATTCCGATCAATTTACTCAGTTAAATAAAATATATGTGTTAACTATTTTTATATTGGTTTTGAATTTAGTTAATCTACCAGAAAAAAGGATTTATTTCTCGCAGACAGCCCTCAATACTATACACCAACTCGACACTGAAGCTAAAAAACCCTAAAACATAATAGTATTTGAAGGCTGTACGGTGACCCGTAGTTGTTAATTTCTGTGTCATTTTGGTCTGTTGTGGAGAATTTTCTCATTGGCAATCATACCACATCTTTTTTATATGTATTTGCTCACTATTTGTATGGTTCTATTTATATTACTTTGTGGTGGATTGTCAGTATCATTAGTAAAATATTTTGTTAAAATGTGGAAATTGTTTCTCAGATTAGAAGACATTAATTGGTTTTTAGTAATGACAATGCCTGACATGATGCTTGGGGCTAGATGAGCTAGAAAGTAAACTTCCGTGTTGTTTTTTTTATCAATTCTTTGATAACATCTCTTCCAAAGCTGGCCGAAGCAAAAAAAAGTTTTGACCAATATGAAAATGATATCAACAAAAAAAACCTTTGTGAGCATGCTTCAAAGACTCATAACTGCTCCAAAAGTAATCTAATAGAATTTCAAGCATGTCAAGTGGGTATTATGAAAATCTACTTAATATGTCTTAATATCAAAAAAGTTATAGTATTCAATATGAAAAGGTATTGCAAAATTATTCTCTTTTCAATTTTTTTGTTATATGGATACAAATATAAGTGATACCAATACAGTATTTGTTGTGGTATGAAAGTGTAGTAATTAACATTTACTGTAACAATGTTAATTCACACAAATTAAGAAATAAACAAATGAATGAAAATGTTGAATATGTACAATGAAATATAGTTTTAGAAATCAATTAGGCCAGATAGGCCTTATAAATTTTGGTCTTTTTTTTTAACATACTGAATGACCATTTACACTCAGGACCAAGTCATCAGTAGGTAGTACAGATGTATTAAAACAACCTAGCACCATATTGCTAGTAGCGAGTGTAGCATTGTTGGGTAAATTTGTTCTTTTTTTTTAAATTTGGTTAATGGACAAAAAATGTTTGGTTCAAATCATTAAAAAAATGCTTTTATCTCCTTATTACTTACATTGTACATAGAATGGATACTACCCTGACAAATCCTTGTACATGAGAGTTGTCTGTCAAATCTTTATTTCACAAAGAATGAATTGCATAACAATAAACTGAGCTCAAAGCAAAGCACTTTAATAATACACTTAGACAAAGAGCTCAATCCAGTGATATACTTTGTACTACATGTCCTTCATGAACATCCTATCCACCAAAACCATATCTCACAAACATGCCATACTACACGGATCAGAAGTCCTGAAAAAGACATGAATTTTATTATCGTATTTTAATTATATATACACAGGTTAAAACTTTCACAAATTTGTGGTGAAATCATTCAGTATATAGCAACTATTAATCTCTTCATGTTCAAATTGTATAGGTTGATTGCCCCTCTGTCGAAATAAGAACATACCTCCATATCTACAACCAATGAAATACCACTCTAATAGACTAGCATTGAAATCCCAGTTTTCTAAAGTGGTAGGTGGAACCTAAGACTAAAAAATTTGAAACAATATATTCCAAATAATTCAAATGCATGTATATGTAATAATATAAATTCTCCAAAGTTCACTATATTTTTCCTTTTTTTTGTCTTTTGTTCGAGACTGTATATTGACCTCTAGATGTCTTTCAAATACATCCAGTTTGGTTTGGGTTGATGTTTGATTGTTGTACATGTTATCTATCGACATGAGATTTGTTTATATAAATAACAACTATTTCCTTAAATTCAAATAAAATAGATGTAAGAAATTATAGGCAACCATATGCATGTAAATAAAAAAGTATTTGCATTTGTTCTGTTGATTGATAGTGGTATATATACATGTATGAGGACTGGGTGAAATAACTTATATATAGTTCTGATCAACAGTTTCATGGTAAACATGGTAAATAAGTAGTAGCTTGTTTGAAGTTTGCAGCATATTCAACTTTGAACATCTTTTCAGGTCTGCAATCCATAAAAAATCTGTATATACATGTATGTGGTATAATTGCCAATGAGACAACTTTCCACAGAGGTTTAAATAAAAAATAATTATAGGCAGCCATACAGCCTTAAAAATGAGAAAAACAGTCCAGACATGTTAAGTATGCAACAATTAAATTAAGAAAAGTAATGGCCTGATTTACAACTTATAAACAACAGGTTTGGAATCCCCCCCCCAAAAAAAAATATGTTCTAATGAAGATAAAAAGAAGATGAAGCCTTTTTAACTTATAAAGGGGGACAGGACTCATTACATTCGGAACAACTTTTCTAAATGATGAATACATATAAAAATAAAAATATGTAATATGATTGCCAATGAGACAATCCACAGAGGTTCAAATGACAAAGCAATAAAACTAAAAAGGCAACCATACAGCCTTCAAAAATGAGGAAAACTGTCCTGACATGAAAAGTATGCATCAATACAATTGAGAAGAGTTAAGGCCTGATTCACTATTCCACTAATAAACAGGTTGGGAACTCTCCCCTCAAATAAAAATAGAGGAGGGGAAATGTAGCCTTTAAACTTATAATAGGGGATTCATTACCATAGAAACATACTTTTTGAAAGATGATTCCACTTATTTTCAATAAATAATAAATATTGAAGTCTATCTCAGGCATCTGGGAACAGACTCAACATTAATTCTATACATATATAATATATTCCAAAATGTGGACAAACCTACATCAAATATTCTACTTGAATGACTTTAGTGGATGAGATAAAGTTACAAAGTCGCAGTGGTTATATACTCCAATGGCAGTCTTTCCTGCTAAAATGTCATGTGTAGAATGTGATATACCATTTTGGGTCTATATACTGTCCTTTATATTTATAAGGTCATTTTGACACAGCAAAATATATAGAAAATGTTAACTATGATCTGAAATTGAGTTCTTTTCGAAAAATAAACCCACTAAAACTAAACTTTAAATGCAAAAGACCCCTAAATGGCTAACAGATATTGCTATAAAGAATAGTCCATGATGATTCTTGTTATTAAAGAGTTCATGAAATGTACACCCATTCTGTCAGTTGAATGGACTAGAATGAGATAAGTTATATAAACATAAACTAAGGTTTTTTCAACAGTTGTGGTGTAAATTAAATCAGTTTTATATTATGGTTGACATATTTAAGTATATATGTAGATCATTGGCTTTTCAACACATTGATATTTTACAATATCGATTATCTATTTATTGTTATATTGTTGGTATTTTTCACCTTCCTAAAACAGTTTTAACGCAACATGAACGCAAGCTTGATAGATCTTGATAGGGTGTCCTCACATATTTTGACGTTGCTGAAAAATTTTGGTTGACATATGTATCCTCTTCTCATTGTTTTCGTGCTATTAAGAATGCATACTGTCGTCTCAATTTCCATTGAAAAGGCATGCATAGTACAAATTCATATGACGTACGAAAACATACGATCTGACGATATACATGTACATGTAAGTATAGGTTATCAGCTTTTCTACACATATTAGCCAGTAAGCCGCAATGAACCTATTATGGCGAGTGAGCGCAGCTAATGAGCTAAAATGAATCAAACTGTGTCCTCAGTTGGGGATATTTTAAGGTATCTACACAAAGAAAACCTGCTTATGTAAATCTCAGTGGCGGATCCACAACTTTTCATCGTAAAAAAGTGAGCAGGCCCGGGGGTGGCCGCTGACTGACCTAAGGGTCGCCCACTCCCAGCATGCTTCCCCAGTGGCGGATCCGGGGTTGGAACCCCTTTTGGACGATCAATGCATTTGAATGGGGACACATAGTTGGACCCCCCTTTGTTCCGAGTTGGGAACCCCTTTTATAAAATGGCTGGATCCTCCCCTGCTTCCCTATAAAATCAACCAAATTTTCCCCACCACCTGGATCCGTCTATGTAACTGTTTATCGTTCTGCGTAATATTGGCTTTTTCACCTCCCTTACTTGGCCCTAGAGCTAGACAGTTGCTTATCTGTTTATCGTTCTGTCAGTGTCACTGGCTTTTTTAGACTAGAGAATTCATGTGTACAAACCTGACGTCAAACTCGTTTACTATAGAAGAAGAGACAAATATAATCCAAAGTAAATTATATTGCCATGTCAATGGACTAAATTCCCGCGCAAATGTTATCACTGGGATAGACCAAAACGAATTTTAGGTTTATGTATCATTCACATTCCGATCAATTTACTCAGTTAAATAAAATATATGTGTTAACTATTTTTATATTGGTTTTGAATTTAGTTAATCTATCAGAAAAAAGGATTTATTTCTCGCAGACAGCCCTCAATACTATACACCAACTCGACACTGAAGCTAAAAAACCCTAAAACATAATAGTATATGGAATCGTCCAAACGGATTACCTAATATTGATATAGGTGAAATATGTAGATTCAGAATTGTGTACACAGAAATAAGATCAGAAATAAAGCCCTACGTAAGGTGAAAACAATAACACAACTGTATAAAATCATTGTTTATTAAATTTGCTTGCATAAGTACCATGAAGTTAAAATTTATAACGATTACTTTTATCCTGTCAACCCTTTTCTTCATTGCATCAAGGCTTCCGTTGCTTTACATCGAGCAGCAATTCAACCAATCGGGGAATGTTAAGTTTGGACATACCTCTATTTTTGGAAGCGTGATCTTTACATCGAGGCTTGCGTTGCTTTACACCGAGGCCACAGTAGTTCGACCAATCGGGGAATGTTTATTTGGGGCATGTGACCTATTGAACTGCAGGTTTTATAATATTTTAATCGAAATTGTAGAAAAATGAAATGTTGTTAGTACATACAAAACAGAAAATGATGAATACTTTTAGTAAAAGATAATTTGGATCCGGGTTCTGTGTATTCACATCATTTGTACAACTCTCCTGACTGATGCCATTTTTTGGAATTTCTGTGACCTAAATGGTTTGCGCAAAGTAATATTTTATTATATAGTATAGTAATAATTGTTCGTTGTTACTTTATATTGACAAAGAGCCCGTGTGTATATTTTAGTTCATTGTGCATAACATAGATAGATAGTTATAGGCTTTTGGTATCATCGTCTTGTTTATGGACAGCTTGAATCCAAGTATTTACTGGAATGGAACGATCGTTTAAGATATAAACGCCTTACTAGTTACACGTTACATATTTGGTGGCTAGCGGTTGGGGTTCAAGTTATCTATTAAATACTATTTGATTGATTGATCGTCATTTAATTTATTGTCAGTTTACTTCAGTATTTATTCAAAATTATTTTAAAGTAAATCAACCGTAAGGCATAGTTGTAGTTCACGGCTGAGTTGTAACACGAGTGTATTATTACATAACACTATAGTTGTTTTATTTGAATTACACTATACAGTAATAAATATGTCAAATATTGACGATTGCTAAAATAAGTAGACAAATACAGTCTCTTAGTGAAAGCACAATGCAACATGGATTTGGTTTTATATCGTCTACACGTACAGATCAGGGTGTAATTCAAAAGGTTATTGCAAATAAAGATCATGATTCAGGCGTAGTGACGACAGGGCTGGCTCTATCAGCACATGGTGGATTGGCCGTGGGTGATACACTGCCTTTGCCAGATGGTAATAACATATCAAATCCTCACATGAGTAATAGAAAATTCATAGGGTAAGATAAAGGTCAATATTCCATCCTAAGCAGGACTTAACAAAAAATCAAAGTACTGCCCATACTATTTGCTATGGTTCAAATGATGTTAAAATCAAACCTTCAAAATATGATGGCAATACTTCTTGGATGGATTACTTATCACACTTTGAGATGTGTGCCCTAGTCAATATGTGGTCTGAACATCAAAAAGGTTTGTACTTGGCCGAATCACTGATTGGACAGGCTCAAGTGGTCTTTGGTGATTTACCAAAGGAAAAGAGACAAATATTTTCAGACCTAGTAAAAAAATGCACTGAGGAACGGTTTGCTCCATCTAGTCAAACTGAACTCTATCGTGTACATATCAAGGAACGACAGAAAGGAAGCGAAACTCTACCGGAGTTAGGTCAGTCAATTCGAAGACTTTCTAATCTGCCCTACCCGACTGCCCCATTAGAATTAAGAGAAACACTCGCCAAGAAATAATTTTAGACGCGTTAGTAGACTCTGAAATGAGATTGAGAACTAAACAGTCTCGTCCTAAAGGTCTTAATGTTCTATACGGTTGGCAGTTGAACTTGAAGCTTATAACAAGGCTGAGAGTAGAACAATGAAAAGAATGGGTCACTTACGACAAACTTCTAGTGACGAACAGACGAAAGCATCTAACAGTCCTGATACCGTTGTATCTATGGAGCATATGGCTTCATGGATACAGACGATTGAGAATAATTTACAGTCCTTAACGAAAGACATGATGACGCTTAAAAATTTTAAATACCAAGGAAAGTTCCAACCACGGGCGAAGATAAATAGCACATAAAGTAAAGGAACACGGTGTGGTCCCTGTTTTAGTTGTTGAGAAATAGGACATTGTCCCCATAATAATACGGAACAAAGTACTGGGGGGACAGATAACAACGGAATTTATACGGACGGATCTGTCAATACACTAAAGTCTGAAGATAAGTCTTCAAACAGTGATAATAGCGCTGCTGTTTTTTTTTCAGCATCAGAGGATACAGGAATGTTTGTTGAGTTATCCATTAACGATGTACCAGTCAAGTTTGTGGTTGATACTGGAGCTATGCTAACTCTAGTTTCTACAAGAGTGTATGATTTAATTCCTGGCGTGTATAAGTCACATATTAAGTCCGACAACTATTTAAGCCTTCGAGGTAAAGGTAGTTTTACACATTGATTTTGGTAAAGAGAAGTTTGTTTGTTTTATAGTGATTAAGATAATAACATAATGTTGACTGCTGTACCCCTATTTTTGACATTTTTACCTATTATGTCTGTTTGTTTTGTTCACACATCATTGTCAATATAATGGAATTTTATGCGACTGTCATACAAGTGAGAGGTTTAGCTAGCTATAAATCCAGGTTTAATCCACCATTTTCTACTTAAGAAAATGCCTGTACCAAGTCTGGAAAATGACAGCTGTTGAGCTTTTGATTTTGCCATTTGATTAGGGACTTTCAGTTTTGAATTTTCCTCGGAGTTCAGTATTTTTGTGATTTTACTTTTGACTTCAAAGGCCGTTGTAACTGACCTACACGTCGATGGTATTCTAGGTTTAGACTTTATTAAGAAAAAATAAGTGTCTGATTGACGTGTCTGCTAACTTATTTCACATCGATAACTTTAGGGTTCCCTTATTTTTCAAGGTACCCAACATTGAAATGCTGACGCACTAAGTCGTGCTTCAAGCAAACCATGTCGGTTTACATCAGACAGGCATTCAAAAATAAGCAGTGATTGTTCTAAGACAGAACATAGTCATGTCAAAATCGTAACCAGTTAGATGCCTGACAAGGGCAAAGACTTGACTCTAATAGAACCGCAATCAAATGACTCGGACCTTAAACAAGTTAGGCAGTGGCTGACAGATGGTCAAAGACCACAATACAATGAGGTATCCGGTAAGGGATTCTTTATTAGGTGATTATGGAGTCAGTTTAATTGTTTAGAGCTCCAAGATAATATAGTAGTTAGACGCTTCGATGACCGTGAACTGAACGTTGTGAAATTACAAGCGGCAATTCCAATGTCGGAGCGCAAACAAGTTTTACAATACTGTCATGAGACAAAGTATGCTGGTCACTTAGGTATGCATAAAACTCTAGAGAAAATACGCCGGTCTTACTACTGGCCTGGTTTCCAATCCGACGTTAGAGAATATGTCGCTGGTTGCGATAAGTGTGCAAGAAGGAAAACCCCAATGAAAAGGAAGCGTGCCTCAGTGAGATTAGAGGAGGACAATGGTCGTCGTCAGAGAAAAAGATCAGCCTGGATGGCTAATTATGTAATTGAGTGAATATAAATATGGTTGATTTTGTAATTGTAAATAGACGGGACGAATATAGATTGAGGCGTGGGTAATGTAATGTTTATTGATCACTAAGGTTACAAAAACGAGGAATCTTATTGTAAGGATACATGATTAACGCTGGAGAAAGCGTTAAGCAGATTTAGACGTTTGGCGGGAAAGTTAGTGGCCGGGTCGAAGGTTATAGGGGAGTTCGTAAGGGATTCTCTATGTTCCGTAAGTGGAACATTTAGAGAACACCCCTATCAAGGAAATAATGTATTCGACCACGGGTATATAAGTGAATGAGAAACGCCACTCGGAGCTGTCAATTGGCTGTCAATGAGCTGTCAATGTTCATTAATCCACAGAGCGTACGGCGGTTATATTAAAGTGCTAGTAGAGCTATAATATTCGGAGGACACTTCGTACTGGGTACAAAGTGAAAGTACAGGTTGATCGGATTGACAGAGCAGACTGTCTTCTCAGAGGACAAACTGTACCAGCCCGCACTGACTGGAAGCGACAGACTGTCCCATTCGGAGGACAGGCTGTACCAGCACGCACTGTCTGGTAGAGATAGACTGTACCAGCCACACTGTCTTGTAGTGACAGACCGTCCCATCTGGAGGACAGGCTGTTAGATTGTATCATATTTGTATATATATATAATTGTTCGTTGTTACTTTATATATTTTAGTTCATTATGCATAACATAGATAGATAGTTATAGGCTTTTGGTATCATCGTATTGTTTATGGACAGCTTGAATCCAAGTATTTACTGGAACGATCGTTTAAGATATAAACGCCTTACTGGTTACACGTTACATAAATAAAGATTTTGGTTAAAACAAGTATAAAAATGGACTTCTTGAAGTACACCTTCTAGGGTGCGCTCGACTTTAGTAGATCAGCACGATGTTTTTAGATTGCATAGTTTGTTTAAGACTTTTTGTAGACAATAAACGCTAGCATATCATAAACAAACAAGTGAACAGTCTATATTTACAAATTTATAACGAAAATACCTGTAATAAAGTCTGTGTTTTTTTTAATTTGGCTGTATTTGCCACCAAATCCCCATTTTCTTTTAAATTCAATGACATATTTAACAGTATTGATTTGAACAAGGTTTCCCTTTAGTATATGTACAAAATGCCACGTCACTTTTATTCTGTATTTTTACTGTTTTGATATTGTAGCTTTGAAAATTTCGTAATACACAGGCCTACAGAAGGGGTCATCAACCTTAATTGTAAACTTATTCATAAGCATGTTTTTGGTGTCAATTTTATTTTAATCAAAATAATAGTCAATACAATATCATTTTTATAATAGCATGGTGAGAGGAACATCTCAAAGATTTGACCCGATTTGTTTATTTTTACACCTTCTGTAGCATTCCCCCGAAAATACACAACAAAATCAAAGACAAGGATATCTATATATATATAACTTTAAACTTCAAGTACTCGCAAAGCGGTTTGTGTTCGTTCCGGCTGAAAAGCAACCAACAATGTGGTGGTGGTATGACGTAAATACTACACTTAAGTTCTTAAGAATGAAATTATAAATTCTTCTACATTCAGATCCGTGCACTCCACATAGAGTAATTTAATAAAACAAACATATCCATACACTCCAAAATAGTCATTTCCACTATTTGCATATGTTTTATTACATAAGTGAATGATAAGTTCTTTGATAGTAGTGTTTTGTGTGTAGTAAAGGTAACCAATACATAGTAGAGACATTCAAATGTTCTGAAGATGCCTTAACCTGAGATGTGGTAGATATAGATTGTCCTCTTAATTAAGTTGACAGCTTTGACTTTTTAACTCTCTACACTACACTTCTACGCAATCTTAACAAACAAAAGTTTTGCTATTTAATTAAATTGTCGTTTGAAAAATCACATTACAAATGTATTTGCTGTAACTTATATACAGCCTTCTTCTCTAACGAGAAAGGTAAATATACTAGATATACTTACTGAAGCTGTAAATGTTCTCCTTGACAACATTTATGTTAGTTTCTGCAATAAAGTTAATCGACAGATTGTAGGTATTCCTATGGGCACCAATTGTGCCTCTTTATTAGCAGTCTTGATTTTGAACTATTATGAATATGAATCACAGTTTATGGCCAAACTCAGTAAAACCCGTCTTAATAACATTTAATTTATAAATTCAACAACACTTACCGTTATCTTGAATATATATTTTCGTTAAATAATCAATTTTTTTAAATATACTGCTGAAAATTTACCCAGAAGAACTTACTTTAATTAATCAAATATAAACATTTTAATAAATATTTAAGTTTTATACGGGAAATTCGACACAAAACTTTACGACAAAAAAGACGATTTTTCGTTCCCTTTTGTCAATTTTCCTTTTTGGACGGTGATGTTCCTTTGTCAGTCTGGTGTGATGATTTGGATTTCAAGTAACGTGATCTATGTATTACCGGTAAATTAATGAGGCAAGGATGTCGTTACCAAATACTAGTTAAAACCTTTACTAGATTTTTCCATAGATACAAAGATTTGGTTTGAAAGTTTTGCTTTACTTACGATCCGGGTAAACTTATCGATCCTTTGAATAAGATAATTCTAAAGGGTTACAAATTCAACACTGTAATTAGATCTTTAAATATTGTTTTGATCGGTATGGATATTGATTGTGTTATCGGTAAATTAAAACAACATTATACATTATTGTTACATATATAATGTATATTTATGGTTCTACAATTTGTCGATACCTACAGTTTGGTATTGCACAAGGTTATGTTTTTCCTGACTGTTAATTACGTCTTATCCATTGGATGTAAGATGTGTACTGATTGATATCTAAGTCACAAACACATATAATTGTGTATTAGTTGCTATAGGCTTTGAATTAGATTTGTTTATCTGCAAGTACTATCATATCTGTTCTTTTGTGTTTTTGTTAGGGTTTTTTATATGCTCTGTATCGATCTGATGAGTTAAGCCCTTTTCAATTGATTTTGTTTGTTCTTATGATGTACTATAACACCACTGTCCCAAGTAAGGGGAAGGGTTTGGAGCCAGCAAACATGTTTAATCCCGCCACATTCTGTATGTGCCTTCCCCGTCAGGAGGCTGTAATTCAGTTGGTTGTCGTTTGGTGCTGTTTATCATATTTGATTTTCTTTTAGTGTTTTGTACATAAATCCGGCCATTAGTTTTCTCATTTGAATTGTTTAAAATTTGTCATTTCGGGGCCTTTTATAGCTAACTATATGGGATGGGATATGCTCATTGTTGAAGGCCGTATGGTGACGCTAGGTTTTAACGTCTAAGTCATTTGGTATATGTTGGAAAGCTGTCTCATTTTCAATCACACCATATCTTCGTTTTCTCATATTGACTGTACTTTCTGACAAATGAAAACATTTAATTGTGTAAATATAAAGGACATTTAAGGACATAAACTGAAACAACTGTAACTGTATAAAACTGAATTTGAAAAATACAAAAAAAAGAATTTAAACAATACAAAATACGTCAATGACGTTAAAATACTAAATCCCTGGAATGTATTTTAGTTGATTTTAGTCTCTGATACATGATTTTTATTATTAATTGTTTTTGGCTTTTAATTAGCTGTCAGTAACTGCAAGTACTCTCAAATTGTACTTTCTTGTTCATTTGACCTGTTGATACTAATTGTAATGCTTTTTTTTTTGTTATTTAATGTTTACTTATTTAGGGTTATATCTGGTCTATATACCAGCTTTGATAAGTGTTTGGTATTACTATAGATTTTCACTTCTTCGTACTATGAACATCAAAATTATTTATTTTGTAAAAATATTTCCTTTCTCCATTTGAACTGTACACGTATACCTAACAACAAAATCATTTTCATTTTACCTGTGTTTAAAGTAATTGCAAATGGCTGATATTTTTGTTCAAGCATATTGTTTTTCTTAAATTGTTCAACATTTCACAGCGGTATAACATGTTACTTTAATTATTCTTCCCTTAGTTTATTCAGTGTATGTTCACTGGTATTAATATGTATTTTGATTGAGTTAAGCCATTTTAGATTTAGATATTTCGGTTTTAAACGGGAAACTCCACACTAAAATTTACGACAAAAGGGACGTAAATTCAGCTTTATTAGTCAAATGAGCGTGATAAATTCAGCTTTATCAGTCAAATGAGCGTGATAAATTCAGCTTTATCAGTCAAATGACCGTGGTAAATTCAGCTTTATCAGTCAAATGAGCGTGGTGGTAAATTCAGCTTTATTAGTCAAATGAGCGTGGTAAATTCAGCTTTATCAAACCTGTTTAATGTGTTTTTTTCGTGCGTTGACAAGACCTGAAGCTGCTCATTGTTTTGTTTCGTGCGTTGACAAGTTCTGAAGCTACTCCTTGTTTTGTTTCGTGCGTTGACAAGTTCTGAAGCTGCTCAATTTTTTTTTGTTTCGTGCGTTGACAAGTTCTGAAGCTACTTATTGTTTTGTTTCGTGCGTTGACAAGTTCTGCAGCTGCTGATTGTTTTGTTTCGTGCGTTAATAAGTTCTGAAGCTGCTCATTGTTTTTAAACGTAAATTTACTGACATATAACATTTTATGCACTCGATAAAACCTGAACCGCAATCGAAAAACCGGCCCGCTCTCGAAAAAACCAGGGCATTAATTTAAACTCAAAAAGTTCTTCTATATCTGAAAACATATAAATAATAGATGTAAGTTATGCATTTCGTTTGAAATTTGCATTGGTATGTGTATACAAATGGTTTTATGCATTTGTATGTGTATACAAATGGCTTGATGCATTGGTATGTATATACAAATGGCTTTATGCATTGGTATGTGTATACAAATGGCTTTATGCATTGGTATGTGTATACAAATAGCTTTATTCTATTGTCATTAGTATGTGTATACAAATGGCTTTATTCTATTGTCATTGGAATATGTATACAAATGGCTTTATTCTGTTGTCATCGGTATGTGTATACAAATGGCTTTATTCTGTTGTCATCGGTATGTGTATACAAATGGCTTTATTCTATTGTCATTGGTATGATTCAAATGGCTTTATTCTATTGTCATTGGTATGTGTATACAAATGGCTTTATTATATTGTCATTGGTATGTGTATACAAATGGCTTTATTCTGTTGTCATCGGTATGTGTATACAAATGGCTTTATTCTATTGTCATTGGTATGTGTATACAAATGGCTTTATTCTGTTGTCATTGGAATATGTATACAAATGGCTTTATTCTATTGTCATTGGTATGTGTATACAAATGGCTTCATTCTGTTGTCATTGGTATGTGTATACAAATGGCTTTATTCTATTGTCATTGGTATGTGTATACAAATGGCTTTATTCTGTTGTCATCGGTATGTGTATACAAATGGCTTTATTCTGTTGTCATTGGTATGTGTATACAAATAGCTTTATTCTATTGTCATTGGTATGTGTATACAAATAGCTTTATTCTATTGTCATTGGTATGTGTATACAAATAGCTTTATTTTATTGTCATTGGCATATGTATACAAATAGCTTTATTCTATTGTCATTGGTATATGTATACAAATAGCTTTATTCTATTGTCATTAGTATGTGTATACAAATGGCTTTATGCATTGGTATGTGTATACAAATGGCTTTATTCTATTGTCATTGGTATGTGTATACAAATGGCTTTATTCTATTGTCATTGGTATGTGTATACAAATGGCTTTATTCTATTGTCATTGGTATGTGTATACAAATGGCTTTATTCTATTGTCATTGGAATATGTATACAAATGGCTTTATTCTATTGTCATTGGTATGTGTATACAAATGGCTTTATTCTGTTGTCATCGGTATGTGTATACAAATGGCTTTATTCTGTTGTCATTGGTATGTGTATACAAATAGCTTTATTCTATTGTCATTGGTATGTGTATACAAATAGCTTTATTCTATTGTCATTGGTATGTGTATACAAATAGCTTTATTTTATTGTCATTGGCATATGTATACAAATAGCTTTATTGTCATTGGTATGTGTATACAAATAGCTTTATTCTATTGTCATTAGTATGTGTATACAAATGGCTTTATGCATTGGTATGTGTATACAAATGGCTTTATTCTATTGTCATTGGTATGTGTATACAAATGGCTTTATTCTATTGTCATTGGTATGTGTATACAAATGGCTTTATTCTATTGTCATTGGTATGTGTATACAAATGGCTTTATTCTATTGTCATTGGTATGTGTATACAAATGGCTTTATTCTATTGTCATTGGAATATGTATACAAATGGCTTTATTCTATTGTCATTGGTATGTGTATACAAATGGCTTTATTCTGTTGTCATCGGTATGTGTATACAAATGGCTTTATTCTATTGTCATTGGTATGTGTATACAAATGGCTTTATTCTGTTGTCATTGGAATATGTATACAAATGGCTTTATTCTATTGTCATTGGTATGTATACAAATGGCTTCATTCTGTTGTCATTGGTATGTGTATACAAATGGCTTCATTCTATTGTCATTGGTATGTGTATACAAATGGCTTTATTCTGTTGTCATCGGTATGTGTATACAAATGGCTTTATTCTGTTGTCATTGGTATGTATACAAATAGCTTTATTCTATTGTCATTGGTATGTGTATACAAATAGCTTTATTCTATTGTCATTGGTATGTGTATACAAATAGCTTTATTTTATTGTCATTGGCATATGTATACAAATAGCTTTATTCTATTGTCATTGGTATGTGTATACAAATAGCTTTATTCTGTTGTCATCGGTATGTGTATACAAATGGCTTTATTCTGTTGTCATTGGTATGTGTATACAAATAGCTTTATTCTATTGTCATTGGTATGTGTATACAAATAGCTTTATTCTATTGTCATTGGTATGTGTATACAAATAGCTTTATTTTATTGTCATTGGCATATGTATACAAATAGCTTTATTCTATTGTCATTGGTATGTGTATACAAATAGCTTTATTCTATTGTCATTAGTATGTGTATACAAATGGCTTTATGCATTGGTATGTGTATACAAATGGCTTTATTCTATTGTCATTGGTATGTGTATACAAATGGCTTTATTCTATTGTCATTGGTATGTGTATACAAATGGCTTTATTCTATTGTCATTGGTATGTGTATACAAATGGCTTTATTCTATTGTCATTGGTATGTGTATACAAATGGCTTTATTCTATTGTCATTGGTATGTGTATACAAATGGCTTTATTCTATTGTCATTGGAATATGTATACAAATGGCTTTATTCTATTGTCATTGGTATGTGTATACAAATGGTTTCATTCTGTTGTCATCGGTATGTGTATACAAATGGCTTTATTCTATTGTCATTGGTATGTGTATACAAATGGCTTTATTCTGTTGTCATTGGAATATGTATACAAATGGCTTTATTCTATTGTCATTGGTATGTGTATACAAATGGCTTTATTCTGTTGTCATCGGTATGTGTATACAAATGGCTTTATTCTATTGTCATTGGTATGTGTATACAAATGGCTTTATTCTGTTGTCATCGGTATGTGTATACAAATGGCTTTATTCTATTGTCATTGGTATATGTATACAAATGGCTTTATTCTATTGTCATTGGAATATGTATGCAAATGGCTCTTTTCTATTGTTCATTGGTATGTGTATACAAATAGCTTTATTCTATTGCCATTGGAATATGTATACAAATGGCTTTATTCTATTGTCATTGGTATGTGTATATAAATAGCTATATTCTATTGTCATTGGAATATGTATACAAATGGCTTTATTCTGTTGTCATCGGTATGTGTATACAAATGGCTTTATTCTATTGTCATTGGTATGTGTATATAAATAGCTTTATTCTATTGTCATTGGAATATGTATGCAAATGGCTTTATTCTATTGTCATTTGAATATGTATACAAATGGCTTTCTATTGTTCTGGCACATATTTTAAGATGCTTTCTATTGGTACTTCTTTTGTGATCATCTTCCTGTATCAACGGTACACATGTTTGATCGCTTGAGAACTTTGGATCAGTTTCTGTTGTATTATTGTCCACCTCACTGTAAGTTATGCTGTATTATTGTCCACCTCACTGTAAGTTATGTTGTATTATTGTCCACCTCACTGTAAGTTATGCTGTATTATTGTCCACCACACTGTAAGTTATGCTGTATTATTGTCCACCTCACTGTAAGTTATGCTGTATTATTGTCCACCTCACTGTAAGTTATGCTATTTTTATATTGTTATGTATGTTTTGATATGTACCCACAGTTTCATAATGATTTCTGTAGTTGAAGTAATTGCACGAAAAAGCCTCAGCTGATTTTAATGTTCATGTGGACACTTTGGCTAAAATGGATGAGTTTTCACTTCAAAATGAACACTTGAGTACAAACAATTCTGTACATCTGGATAGGTTTTAAGGCAAAGCATGCTATAGGTAAATAAAATTCAAATGCATTTAATGTTTTAGAAAATAAAAACTTTATTGGATTTTGCTGTGCACTTTTTTCGTCCTTGCAGTTACAGTTCACTTCAATTATTACCTATAGGGCAGTTATCAAACTTCTTTCCCAACTTTGCTTATTTGGGCACCTTTTGACGGTACGGAAAAAAAAGTGCACTGCAACATTTAGTTACGTTTTCAATTGTCTAAAACATAAAATGCATTTGAATTTTTTTTATATAGGGCATGCTATGCCTTACAAATTTTCCAGATACACAGGTTTGTCTGTACTCAGAGTAAATTTGAAGAAAAAAAAAACACAGCCATTTTATATATAATTAGCCAAAGGATCCACATGAACAATAATTGACTTTTATTTTATAAGTTTTGTTTTGCTTTTTAGCAAGTTGAATACATTTTATAGTAGTCAAACTCATTTTTGGTGTATCGCCCTTTAAAATTTCTCCTTTTTGCTTTCTTAAGTGTCCCTTTTTACGGTTAAATTTTTCTGTTGAACGCCATTTGTGTCATCAATTTTGGTTAATAATTTTTTGACATTGTATTGAAAATTGTATTATCGAGTACATATATGTTTGTAATAATACTTTACAGTAGGTTGTTTTTTATTTTGTCTTTTGTAGTTTTTACTTCTTTGACATCCATTAGAGATGTGTTTGGAGAACTTTGGGTCCCTGTAAAGTGAGAAACGGAACAGAAACGAAACATAGCGAAACGAAACGAAACATAGCGAAACGGAACGAAATATGGCAAAACAAAACGAAACAAAATCTGTATTTTAAGGAACGGACAAAATCTTTATTTTAAGGAACGGAACATTTTTAATTTTCGTATATAAAAACAGTGTAGGCCTAGCCTTGACAGTTGATGTCCTTATCAGATATTTTATGAATTAAATAATTGCATGTACTGTTTTTGATGTTCCAAAGGGTTAATTTTTTAAAGTTTTTTAAAACCACTACAGTAAAAACACTTTTTGGAAAACGTTGCATATAATTGTTACAACATACAATAATTTCATAAATTTAGTTGTATCATTTTGTACCCGTCCACATTCCTTTGTTAAACATTACTCATTTTTACCATCTCAAAAATAAGACTGAATAAGAGTAATGTATGAATTGCCGTTCATGTCATTCTTCTGATTGGACAAAAAACACAGCCACAGTCATGATCATGATCGCCTTCTCTGAAACTAAAATAAACAGACCAAAATATACTCGTTCAATCTTTAGAAAATAACTTAGGACATGTGGGGTGCATGTCAATGAGACAGCAATACAACGACACAAACAACCGAAAGACATTTAGAGGTCAACATATAGTCTTTAAAAGTGAACAATAGACAGGCGTTTATTCATTATACATGTCAAGCTACAAATCGTCCTGAGTCGAATAACAACATGTAATACTATAACCGTTTCCTAGTTTGATGGTGAAACAGCAGCATAAAACTGAGAAAAAATATGATACATATTGATATTCAACCGTAAGAAAATTAATATGTCTGTCATACATCGTTCTCTAATTGTAAAGGGCTGTTCATGCAAATCAAACATGAAACACTATTCATCCGTCCGTTATCAGTGGCGGATCCAGAACTTTTTATAAGGGGGGCCCACTGACTGCCATAAGAGGGGGCACGCTACAGCTATGCTTCAGTGATTCCCTATAAAATCAACCAAATTTTTCCCACGAAAACAAGCCCCCTGGATCCGCCTATGGTTATTACAATTCCACAATTCCATCTGGTTTCTGGTCAGATTCATGGTGTTCGTTCGTAATTTTAGGCTACTTCAGTTACCAATCCAGACCTTGTTGTAAACTTTCCGCCTTCTTCGTTGCAAACACCGAATATTTGATTCAACTAAGAAAAAAATATGACTCATCATTTACATTTGGTATCTACGTGCATTTCAACTTTTGCTTTGTAAAATGTGAGTGTTAGGTGCGTCAGCTATGATACAGAGCCTGTTCAAATGTTAAGGCTTCTTGACACGTGTAAAAATGAGGAAACAAAACATTGAAATTAGAATTACTTTGGCTCGTCTGAATATGAGTTTCAAACAGAATTACCCATTCTTTCCTTTATGGCTAGAAATTTTATGCCCCGCTTACGGCAGTGGGGCATAATGTTTTCTGGTCTGTGCTGCCGTCCGTCAGTCCATCCGTCCAATACCAGGTTTATGTTGTTTCTTAAGGTAGTTTAAATTACAATGAAGTTGTGTTCACGTAAACTTGAAACTTTGTACACATGTTGTGTACTTTAACAAATTAAGCAATAATTATGATCTTGACCCCTCTTTATGGTTCACTGAACATGGAAATGTGATAGTGCTTAATAAGTAAATTCCCAGGTGTATGCCAAATAACGATTTCGACCTGGATTTCAAGGTTCACTGAACATGGACATATGATAGTGCGAGCGGAACTATGAACACATATTCTTGTTTTTTTGGTCAGATGTTTAGTTTGTTAACAGGTGTCACGATAAATAAATTGCAATGGACCATTATCATGTTATGTGCTGTTGCTTTAGTATTAAAACAGCTTGTCTGATTAGATAAACGTGGCAGCTTGGCCTTGGTTATTATGACCCGCCTACGATTATTTGGGACATTGTGATTTCGGTCTGTGCCTTCCGTCGGTTCATCCTTTCATCTAATAGGTTTGACTTTTAGTTTCCATAAAAGTGTGGTAACATCAACTTGAAACTATACACATGTTCATTATGACATGGTCTTTTTTAAATATATGCCAAATTAGGTATTTGAACCATAATTTGCGTTTTAATGAACATGAAAATGTGATAGTTTAAGCGGGGCATGCTTTCCTAAGGATACGTATTCTTTTTTTTTCATTTGTTTCTTATTCTTTTAGTTTTAGAGATTTTTTATTATGGCAGTCCATGTCATTACTGTTTTTTTTTTTTATTTTGTTGCAAAGCAAGCAAGACATAATCTCGTTACCAGTTCAATTCATATTTACCTTTTAAAACTACTTGCAACACGTACCATCCATAGGCGGATCCAGGGGGGTGGGACCTAGGGGGCCAGGGCCCCCTTTCGTGATAAAAATTTGGTTGATTATATAGGGAATCACTAAAGCATGACTGTAGCGGGCCCCCTCTTATTGCAGTCAGTGGCCCCCCCTTATAAAAAGTTCTGGATCCGCCGCTGCCATCGACTTCAACTTTGTGGAGAGGCTATATGTACTTCGTAGCTTCTCTATTGAAAAGGTGGTATATACTAGCTAGTAACACGCGACTGTCAAGATAAATGGCTAATAACCAACACAATGTATTTGCTTTGCCTTGGGTTAGTTTAAAAAAAGAAAGTAGAACATGAAGAGTCGAACATACAATATGATATGAATAAAGGGAGAAAGAGGGTGCCCCAGTAGGGTACCCACCTAAGGTCACAAAGTCACGTTTAAAAATTGCCTCGACAATTTTACTAATCCGTTAGATATAGGAAATGATAGAATTTGGTGTGTTGAATTTTTAGGGTCTTCAAAGCTACTTTTGGTCTCTGTTTATTTACCATGTAAAGGATCACCATCTGATTCATTAGAATTTTATAATTGTATAGATCAACTACCTGAAATTGTTCAAAGGTATAGTGACTCTCACTCCATTATAATTGGTGGCGATTTTAACGAAAATATCTTAAGTAAAATCGATACGAGAAGAAACAAATATTTAGTACTTTTTGAATGAAAATCTTTTATATACTGAAGAAAATGGAATTACTTTTGTAAACTGTAGTGGTAAAGGAACCTCACCTATTGACTTTTTACTTTTTAAACAAGATTTTAAAGAGAATGTGATCTGTATGGAAACAATGGACAATGTGGCTACTAATGTATCTGATCATTATCCAGTAAAAGCGAAAGTGAAATATATCATCAATGCTAAAGAAAAATCAAAATGTTCAAATTCAAAAATTTTACCAATGTCAGGTAAAACTCTATGGAAAAAAATAGATAAAGACGCATATAAAACTTTAGTTGAAAAAGGTTAAGATAACTTCTCATCATCTTCAGAAAATAAATATGAAGTGGATCTTGCTTTTCAAAATATGAACAGTTTACTTTTCAATTCGGCAAAAAGTTGTTGTCCAGCTCCACGAAAAAGATTTAGAAAACCGAAATAAAAAGTAATGAACCAAGAAATTTCTGACGCAATTGCAATGAAAAAAAAAAAAGTTTTTTATCAATGGAAGATTAATGGGCGGTCTGAAGATCCCAGGAATGAACTTTATATCCAGAAAAAAGAGACAACTTATAATTTACGTAAACATTGTCGCAAGGCATCCGTTACTAATGATGTGTCCCCAGCTTCCGCTGTAAACAACACGAGCGGTATCAACAACGAAATTGAAACAGGTGACATATTTTAAGACCTAGTAAAGTTGAGAAAAGGTGCCCCTACAAACATTATCTGTGCTTACTTAAACATCAATAGCTACAGAAACAAATACGAACATATTGTAGAGCTACTGACAAGAAACATTGTTGACATTCTGTTCATATCAGAAACTAAACTTGATAACAGCTTCCCTGATGCCATGTTTAGTGTTGACAACTTCACTCTACATAGATCTGACCGAGACAAGAATGGAGGGGGTGTGCTGGTGTATGTAAGATCTGACCTAGCTGGTGATCGTAGTAAGCCCAATGAATTTATTCACATTGAATCAATTGCAATAGAAGTAACATCTGATATTCAAAAATGGCTATTTTTAGAAGCTTACAAACCCCCGGACATGAATGATCTCAAATTTAGCAATGACTTTAAAACAACTACTGATATAATTTGTAAAATATATGACAATTTAATGATAATGGGTGATTTGAATTTTAATATGCTAGATGAACATAAAAGTTCAGTTTTAACTGATACATGTGACATTTTTTATCTTAAAAATTTAGTTAAAAAACCTACTTGTTTTACTAGAAATGCTAAAGCAACACTTTTAGATGTTATTTTAACTAATAGAGAAGACAAATGTGGTAAGATCTGTAATTTTGGCAGAGGCTTAACCGATGTCCACAATATGATTGCCGTGATAGTTAAATGTGATCGACCAATCAGTAAACCAATTGAAAGTTTAAAAATTGTAGAAGTTTCAAAAACTTTGATGAGCAGACTTTTTTGTATGATCTACAATGTATAAACTGGGATATTGATAATTTTACTGATGTTAACAATGCATATGATAATTCTAGCAAAAGCTTTGTTCAGGTAGCTAACAAACACGCACCTTTTAAGAAAAGAAAAATTTTACCAAAACAAATACCATATATGAATAAAGAGCTGAAGTCAGCAGTCTATAAAAAGAGAATGTTATATAACAAGGTACAAAATACAACAACAAAAAAAACTGGGAAGCTTATAGAGCTCAGAGAAATTGTGTAACCAAATTAAAAACAATATGTAAACACCTACTTCATTGAAAGATGTTCAGGCGGCCCTAAGGCAAAAGATTTGCACCAACACTAAAGACATCATTCTACAAGAAAACATGGCTATAGCAACAAACCAGGAAAAAATTTGTGAGACATTTAACAATTTCTTTGTTAATGTAGCGAAGAACATTGGAGATAACGACCGACATAGTTATCGATGAAAAACATCCAAGTATTGATGCAATTATAAAACAATATACAGATTTGTCATCATCAGCACTAAGTTTTCAACCAGTTAACGAAAATTTTGTTTTGAAACGAATAAATAAAATAAATGTCAAGAAAGCAACAGGTATTGACGGAATATCACCAAAACTGTTACACTATGCTAAACCTGTAGTTACGAAACCAATAACTGATCTTGTAAATTTGTCATTGTCTACCTCAGTCTTTCCAGACTCACTCAAAATTGTCCAGGTGGCACCGATTCACAAAAAAAACTGTACAGTGTACTTGAAAAGGGTAATTACAGACCAGTGAGTGTACTTCCTTCAATATCCAAAATTTTTGAGACAGCCATAGAGACGCAACTTTCGGAACATTTCAAAAATATTTTTAATTCATTTCTTGCAGCATTTAGAGCAGGTTTTGGCTGTCAGTCCACTTTACTAAGGATAATCGAGGACTGTAAGAAAGCCTTAGACAATGACAAATACCTAGCAGCAATTTTAATGGACCTTAGTAAAGCTTTCGACTGCTTACTTCATGATTTGTTACTCATGAAGTTGAAACAGTATGGTCTGAGTGAATCTGCTCTCCAATTACTAGATAGTTACCTGACTGGTAGAAAACAATGTGTCAAAATTGGTCAAAGTATTAGTCAAATGCTTGACATTTATAAAGGTGTACCACAGGGCTCTATACTAGGCCCAGTTTTATTTAATATTTTTATAAACGACATTTTTCTCTTTGTAAAAAACTGTGACTTGTATCATTATGCAGATGACAAAACCCTTTCAAAATCTGGTTCTTCTTTGGCATTCGTTATTAAATCCTTGGAGGAAGACAGTGGTTCACTAATTTCATGGTTCTCACAAAATAAAATGCAGGCTAATCCAGAAAATTTCAAGCCATAGCGATTGGCAAAACACATAAAACAACATAGTCTTCAACTTAAATGAAACAACATCAAATGCGATGATGAAGTAAAACTACTTGGAGTAGCCATTGATTTTAAGCTCGACTTTAACCAACACATATCTAACATCTGCAAAAAAGCAGCCAGACAGTTAAACGTTCTGAAAAGAATTGGATCACACTTGAACAAACTGGCAAAAATGACAATTTACCATTCTTTCATCGTGTCAAACCTAAGTTACTGTCCACTCACATGTCATTTTTGTAGCGAGCGCAACACCAAAAAAAAAATGAAAAACTGCAAGAACGAGCGCTCAGATTCATCTACAATGACTACAATAACTCATATGAACAATTACTTGAACAATCTAAACTACCAACACTTAAAATCAGACGCATGAGAACCATGGCATTAGAAACCTACAAAATTTTGACAAAATCCAGTCCAGAGCTCTTACACAATATATTAAATTTTAAAGATAACTCATAAAAATTTTAGATATAAACTCACAGTTGATTTACCACAACCTAGAACTACAAGGTATGGCAAAAGGAGTTTTAGCTTTGAGGCAACAAAGTTGTTGAACTCCCTGCCTAACCATGCAAGGAGCCTCTCAACTTTGGAACAGTTTAAACATTTTATTTCAGCATGGTGTTCTTCAGAAAACTGCTTCTGTAGCTCATGTAGACAATAACTTTGCTGTCTCACAGCTGGAATCTTCTGGCCCTGTGTTCTGTGTATTGTTTATTGTTTATTGTTTATTGTTTATTGTTTGTTTTTGTTTTATTTATTTGCTTAGCTTTAGTCTTTGTGACAGTTAAAGCAAAATTTGCTTTTCTTTTCTTTTTAGCTTGCTTGCTTTGATTTGTGCATGTTTGTTTAGCTATTATATTATGCATGTGTTTTTATTTGTATGTGTAGTTTGTCAAATGTGCTTATAATTTGTTATTTGTTTTTAAATATCAAGTCGGTTAAGAGCTCTACAGAGCTCATGTTTACCTTGTTGAATTGTACATATCATGCCCGACTCTAAATAAAATTTACTTACTTACTCTACTTACTAAGGCAGTTGCTATGAATAGAATCGATGAAAGAGAAAAGATAATGGAAGCAAATATCAAAAAAAAAAAATTAATTTTATAGACTTATTAAAAAACAGAGGAGAAGATTAAGTAATCATATAGATGAACTATCTGCAGGTGACACAGTGTATAGTACAGAAGACAACATTCTAATTGGATGGAAACACCATTTTGAAAATTTAACGAAAAATTCTATTCATGAACATTTTGACAACAAGTATCAACAAAAGGTCGAACAAGAATATATTGATATAATTGAAATTTGTAGAGCTATGCTTCAGCACCAAAAGTATTACTAAAAATGGAATAGAAGAAGCTTTGAAGTTATTAAATTTAAATAAATCACCAGATATATTTGGAATTTCAATCTTAAAGAACTTCTGGATAGTACTTTTAGACTTTGTTATATACCAGACGAACAGAAATTAGGGATAGTAATTCCGCTTTTTAAGAATAAGGGAAGCTGTAAAGACAGTAAAAATTATCGTGGAATAACAATTACTCCAACATTATCCAAACTCATTGAGGCTGTTTTAAAGATCAGAATTAATCCTGACATTATAAAATATCAAAATCCATTACAACGTGGTTTTACTAGAAGAATAGCACCATTAAACTGCTCTTTTATTATAGAAGAATTTTATAAAGAATGTGTTGAGTTAAATGATCAAACGATATTTACTATGCTTGATGCAAAGACAGCATTTGATGCAGTAAAACATGCAGGGCTTATAAGAAGATTATATCAAATGAAAATTCCGGAACAATCTATTTTGATTATTGATAATTTATATAAAAATGCTGTTTCCTGTGTAAAATGGAATAACCAAATATCAGACACTTTTAGAATAGAGCAAGGCGTAAGACAAGGTCGGATTCTTAGTGCAGACTTGTACAAAATCTATATAAATACACTTTTAGACATTTTAACTGATTCAGGATATGGAGGAAAAACTGGATCAATTTCTTGTTGTGCTCCTACTTGCGTAAATAATTTAGTCATACTTAGCAAGTGTCCGTATGAAACACAAATTTTAATTAATATGGCCTTTGATTTTAGTAAACGTGAGGCATACTTACTACAACCAGCAAAAAGTTGTTATACAGTCTAAATCACGTCACCATGAGGAAGTAAATGCAAATTTTTGGACTTATGGCAATGCGACTCTTCCAACTTCTAAGAAAGAAACACATACAGGAATTTGTCGTACAGACGATGGATGATTCATGTAAAGCAACAATAGCTGAGAATTCAAAGAAAGCAAGAAGGACACTTTATAGTTTAATGGGGGTTGGACTTTATGGAGAAAATGGATTAGATCCACAAACCTCAATGTCAATTATGAATACTTATATAATACCAATAATGTAATATGGATTGGAAATAGTAATCCCAAGAGGAAGATGTTTAGAAACTTTAAATATCCAAAAAAATTTGAAACAATTGATATCTTTACCAAAAACAGTAGCTGATCCTGCTATATATATAATTTCTGGGATGTTACCTGTAGAAGCTCAAATAGATGTTAAAATTTTAACTTTTTATGGAAATATTACTAGACAAGAGAAAAGTTCTATTGAATGGCAACTAGCGGAAAGGCAATTAAATGTAAAATCTATTAATAGTAATAGTTGGTTTACTTTACTACGAAAAGTATTTTTGAAATATGAACTGAATTATCCTGTACAATATTTAGTCAATCCAATTTCTAAATACCAATGGAAAAGTGAAATAACTTCCAAAGTTCAAAAATTCTGGACTGAGAAGATACTGAATCAAGCAAAACTTTATACCAGTTTAAAATATTTATCATTGATATATACAACAGGACGTTGTCATCCTATTGCTAATACAAACTTATGAATTCAAGGGAAATTATTAGAATTCCTACAAAATTGAAAATAGCTACTGGAAGTTACATTCTACAAGCAGTTAGAGTCAAATATATAAATAATTCAGAACTGTCTATATGTAAAATGTGTAATGAAACAGAAGAAAATTTACCACATTTTTTATTAACGTGTAAAAGTCTAGAAGATATAAGAAAACCGATTTTGGAAGATTTAATTACAGTAACTCCTGTAGTGAAGAGTTGGCTATTTTTCATATGAGAGATGAATACTTTGACATTTTACAACTGATTATAGATCCATTTGCTTACTTGGCATTGTTAAGAAATGAAAAAGCTTTTAAAGTGATACAGAAACTTACAGATCCAAAATGTAGACGATTATGTTACAATCTCCATTGTGAAAGGTATAGACTGTTGCAATTAGATGATATAAAGAAAAAGAAGAAAAAGTAGATAATAACTTTATATAAACCCTTAAGTGATTAATGGTTGTCTACTCTTAAACAGTGATATCTTTAGATAGATATTTTAGATTTTAAAGTATTTAAAGTGTTGATGCAGTCTAAATTGACATTAAGCCCAATTTAATCGTCAAGAATGTAAATAATGTATAGTAATATTGGTGGAAGATATTTTTATCCATGTTGTTAAATATACTACTCGGAAGAGGTGTGCCTACATTGGCAGAAGTTATATAACAGATACAGATACAGGGTGAACGTCAATGAGGAAGCAACTCTACAAACACTGCATCCAACTTGGACATTCGGATCCTACTCCCTTAAGTTGTGGCAAAGTGTCCATACCATTTACACATTTTAGCTATGGTTATTTCACTTGGGATACTTAAGTGTTTCATTCATGAATACAAATATCTTAATTAGCACAATCTCATTAACAATAAATGATTAAAACCTATTACATATACAATAATATTAACAGACGTGATAGAATGAAAAGTTACATACTAATATATCATTTTATTAACGATCACAACGTATGGGACTATAAAGCATCGACAAATACAAAACATAATAGAACTGGTATGTAATGCGTTCTTTCTAGTGCGGCAATCAGTGAAATTAAGCCCAGTATGTAATGTGTCTTAGAATAAACCGTTAATCGTGTAGTTATGCATACATTCTCAGCTTAGCGATTTTGAAAAAAAAAGCAGAGACAGATCCAGGGTTCAAGGAAAGGAAGGGAGGTATAATTGTCCAAAAAGATAAACATACCTCCGAGCATTTTTTTTACGATTTTAAGCAAACAAGTAGAATTTTTCGATCTAAACCGCCCTAAATGTTCTTCGGCTATGCACATATACATATCATATTACACTATTTCGTCATGAAGATTTTCTATGAGACGTTCCTTAAAATTCATATTTTGTTTGGTTTCTCAGTATACATATTTCGTTCCGTTTCGTTCTGTTTCGTTTTGTTTCGCAATGTTTCGTTCCGTTTCGCTATGTTTCGTTTCGTTTTGCTATGTTTCTTTTCTGTTCCGTTTCTCACTTTACAGGGACCCGAGAACTTTGTGCTTTTTTCAATGCATGTTGAACTCAACCGGTTAAACTAACTGTTACCCCCGGGAAAGGACAGAACATTTATATTCTATATAAAGCATTGTACAAATGTAAGACTGAATTGGTTCATAATATCTTTTTATCAAAAATACTAACTTACCTTGTATGGTCTTATACATTAAGTATCTATTTCACGCTTGTACCAGAAACGAAGTCTGTTTAATTACATTTTTTATCATATTTTCTCGAAAAAAAAACATGGTCACACTTGAAAAATCATATCAAATCACTGAAAAAACACGGTTCCAACTAACCCAACTAACATAAAAACAAAGCACTGTTATAAGACACAATTATGATATTATAAATTATAAATAAATCATGTTCTCGCACACTTAAGGGTGCTCGCGGGTCTAAATCAAATTTTTTATTTAATATAGGATTTCGCTATATTTTTCTATAAATGAACTTTATCTTATACTTAATAGAAAAATAAAATAAAAAAATGGGGTCACCGTTCATTTACGCTCACAATCTGCCTTCGAAAGAAGCATACATTTTTGTAAAGGTACCTTTTTTTCCGTTGAACTAATAGGAGAAATAGAGGTAATATCAAGATTAAAAAAAGAACTTAATTACAGAAATCGCTCAAATTTTACAATAGTTTATTTGAAGTACAGCTTATTTGAAAATTATAATAAAAAATATAGGTCACCGATGAGTCAAAAAAGATATTTCAATTTTATTGCCAAAAAATTGCATTTTTGCATCAAAGGGAGATAATTTGGCGCTTTTTCAATGATATCTACATTTTAAAAGTCATCTGGGGCCAACACGAATTGATTTTTTAGAATGATTTTTGTACCATATGATAAAGTAACAACTACTTAAGGTAATAAATAAAATTTGTAATGAAAAATAAATGTTTAATTTTTTTCTGAAATTTTTATACCCTCGAGCCTCCATAAATATCAATCAGTACACATCCAACCTGATTTCGTTTTAAGACGTCATGAATTGTTGGATCATTTGTACTCTGCTCCGATCTGTTCATGTGCATATTATTGTCTTCCTATTGATAGTGAAAACTGTCTAACTTAGATTAAGATTAAACCTGGACTTGAAAAACTTGACATCAAGAGGTTAGAATCAATATAAGATGAAATCCAATTGTTATATTTTAACAAATTGGAAAAATAATAAGATAGAACATATATTTTATATAATGTTCTTGATAATTAAAACAATATTTAGTTTTTGCTAAAAGCTGTCTTTCCTGAGTAGAAAAGTATTTGCCTATGATGAAAAACATGTAATGCAAATAAATCTCCCTTTGACCTTTAATTACTTTTAATGAATTTAAACTTACCATTAACTCATGAGATTCGAATAATACAATACAATACAATATTTTTATTTTTCCAAAGTGAAGGGCCCATTAAGAGCATAACATTAATAACAACATGACATAAACATTACAGAGTGATTAAAGAAACATAAAATAATAGTTCAAATGCATGAGGAAAGGGTCAGTGGTCAAGGGGAGATAATTTTGCTATCTATTAGTCTAAGAGTATTTAACTAATTTTCTGATTTTCTAAGTTGCAGGCCTTTATCAAGGTATGCACATAAAATAGATAAAAAACTGTTATCTTCATTACTCATGATCCATGTAAAAAGATCATTTCTGTTTAAATTAACTAAACTGGGGTATTTTTTGATATAATCAGTCATATCTCTTCTGAGGTTATTGTAAAGAGGGCATTCCAGAAGAAAGTGCATTTCATTTTCAATAGAATTTGAATTACAATATAAACATATCCTCTCATGTCGAGGTAATATTTCATATTTACCACATACATTGATAAATCGTTCATGTCTGCCAGTTTCTATTCTTAAACAGTGATTGCTGAGTCTGTATTTTGTTAAATGTTTTGGGGTGCTTTAAATCTAAAAATTTTTTATAGTCAATGACTTCTTGAATGGAAAATAAGTGTCCAATTTGCCTTGATTCTGTAAATAAAAATCTCGCATTTTCTCCCAATCATTTTGAAAATTTAATTTGAGCTGTTTTTTCAGTAAATTTTTTAATTTATTTTTGCCTAAAGTTTTACATATATTTAGGTCAATACCCAATTTTTCGCTGTAGAAAATGATATTAGAGAGCAATGAGTTATTGGAGCTAGTTACTCTCAATAATTTTTAACTCAGTTTTAGCACTTTTCAATTAATCAGATGGGGAATTCTCTAGTCTATGCCAATACATAAAACATATGTGTTAGCAAATTTATATAAAGAGGATATCTAACCAGTTCAGACAGGACTGCTTCATTTGTGCACATCTTTGTAACACCAATAATATACTTGCAAAATTTTAAAATTTAGCTTCTCAAACTCCCAATCTTTAAATATGTCATAAAGGGATAATTTTTTCCTTTTAGGAGTAATGTTAATAACAACCCAATTTTCACGACCATACGTTACAATTGGCTGTATACAATGATCAAATAAATGCAAAAGAGTTTTAATAGGAGAATTTGATGATTTCAAATCTTTATAAAGTTTAAAACTGGCCTTTTGACCTATTTGGAATAATTGTTTCCTGGCTTCATTAAAGTTTCCAGTATTTTGGATGACTATGCCAAGATATTTGTATTGTTTAACACATTCGATAGAATTATTTCCTACATTGAAATCTTCATTAAGGAGTCTACCACTCCTTTTGAATATAATAATCTTTGTTTTCTTCACATTTATTTCCATACACCAATCTTTGCAGAATGTGCACACAGTATCAAGTCTCTTCTGAAGCCCTTCTTTTGAGTCAGATATTAATACAAGAGCATCAGCATATAGTAGACATGGTATCTTTTCATTATCTAAATTGACATTATCATAATTGTTTGACAATATATCTGGCAAATCATTAATAAATAGTTTAAACAATGTGGGACTCAAAACGTCACCTTGTCGTACACCAACATTATATCTAAAAAAATCAGTTATTCAACCAAGCGTGAATCTTGGTTTATATAGCAACCTGAAGTTCCTAATCAGCACAATCAACCCCCTGAATGAAAATAATCAGCAAAATATATTAAAATCATAGACAAGACTATAGATTCCTTTATTAATTAATGTAATACCATAATAAATTTTGATTTATTGTAGACCTTAATAACTTTTTTTCGTTGACAACAGTCCCCAATATCATGTATCATTTTGACATGTCCTTACGGCCTGAGTTATTTATAAGTTCATTTTGGATCGAGAAAGAAATTAAATATATTTGTCAAGTACAAGCGACAACTTAAACAGATTTTTGACAGTTTTACGACTCTTTTGTCCGTAAGTCAACTTTATGTTATTGAGAAAGTCTAAATGACAGTATCATGGAGCGGAGGTGTACTTCTGTCTGTCCATTCCTGGTAGATCATGGAGCGGACGTGAACTTCTGTTTTACCATTACTGGGAGATCATGGAGCGGAGGTGTACATAAGTCTGTCCTGTGAGATCACGGAGCGGAAGTTTCCTTATATCTGACCATTCATGGGCGATCATGAAGCGGAGATGTAATCATGTCTGTCCATTTCTGGAAGATCATAAAGAGGAGGTGTACTAATGTCTGTCCATTCCTGGGAGATCATGGAGCAGAGGAATACTTGTGTCTGAGAGCATGAGAGAACATGGTATATTTATTAATTTTTATTTGGATTTGAAACTGCGTGTACTCTTAGATCGGATTTTTTTGTCTTTTGTTTTTTGTTTATATTTTAGTTACGATCTGATAAGTCAAGCTTAAGCCCTTCCATTTTTTTTTTATATATTGTTTTTCTAATGTTGAGTTCATACAACATTGTCCCAGGTTAGGCTAACACATGCGGTAAATCCCGCCACATTCTGTATAAGCCTATCCCAAGCCGGAACTAATCTGTAATGCAGTGGGTGCCGTTGGTTGCTGTCAATAGTACATGTAGTTGTGTTTCGTTCATTGCTGTAGTATGAATCAGGCCGTTGGTATTTTCTTTTGAAGTTTTCTCATTTTATCCTATCGGAGTCTTTTATGGCTTACTATTACCGTATGGTTGTGTTCATTGTTAAAGGCCGTAAGGGGACTTGTGTTCACATCTTTATCCTATGGTGTATGAAGCAGTGTTCCATTGACAATCATAATACCATAGGTTCATATTTTTACATTATGACACGCACAATGATATGTTTGGCTTGTATATATTACAGCGATGTCAGGCGAATTGGAAGTTTATCGGGGACAAGGAGGTATCTATTTTGTGTGATAAAATCCTCCTAACGTTTTCAACCCAGACACCTGAATTTAAACAGAAACACTGAACACATGTTAAAGTTGTGACTTGCTATTATTGAATTGTTAAAGGACCTTCTCCCTATTTTTCACACTTAGGAACTTTTCAGTAAAATAGACAAATGACAGTATCAGGTTTGTGTAATAAACTCTTTCTTTAGTGTTCAACCCAGACCCTTAAAGCGTCAGTCCGTAAATTAAGATGCGATCCTTATGATGATGGAAGTTTTTAACGACCTTGACTGGCTATACAGACCTCGCACGGTCGGCTAGATGCAATCAAAAAAAAAGTTAGTCATCTTTTATATCCGTTTCTAAAGGTGATCTTTTCATATACATTATAGGTAATCAATTTGAATATTGTTTTTTTATCAGTACTAACATGTTTTTTTTTTTTTTTAATTAATTAAAACATAACGATATGCATGCATGAATTGCTATACAGGTATTACAACTTATGGTCCTAAATCCTTTTCATACAATGTACTTATATTGTGCATAAAATATGTGGTTTAGTGGTGGGGATCTCTACCATTTACAAGATATAAGAACATTTCGATATGACATGGGTAGGTATGACACCTGAAGACTTCTTTTATATATCATTCAAATCATTTTGACATAAAAAAAAAAAAAAAAAAAAAACAGGAATACATGAATAAATAGCTTAGTGGTGGGGATCTCAACCATTTACAAGACAAAACTACATTCTCAAATGGGATGGGGTGACCTCTGGGACCTTACTTTGTATATCATTCAAATCATCTTGGAACATATATGATTTAGGGGAGGGGATATTGACCACTAACAATATATTTACACCCAACATATCATTCAAATCATCTTGGAACATATATGATTTAGGGAGGGATATTGACCACTAACAATATATTTACACCCAACATATCATTCAAATTCTTTTACTTATTGTTTGAAGGACAGAGATCTCAAACATTTACAAGTTAATGGAACATTCTCAGATGGCAGGGAGTTTGGTGAATCCTGGGACTTACCCTGTATAAAAATTATTCAAATAATTTTGACATGACATACTGGAATACAAAGGTTTAGGTGTGGGATTTTGGCCTTTCAATAGGCAGGGGGGTTGATGTGACCCTAGTAGACTAACCCTGCATATCATTCAAATCATCTTTGCCTGACAAAAAGGAATATATATAGTATTGGGGCGGGGATCTTGACCACTAAACATATATTTGAACATTTCCAACTTACAGGGGGTGGGGATGACCCCTTGGGACTCATCTTATAAAACATTCAAATCATTTTGACACGACAAACAGGAGTATTGGAAATAAGAAAAATAGAACATTTTCAAATGGCAGTAAGTGGGGTGTCCCCTTGAGCTGTTAATAATTTCACACTCTTTTGTGAGATGTTTGGTACAACCCTGGAAAACATCGATTAAGCTTACACCGTACCCACTCGTCATACTACCCGACAGAGATTTGGATTGCAGGATACAGCTTTTTATGTAACTCTATTTAACCGTGGACCCCGCACCACTAACCACCTTTTATAATTAAGATTGAAAAGAAACGTCAAAATGCCCTCCTCAACATCTATATATACGAGATCATGGAACTTCTCAAGAAGACCCAATCATTAACAGAATATACAAATATCCTGTATGCAGCAGGAGGAGCTCGTATGTAAAAAGACAAAAAGACTCTGATACAGAGTAATAGACACCAGACTTTAGCTACTGAAAGACAGATAGCAACAAGCATTCATCAACGTGATAGACTACTGTGTCGCTGAATCTCATCTACTTGATTTGAACTAAATGGCTTTGTGAACACGGTAAATAGTTTGTTTTGTGATTTTTGCAAAATATATAATTAATATGGTATTTATCAACATCATACATATAGTGCATTATGTTACTTGTGTTTACATAGTGCACTGCTTTATGTATTTCCTCTTTGCAAGTAATGTATAAATTGTCAGTTTCTTTTCGACTTATGATTATGAATGTCCCTTCGGTATCTTTCGCCTCTCTTCATTGATTTTACAAATCCTGTTTTTGATAAAAGACAACTTTATCATGCATTGGCGTATTTATCAATGTTTATATCATTATCCTTGAAAATTTATTATGACACTTTTATGATTTTTTATAAGTTGTATGATAAACGAATCCATTGAAATTGACATCAATTTATTGAAAACAAATATTTGATTTGTTTATCATTTACAAGTTTGATCGTTTATATAAATAAACATTTTTAATTTCTATTGTTTAATGCAATGTAGGCGTACATATAATAATAATTTTGCAGCTGATTTAATAGTTTTTGGTAAATAAATTGAAGAAAAACTACGGTTTGTTATTGGTGCATTCTGAATAAAATTCGGATCTATCATAACTTTCATTCGTATACACCTCTATGTCTTGCATTGTTCTGGACATAATATTCAATTTCATGTATGATAGTATAGGTACATTCTATTAAGCAATTGTTGTGTTGCTCATTTAGATGTCTTTTAACACTCTGTTTTGAACAAAACGATTTGTTACATATACTGCACAAAATGGGTTCTCAACTACAATTTAAAATTTTCATATGCTGTTACACAGCAAAAGTGCAACGCCTGTTAAACGACGTTTTAAAACGTCTGTAAAACATACGTTTACGTATGAAACACGCATGTTTTAGCCAACATACGTTTAACGCCTGTATCATACCGCATGTAAACGCCTGTTTAAAACGGATGTAAACGTAACGTCCGGAAAACATGCGTTTATAAACGCCTGAAAATCACCCGTTTACATACGTTTTACGTGTGTGTGTGTGCAATATATTTTTATGTTTTCTTACATGCAAATATTTTTTAATTTGTAATCTTTTGTAATATTGACTGTAACAAGCATTCTGATAAGTATTGCATGGCAATACATAGTCCCCATACCGGTTAAAAATTTATTGTACACAGTATTGGAACAAAATTCTAAGTTGATCTTTAACTTATCATGGTGTAGACTATATAACAAATATCAAATCAATATCTTCAAGCATGACGAAAAAGTGTGGAAAACTGATTATTTAGGTAAATTTTCAAAGTCCAAGGACCATAACTCTGCACAAAATTATCAGACCATGACATAATTTGAACTTGATCTGTAACTTGTCATGATAAAGCAAAATACCAAATATCAAATCAATATTTTTTAAGCACGAAGAAAAAGGAAGAAAACTGATTTGCTGGACTGATGGATGGACGGACAGACAGACAGACAGACTTCATCCGTTGGGGACTTAAAATAAAATAACAGGCTTTTTAAACTGTTTGAAGATTATTAATTTTACAACAGCAAAATTATAACTGAACATGTATTTACAAGGAGAAAATCCATGTAATGGTAACTTTGTGTGAATGCATATTATAAAACTACAAAATCATATGACTGTCATACAAGTTAAACCTAAATGTCAATAACACACGTCTTAATCAACCACTTTTCCATGTTTATGCATGTACCAAATCAAAAATCAAACAATGTTTCAAGACTATTAACATAATGCTCCATGCTTCTCATAAAACTACAATATGGTGTAATCTTGAAGCGACCAATTTGTGTGAATTCATTCCCAATTTTAATGACCTTAAAATAGGTATAATTCAACTGTGTTTTAAAGGAATGTACAATGAGTAAGTATATAGCACTATAATGTCACATTTAAGGTTGCTGAAATTTCTTTTTATGTTTTGTTACTGAACATATAAAAATCAATAAATAAGAAAACATTCATCATGATTAGACAGCATAGTGTATATAATATATATATTTATCGCTATTTTACGAAATTTTCCTTTGATCTTGCTGACTGATAATTTCCTTTCTCAGCATAGTCGAGTGATATGAAAAATTATTGCTAGAAACTAAGGGGCACTTGGCGCTAGCAATGAAATTGACAATGTCGTCAATGGTAAAATAGCAATAAACAGATTATCATTGGTCATCTAAACTCGATTGCTTTTTCACGCGCCGGCTCAAGCGAGAAAATCAATCTTGTTGAGATGATCAATGATAATCTACAAATATATATATATATATAATATGTTATACTTTATTTTTAAAGAGTACAAGTTGTTGACTTTTCATAATTTTCTACAAATATATAACAATTCAACTAAAATCTGTGCTGAGTGCACCATGATATGACCACAAAATGCCAATATATTTGACCAATTCAAATTTTATACTGAGTACACTATATAAAGTAACATCGGACAAATTATTTTAACTTGTGAATCCACTGTATAATAAATAAACTAGAAGATCCTAGAAGATCTATAGCAATATACAGTGTAGTGTGTGTTCTTGCATTAATTCAGGCTAAAATTTTCAGTTAGTTCTGTGAAAGAATGTTGTTATAACTAGTTTTTACTTAATGTATTTTCCAAAGCATAACAAAATGTTAAAACAAATGCTTTAATTCTTTAATTTAAATACTATGCAAAATCTGTCAATTAACTGAATTATTTAAGGAGCCAGGTTAGCTAAAATGACATAGAGATAAACATATAAAAAGATGTGGTATGATTGCCAATGAGACAACTCTCCACAAGAGACCAAATGGCACGGAAATTAACAACTATAGGTCACTCTACGGCCTTCAACAATGAGCAGAGCCCATACCGCATAGTCAGCTATAAAAGGCCCCAAATGACAACATACATGTTTTAACAAAACACTGATGCAATAGATCCATTCTAATTACCAATAGTCTTTCAAAGTAATGAATGGATTAAACTTGACTGCTGAAGATCAGCTATCAATATCATATATGCAAAATGACTAAGTAGAATCAAATAGAAATTTTCATGAAAAACTGCATACCCGTAGATAATAATTTTATCAATTAAACTTTTCAATTTTCCTTTAAAATTAATGTTTTAATAAAATATTCATAAAGGCTTAAGGTAGATAATAGGTATATATTTCTTGAGATAGAATTTTCTTATACTTTGCCAAAATGAAGATTTCACTATGCTTTTTCAAAATGTAATAAAAGTATGAGTCACCATGCTATTTTCCAAGCTATGAGTCGTTGAAAATTAACTAAATTTGGTTAGATTGTTCATGAAAAACATTTGTGTGCATAAAAGAAATCTATGAGATAGAATTTTGAAATAAATTGTGAGAAGATAGGTTTTATATGTTTTAAGAAAATAAAATAAAAATGGTGTCACGCAACTTGTTTTCTTGCTACAAGTGAAAATTAAAAATTTCCTATCAGTCCAGTATATATTTTTACTAAAAGAGTTATCTTGAACACAAGTACAGTATAAGTAAAACTTTTTAAAATAAAATAGTTCCCTACTTTACCATCTTGATAGTCCCGAGGGTATCACCAGCCCAGTAGCCAGTACTTTTGGGTACTGGCATGAAAATACGGATTTTGTGTTATTAAAATTTGCTGTTACAAAATTTTGGAAATTATTTAAAGTTAAGGAATGTATCTCCCTCATGCAAAGCTCTGATTCCTTGCCCGGCTTTGGCTATACCTTTTCGTCCTTTTTGGTTTATAGCTCTTCATCTTTTTAATAAGCTTTGGATTTTCAAATATTTTGGCCACGAGCATCACTGAAGAGAAATTGATTGTTGAAATGCGCATCTGGTGCAGAAAAATTGGTACCGCTTTTTGTTCTTACTTTTTATGACTTATTAGGACCTAAATTAATTTTTGCAAAGTTTTAAGATATCAAGTACCTTTAAAGAATAATGACAAGATAACAAATAAGGTAATTTTAAACTATGAAGGAAAACTTGTGTATATATGTTGAATTGTTCTAAACCCCAACCCTTTTACATAAGTTTTATAAAATAACATTTTCATTATAAATTCTGATGTTCAGATAGCACCTTTAACTAACAATTATAAGAAAGTTTAATTTAAGACCACTTAAATTCTAAATTCTTATTTGTAAATATATCCAGTTCTTACTTAACTTGTTCTTACACCTCAGCACATTATGAATATTATTTTAAAATTTTATGATGACAATGCTATGAATTAATTATAATATTAATTATTTAGTAATTATTATTTCCTAAATTCAGTCATCTGTACATAATTAAATGTTTCCTTATGTTTTAAGGTGTATACAGTTGCTACAATTATACCCTATGGGTAGTGCTCCACAATTAATGGAGGAATATACAAGAAACTGAACTATCTCCCTTAAATGTCTTATTTGGATTAAAATGATTCTTAAAACACAAAATTTGATATTTGTTCAAATATTTTGAATAATACAATAAATCACCAAGTTTTCTTTACATAAATAAACAGTCTAACCAATAAATTGCAAATCTGTCTCCAAATTTGCAGATTTGGGCAAATAACTAGACCGATTTTGTACTGCGATAGTACAATCCAAGATGGCGGTATACCATGAAAATACCTTAATTCAATAAAACTTCTACTGTAAATGCGTATAAATACATGAAGACAACATAGTAATAATTAGAGTACTAGTCAGCTTTTAAGAAATTTAAAACATCTGTCAAATACAATAACATAAAACATTCATAACATGGTTTTTACCTAAATAAAATGCCAATATCACAATAAACATCCATCATAAGTGCACATAAAACTGATTATTTAAAATGATTTAATAACTTCCTTATGTATACATTGTAAATTTTGAGCTTTCAACTTTACAATTGGTGTATATAAGCTTTGACTGGTATCATCTTACTCAACTCTAAAAACAATTATATATTGTGATGATTTTATGATGTAAATTTACATAATTATCAATTGTTACACTCGAAATTCTATTAAAGTTTTACCAATGTATGATTATAAGAATATAGAGGAATCATATTGACAGACAAAATACAGTTAAATGACATACAGATCTAGCACTAGTCATAAATATGATATCACAGTTACAGATACTAAAATGATTCACTCAAAATAATAATTTAAAAGGTAAAGTTTATGTTTTCAACTCAAATTTGAAAATACAGAAAGTAAAACCTGAAAGTTGGTGGAAGAAAAACCTTTAAAATAATTATGTGTCCATGATAGCATGCCCTGCTCTTACTTTCCTATGTCCGTGTTCATGTTACATCAAGATCAGAATTGTAATTTGCAATATATTTTTAAAATTCATACTACTCTAAACAAGTTAACAAAGTTTACAGTTAATGATACTAAAGATCACTCCATGGTATAAATAGATCAGAGCAGTGCTTTTCTTAGAACTTTTTGTCAATTAAATGATATATTTTCAAATATGTCAGTGTCCATAAAAATAATTTATTAATTTCAAATGATACGTATATAAGTGGGCAGTGAGTGTATATGTTGCACTGTTACTTCACTGTCCCAGGTTAGGAGAAAAGTTTAAAATCTGGCACATTCTGTATGTGTCTGTTTCAAGTCAGGAGCCTGAAATTCAGTGACTGTCCTTTATTGCTGTATATCAAATGTGTTTTTGTTTATTGTTTTGTTCATAAATCATACTGTTATTTTTCTTGTTTGAATAGTTTTACATTTGTCTTTTCAGGGCCTTTTATAGCTTACTATGTTATGGATTGTGCTCATTGTTGAAGGCTGTATGGTGACCTATGGTTGTAAACTTCTATGTCATTAGGACTCTGAAGCAGTGTTTTCTCATTGGCAATTTTACCACATCTTCTTTTTCATATAGTGTATACATTTCTTTTAATTTAACACTTATATTTATTCAACAGATACAGTTGATGCCTATCATTATGTTTTAAAAACATTTTCTGTTTAGAAACATCTTCCTGCTCTACTCTCTCAGTTGTTAATCTGTCTACAACTCGACACTTAGCTCCAGGGCAGTCATGAATAATTGCAGCTTTGTCTAGAATGGTCATGGTTTCAATGATATTAATTGTGTTGGTAAGTTGAACAAGTGGACATCCCACTTTCTTTTCTGCTAATAGATTGGATTTAAAGATAATAGCAAGAAGTTTTGCCGATCCTCTCCTAGGCCTCAAGATCAATCCATTCTTTAGGACTCCAAAACATACCTGAAAATGGTAACTGTAATTATCAAAATATTTCCCATGTAATGTATTTATGTGACAATTCTATGCATCACATTTTTTCCAAATTCTATATGATTGCACTAAAATGACTTTTTTTCATTCTTAAACAATATAAAACTATAAGATTTGCAGGATCGGCTTACACTGCTGGAGCACCTGGAAACCCCAACCTCCTTTTTTAGGGTTTGTACTACTCAATATTCAGTTTTTTATGTTGTGTTATGTGTGCTGTTTTCTTTGTCAGTATGTTTGCTGGTCTTTTTCCTTTTTAGTCATGGTGTTGTCAGATGATTTTCAACTAATAAGTTTGAATGCCCTTTGTTATCTTTCGCCTCTCTTTCACTAATAATGATGTCAGAAAATTGTCAATTCTATGATGTGTTAATTGATGCCATGTCTTTGATCTGTGAATGTAGTCATGGCTGTGATCTGTCAATGAAGTAATTTTATGTAACATATAGTTTGGAGGAGGAATGCATTCCTTGGTATACTAAATCAATGTTGTGTATTTTACACTGTTTTAACCTGAGTATAAAGTAAAAAAAGTTTTCCAAAAATTTGAATTCTGACATTTATGGAGAATTTATTTCACTGATTTTGCCCTTCACTATATTAGTATATCATTTGCTTGATTTGATCCAGTACATGTACTTTTCAATTCCAGTACTTTTACTTAGTTTGACATAGTTTGAAATAGCAAAATTTAAACTAAAATCAAAGCTAGGTTCTACCTAGAATTACAGTAAGAAAGCTTTTCTACATATTGCAGACATCAATCTTTACTTTAAGATGAAGATTGGCAATAGATGCCCTACTATTCTTGCATTTTGTATGGTAAACAATGGGTATAGTGATTATTTTTTCTGAATAGTAATCATGATTGTATATAATATCGCTTTTTCTCCCAATGTAAAATTTTATCATGCCATATCAGTTACCTGCTTGTTTTCATCCAAGTACGTCAACCATTCTCCCTTATGTATTAAGTCTTTGTTTTGGCTGTTACAGCATTTCCTTTAGTCAAGTTATAATTTTCTACATTTGTTTCTACATTTAATGATATAAGAGCATGTAGTATGACGTCCTCACTCTGGTTTGTAACGACAGCATGTTTATTGTGTTGTCGGTCGAGCATGGTTACACTGCCAGCCTGTCTCTTTGATTCATTCACCCTTGCCAAACCCAAAATTTCTTTATCTGCTGCTGCTCACCAATATTTTGCACATTTATTGACGCTTGTTTCCTGAAAATATTAGAATTATTTTAAATTTTTCAAAGTACCATTCACACCATTGTTTTTATGCATAGTTTAGACACTGACTATATGTAAGGGATATTCCAGATTATAACGCTACATTATTTGTAACTTACATCTTGAAGTTTACTTGTTCGAATATATTAAATAATTTTAAACAGCTTAGTATAGATTTTGTAGGACTGATTGTTGACAACTAGTTGCTTTCATTTTGTCAATTGGTTTCTAATAAAAAGAAGTCCCATTTGTAATTATACCACAGATTTTATTTTAAGTTTTACCTTCTGAAACATTAAGCTTTTAAGAAGTTAGTTAACCGCAGGATCACTATCCCTATGTTGAGCTTTCTGCGACAGAAGTCGCAGGCTGGAGGAAAATTGTAATAAATCTGCTATTTGTCAACAAACTACTGACTTATATTTAGAAGGCTAAATACAAAGATATTTTTAGCTATTCTATCGTTAATAAAGGTGGCCATGCTGATTTCATTTTGAAGATAAAATTGAGAATGGAAGTGGGAATGTGTCAAAGAAACAACAACCTGACCAAAGAGCAGAAAACAGCATATGTATAAGCTTAAAATAAATTACATTCATATCAATTGGTGCCATCATTGAAAATTTCTGAGAGTGAATACATGAATGAAGACTAGAATTATTATTCTTTTCTTTTATGTAACTTGACATAACATGATTATTTGCATTCTTGTCTAATATTTTGTTTACATTGGACCTTGTGTTGTGTTTTGAAAGCTATTTATTTATAACTATACTTTTATACATTTCACATATTTCAAAGCCAATCTGTACTGTCTTCAAATAAAAAATTAAGCATATTATACATATTATTAATGTTACCATGTATCCTGCTCTTCAAAAATCCACCAGATAAAACATGCCTACATAAAAATTCTTTGCAAATTTAATACTGGTGTCCCTGCTCCTGGCCTTTTGATTCTGAAGAAACAGCAGATTTCTAATTGTTGCATGATTCTTTTCAAATGAATCCTCATCGTATCCTTTAGGAGGGCCATGTCTTGAAATATCCTCAATCTGTAAGTTTCAAACAGATATTACACATATTAAACCTAATTTATAGTACTTTTATAGTACAGTTAACTTGTTAAAACAAAATCCTCCTTGCAAATCTGATAATTGTAAAAAAGAAAATTCAAAATGAAATGAGCTGATAGTCAGATACAAAAGACTATTTAAGAAAATAAAACTATTTTTACCATTACTTCATTTTGTAAGTTACAGTCTTCTTATATGTATTAACAAGAGATGTAATACCAACATTGATTTTCCCTATAAGTCTTTGTTAACTTTGCACTTTTCAAAAATTGTGCAGAACTTATCTTTGTTTCCAATAAAGAAATATTTGGCATGAGTAAAGTTTTATCTTGTCCAGTACTATAGACAATCTTTCACGTAACATTTCATTTCATATAAGAAAATTACCATCACTGGAAGTTAATCAATCAAATTTTCACCCCTTTTTAAGTGTACAAGCTTTAGTAACCATGTAACCTCTCATGTGTCCTAAATATTCTATTGAAACACCTAACAGTTGATATTTTTATGTCATTTGATCTCTGGAGGAGAGTAAAGGCCTCATTGGTAATTATAACACATCTTCTTATTTTTAAATTTATAATAAATGTTGGTATAACAGATGAATTCTTTGCAACCATGACATGTATCCATATCTTCATGGATGAATGATATAAAACAATTATGATTGATTGTATTACACATACATTTTACTGGTATTTACTTGTATATATGTAATAAAAGACAATCATGCAGAATCCTAAAAAATGAATAACAATGTAACTTCAGTGTGATGTATCATTAAATGGCAATCTATGGTTATCTTTGGTCTTTTCTGTATAAAACAATTTCTTACCATATGTAGCAGAAGATGGGTTTTAACCTTGTTCTTCAGTTCAGGTGAATTTTCTTCAATGAGTTGGTGGTAAAATCTTACATCTTCTCTCAAAGACTCTATGTCACCTTCACTAAATTCAGTTTGGTTTAATTTCTGTTGAATCTAAAAATACAAGACATTTAAGTCAAAAATATTATTTAATAACAATTGGTCTAAAATAATACAATTACTCTGAGAAATATTTATAATCTAAATCAAATAAATATCATTGAAAGAATAGCATTCAATTAACAGGTTTTATGTGAAAGATGCTCTATTTGCATAGATCTACTATCAAACATTGATCATTAATCTGTTTTCTGCATTTATATAGAAAAGGATGGATTGGAGGATACAAAATAATTTTAATAACCTAAATGTAGAAGCACAGTATAAAACCTTTCTGTATTAAAACTACACTGCATTGCATAATAAACTTGAACTTGATGCAAAAGTTGAAGAGAAACTTACAGCAGCTAAGGTTGATACCATTTGTATATATCTTCTTTGAACTCCAGCATAAAGCATATTGAAGGGAGCTACCTGTAACTATAGAATACAGATATATATATAATAAATATCATTATACCTTACATATGTTACAAACAACTCTATTGGGTAACACGTTATCACGAGACATTGAATAGTTCAGTTAATTTTATTTTAATTGCAAGGAAGGATGAATAACCCTATTATTCACTGGTGAATAATATGTTGAGTTTCTTGATTTTACAAGAGTTATCTCCCATGAAAATGACGTCACAGACATTAATAAACAAAATGGCAACGTTCACATTACAGGAAGCCCATCAAGAGACGATTAAATAAGGCTTTGAACATTTCATTTTACAAGATATCTTATATATTATATGAGATATCTTATATATTATATAAGATATCTCATAAAGTTTATAAGATATCTTTTATACTTTATAAGATATCTTCTAAAGTTTATAAGATATCTCATAAAGTATATGAGATATCTTATAAATATTTTTATATAAGATATCTTATATAGTTTATAAGATATCTTATATAGTTTATAAGATATCTTATATAGTTTATAAGATATCTCAAATAGTTTTTAAGATATCTTATAAAGTTTATGAGATATCTTATAAAGAAAATTATATATATGAGATATCTGATAAACTTTATAAGATATCTTATAAACTATATAAGATATCTTATAAGATATCTCATATAATATATAACATATCTCACATATCATATCTTATATAATATATAAGATATCTTATATAATCTGTTTTTATAAGTTATCGTATATAAAATAGAAAATATCTTATATAATATAGAAGATATCTTATATAGTTTATAAAATATTTTATATAGTTTATAAGAAATCTTATATAGTATATATAAGATATCTTATATAGTTTATAAGATATCTTATAGATATCTTATATAATTTATAGGATATCTTACAAACTATATAAGATATCTTCTATATTATATTAGATATCTTCTATTTTATATAAGATATCTTATATAATATATAAGATATCTTATAAAGAAAATTATATGAGATATCTTTTAAACTATATAAGATATCCCATAAACTATATAATATATCTCATAAACTATATAAGATATCTTATAAAGTTTATGAGATATCTTATAGCTAGAATAAATAGCAAAACGGCTTGCCATAGACTTTCCTTTTGAATTTTACTAAAACAGACATTTGTGTGTACCTACAGATATGTTTTGCATCAATGAACAAATACTAGTGTCCAGTAAACATCAATCTAAGAGGTAACCAACAACATATCCCCTAAACATATTTATCAAATAAAAATAGAAAACTTACATATTCTTTAAAGTCTTTTCCTTGACGACTGTCAACATATCTAAAGAAATCATGGAATTTACTGCCTGGATACAAAGCTTCCAGATGGCAAGACATTTTGGTAAGTACAGTACTGTCTAATGATTTAATCACAGTCTTCACCAAGTGCTTAGCTAGGCCTAGTGGAATAAGGTGAAGTAAGCCAACAGGAATATCCCTATAAATAAAATGGATCAAAAATTAATTAAGGAAAAATGTGATATGAGATAGTCTATGCTGTTTGCATCTAACATTTTATTTAGAACTTCTCACCTTCCCATGTAAAGACATTTAACAAATAACAGTACAAAAGTTGAAGAGTTGCCACCCCAATTACCAAATGCAGTTTTACAATTTGGTAAAGTCAACTCTTTAACAGGAATACTGTTATTCTTTTCTATGGCGTTACAACAAGAACAAGAGGCTCTCAAGAGCCTGAATTGTTCACCTGTAATTTTTGCTTAAATCGTTCATCACTGATTATTTTGCTTTTCAATATATATTAATTAGTAGCTTAAAATGACCTTTAAATGTTCTTTCTATTAGTCATATTTTCTTCAAACGACAAAAAATGCATTCTAACCCTTTGTTCCATTTTAGCCCTAGTGGCTATGTTTCTTGAGGTACAAGGAGAAAAAATTTGTAAGGGTTCAGCGGAATCCAGTGTCTTGCCTACTTTTGTGGTTTATCACAGGCTCAACAAAATGAGGAAAAAATCAATAAAAATATTCCTCTCTATACTATCTTTTGATGATTGTAAGAAGCTTCTGTCCAAGTTTGGTAAAAATCCAGGATAGTTTATGAATCTCATAAATGTTTTAAAACTATAACTGCCGACTGTATGTAATGTTAACTGGAAGAAAAACTAAGTCCATTTATATGTAAAATACGGATAAACAGGTACAAAATTTTAACAAAATTTCCTTCTAGATACTAGCTTTTGATCATAAACAAGCTTCTGTCCAAGTTTGGTACAAATCCAGGATATTATAAGAAAGTTATTAAAATTTTAAAACTTTAACCACAGAGTGAATATATTGTTTCCTGGAAGAAAACTAAGTCCCTTTATAAGTAAAATACGGAAAAATGGATTTTTTTTACAAATTTTACTTTTGGATACTATCTTATGATCATAAACAAGCTTCTGTCCACGTTTGGTCCAAATCCAGGATAGTTTAAGTAATTAAAATTTTAAAACTTTATCCACAGAGTGAATGTAATGTTTCCGGCAGAAAAACTAAGTCCTTTTATAAGTAAAATACGGAAAACGGAATTTTATTTTTACAAAATTTACTTCTGGACGACACCGACGACAGAATGTAGGATCGCCATGTCTCGCTTTTTCGACTAAAGTCGAAGGCTCGACAAAAATACAAAATTTTACTAGATACTTTGAGCCCAAGTTTGGCTGAAATTGATTCAGCAATTTCAAAGGAGAAGATTTTTAGAGTAAGCAAACTAGATGAACAAATTGTGAAAAATTGTCTTTAAAGGGCAATAACTCCTTAAAGGGCAATTGACAATTTTGTCATATAAACTTATTTGTAGATCTTATTTTGCTGAACATTTTTGCTGTTTACAGTTTATACTTATATATAATAATATTCAAGTAGAACCAAAACTGCAAAATTTCCTTAAAATTACCAATTTAGTAGTAGCAACCCAACAATGAGTTGTCATATTCATCTGCAAATTTCAGGGCTAATTTTTACCCCATGTAAGATTTGGTCTATAATTCAAATTTGATTCAAAAGTTTCATGTTACCTATGTGGATCTAAAAGATCCCAAAAACATTATCATGTTCTTTCACCCCATATCTTTTCCTCATAATTTTCTTTTCCTTTTCAGTTGATCTCAGACCAATTCTTTGGCAAATTGTCTTGGTCTGCCTTGGAGTTCTTTGTACGCCAAGCATCATGTAGTGATCCCTATCAACCTGTCATAAAAGAATAATCAAGTGTAAAAGATACGAAAAATTTTACAGATTGGATAGTATGATAATTAAGTGCTGCTTGGGGTCAATGTATATTAAACAAGATTCTGTGAGTATTGCATGGCAATACATAGTCCCCTACTGGTTAAAAATCATTGTAATGGAATGAAATTCCAACTTGAACTATAACTTGTCATGGTGTTAACTACTGATACATAATATAACAAACAAACCTACCACTAAATTCTTCAAACAATTTTCTAAAGAAAAGGAAAAAATCCAAAATGTCATTTATCTTAATACAATGTTGTTTACAAATCCTTTAACTGACAGGTAACATAGTTCGATTAAAACATGTCACAAGCCAAATACTTAAAGAAAACTGTGAAATAAAACTGCCAATTTTCTTGAAATTATAATTTTGTGAATATAATAGATAACGGAAACTGGAAATTTGTCAATGAGCAAAATATTTATTATGGGCCTTTTCTGAATTTCAGAACTTTTAAACTCAAAGATACATGCAGTTAAAATTAAATGGCAAAATCTCTAAATCCAAGTCAAGGGTCTAGAGGTAACTTACATTACACCGAGGACAGTACTTCACAGCTGTTGCTCCAAGATGATTGCAACAATGTGAAAACATTTGAAGTCTGCAACAACAGTATCCAAACAGGATTTCACAATGCAGTTATTTCCTGTTGTGGCATCAAAACTTGGAACACCATTCCTGTAAGCATTAAAAATGATTTAATCTTAACTGATAACCTAATTCCTTCATAAATGCTGAAAATAGATTCTCAAATGTATCTTTTAATAATTATTGATAATGAGATCTGAAAACCTTTGATGTATTCAAAACACAGTCTTATACTTACAGCTCACCTAACATACTTTTCTTTATACAATTTAAAAGGCAAAACCTTTACTTTAATATAATGTCACTTTTCATGCATGAACTGAATCTGCTACATAGATACAATATATATACATTGTTGGAAAATGTAAACTTTACTTGTATGAGTTTTAGAAACAGAACAAAAGCTAGCCATTTGGAGTATGGGTCTAATAAAGCTTGATACATACACCTGTCTGTGTTGAAGATGGCATGTTAAGTAACCTGTAGGTTTCAATTATTTTGTTGTTCAGTTATTCTGCCCAGCTTTTGAGAAGCAGCATAGGATAAAAATAATATAAAACAAAATAGACACACAGATCAGCACTCCATAACCATAAACACTCTAGAGTTTATCAAACTTACGTCTTTAGATATGTAATGTCATCAGAGACAACTCTGGCCAAATCCATAATGTCTGCTTTTTCTGATGCCCCTAAAAATGTATGTGTCTTGTCTGTGTCGATCTGACAAAGGAAGATCTAAAAAATGTAGATAAACAAGAATTATAACTTGTCAAGTGAGGGTATATTTGTCATGAAATACTAATTCAAGTTTGATCAAATATGTCATGACCAAATACCTTTTCATGAAATGCAGGATTACAGAAATAAAATACACATTTACTGGTATTAGTGAGTGGTATAAGAGAGCTCTTTAATTATATGAAGGATAAAGGCCATTTGATGTGCTAATATATTTGTCAATATGATTTATGATTACATTTCAACTTCCCTAAAGAATTGAATGATTCTTTTTGTAAATGCATTGGGTGTACCAAAGTGCATTTTGTATGAAGTGTGGAAGCCAATCAAAATAACGCATCATAATGAAACATACATGCAATGTAATTATTACCACTACATGTACAGTATACTTTTAATTTGGTTATAATGTTAATTCTTTTTCAATTATAATGTACCTGACAATTGCATCTGCACACAATGCAGTGGCATCCATCGACGACTTTTGTGGGCAGATGTGTCATCTACAAACAAATTCATTGGTGCTGTTACTATTGGAATTATTGAAGTTGAATCTTGTTCCACATTCATTTCCTTCCATTTCTGTCCATTGGATGCATGTGAAATGATCCTAGATGGTTCTGATTTTCTGAAATGATCAATAAATGTTACAAGAGGTTCCCAATAGTCTGATCACTTACCTGGTAATAAATATGTCATTTTGGTATATGAGGTTTGGCAATACATGTAGGTTGAATAACTATCATCAGATGTCACAAAAATAATGAAATGTTCAGGCAATAACTTAATGCATTAGCTAATTGCCTATGGATTTAAGCTTAATGTCCATGATGTCTAAATTCACTTATTGCCACTAACATATATACATCATTAGTTTCTGGTGGAGAGTTGTCTCATTGGCAAACATCTTCTTGTTTTAATATGTATAGACAGAAATTGATCATTTCATCATTTTTACTGAGAATCATATCTTATATCTAAACAATACCTTAGATTGTCTAAATGTTATAAAATGCCTACCTCACTAACTTCTTTGAAATATCAGGATTAGCAACATTGAGTTTCAAAATTTCAGATGGTTTTAAAATCCATACAGGGTATTGTCTTTACTTGTGCCCTAAAAACATAATTTAGAAGGTTAAATAAAATGTATAATTCTTATATGATTTGCATATTAGGAAATATGTTAATATGATTGGTCCAGAGGACTTCCAGTGGTTGTTCTTGACGTTGTTTATTTTTCTATAGACGACGTTGATCGAACTTCTTTTCATAACCAAAGTAAACAAGATGGCAGCGATAATAAAACAATCCGGATCGACTTAATTTTCAATCGTTAAATTAAATAATAAACAGAAAACATTCGTTTAAAGGATAATAACAGTTTTGTAGTTTAAATTTTATCAGATAGCAAATTTCATGGAATACATATTTTTGGCATTAACCAACAAATATATTCATGCAGAATGAATGTTTTGAATGCTGGACATTCAAATTGAATTTAAAGATCAAAATTAAATACAAATTCTTCGCTCTTTGAGCGACGGTCTTTCTAGTTTCAAAATATTTGCAGCTTTAGGATAAGTCATCAGCAATTAAAATAACTAACTAAGTTAAGATTTCTCATTATTGCAGACAAAGGAAAGGGTAACCAAATCCCATATTAGTTAAATAAAATACACTAGGTTCTTTAATTGACCTAAGACATTTTTCTTACTTTTGTAACTAAGTTTTCCCAGCTATATACTCCAAATTTCTTCTCTTTCAATTTAGATAGGGTAGGTATATCCTGTACATCAAGTTGCTCCAATATATTTAAAACAAATTTTACCACTTCTTCACTCTAGAAAGTAAATTTTTTTGCCATTTAACTGATGTTGAACAATGTCTTTAAAGTGTTTTACAATCATTTAGAAACTGACATGACTAATTGAAGTTAATTAAAATACAATAAAAGAATAGAGTTCCAAGGGCATAACTCTTTTAAAAAGTTGATCGCCACAATTATATAAGTTGTCCTAGATATTACATGTCTATTGTCAGTGTTTTACCAATTCATATATAAAATACCAAAAGAGCAATTTATTATATAAAATGCCATTTCTCTTTGTTAAAATGTTATTGCAGGTTTTGGCAATGATATATATTTAAACAGATATATACATTTTCTTCATCAGACGAATTTAAAACATGTCTTATATCCTCATATAATGGACAATTTTAGTATATATGTATCTCAACCTCTGAAAATAAAAATCTATTGCAGTTAAACAAACTCTGTAACTAGTTTCATTTCATACGGACCAGTTTGACAGAGCACGTACTAGGATAACTAAACAGCATTTTCTGTAGCATTTAATATTGCTCATTGTTATAAATATGTTTAAATAGTTTATATGTTCTCAATTTACTACCAGTAAAAGAAACAAAATTGTTAAATGTTTGTTCAAATTTAGATCCTTATTCTTACATAAATTTGACTTAATAACTATTCAACCATTAACTTACAACTGGATGTGTAGGAGAATTCATAAAACATACATCAACAGTTCTGCTTGAGAGTTGAAAGGGTACCATTCTGAAACTTGTGGTGAAGGGTTTTGTGCATCTTCTTCAGAATCTATTTGAAAAGAAATTGTAAATATCTTATTCCCATATATTTAAATCATAGCTATAACAGTATAATGAAAGGGATGTCTCCTTTACAACCAAGTTACTGTTTTTGCTTTTGTTGACCTGTACTTGCAATTCACTTCTGTCTGTTTTAATAATTTTCAGGATTACTGAATTATACCATGTATACATGTATGTACAGAATTATTGCATTATTCTTTATTATAATGATCTTAATCTTAATGGAAACAAGTGACATCCCTGGTGTGAGAATAATTGTTTTTTTATCATGACCTACCAAAGAAGACTATCACGAGAGCTCACCAGGGCAGGTTGATATTCCAACAAAAGAGTCGTTATTTAAAATTAAAATTAAATGTCATAATGATTCTTTTATCAGTATTTTTCTGTACACTGTACATGATAAATAATATGTTTCTTGGTTTACAAGACCATGCTTGACAGAGATACACAACTTGACATTATGTAAGATCAATATTTAATTGAGATCAGGAGATAGGAGTAAAGTTTCATGAAAATCCATGATTAATTGAAAAGTTAAAAAAATTAAAGGGTACTTAATTGAAAATTCTATATTTATTTAACCTATATTTAATCCTTAAATTTGATAGCAATACACAAAACTACCAAACAACCTGGCATTCTGTATATATATATAAGATCAATATATAACTGAAATAGCTATATTGCTTTGTGAAAATTCAAGTTGATTTGGAAAAGTAATAGAAATGTTTAAAGGTGACTATCTGAATTTAGTTCCAACTGAAAATTACAGCTGTTTTACCTTCAAATTAAATCATAGAATTTGACAGATATACACAAAACTATCAAACAACCTGGAATTTTGTAAGATGAATATATAATTGAGATAGCTGTACAGTTTTAAGAAAATCAAAGTTGATTTGAAAAGTTATAAAAAAAAACTGAATTTAGTGTGAACTGAAAATTCTAATTTTAACCTATGAATAATGAATTAAATCCTTAAACAAGTTGATTTGAAAAGTTTTAGTAGTAATTAAATGTGACTATCTGAATGTAATCAGAACTGAAAAATCTAGCTTTTTTATCTATAAGTAAATCTATTAAGAAAGCAATGAACCAAACTTCCAATTAACCTGGAATTTTGTAAGATCAATATATATTATATAATTGAGATAGATCGGCTGATTCAGACCAGTGTAGACTAAGTTTTAAAGTCGAGACTGAGTCAAGACAAATTGAGACTGGTCAAGACTAAGTTGAGGATGGTTGAGACAGATAGAAACCATATTTGGACTATACCTAAATTATAAAGAACTTAAATTTATTTATTTTGTATTTGCATTGTATGATAGGTCAAATTTATTTGTTCAGTGTATGTTCAATGGTGTTAATATGTCCTTTGATTGAGTTAAGCTATTTCAGTTGATATTTATAGTGTGTCTTTCTATGTTGTGATGTTACACTATTGTTTCAGAAAAGGGTGAAGGTTTGGTACCATTAAAACGTTTAAACCCGCTGCATTTGTTTGCACCTGTCCTAAGTCAGGAATCTGATGTTCAGTAGTTGTCGTTTGTTGATGTGGTTCATATGTGTTTCTCGTTTCTCGTTTTTATATAGATTAGACCGTTGGTTTTCCCGCTTGAATGGTTTTACACTAGTAATTTTGGGGCCCTTTATAGCTTACTATTCGCCAAGGCTCCACCGCACTTTGACCTATAATGGTTTACTTTTATAAATTTTGACTTGGATGGAGAGTTGTCTCATTGGCACTCATACCACATCTTCTTATATCTAATTAATCAAACTTCTTAAGTAAAGTCAAAACCAAAGTCATGTACGGACAAATACAATTTTAATCACGGTCTAGATTATGTCGTCAGTTGAGTCATGAAAATAGACACTGCATTTTAAACTGTTAAACTACTTTTAATACAAAACACCTTATGCTGAGTGGTTGAAGTTGAGCACACCAACGACAGTGAAATTGAAATAAGGTTTGTATTTGTTTTCATTTTAAATTATAGTGTTAATTATATAATAAATAGGTGTTCTATCAATAAAATTTATGAATCTTTGGTTTATTAAATTATGTCTAATTTCATCATGGATCAACATGATCAAAAGAAATATAAACATTAACTCTTTATGTGCACCTGTAAAAGGTATACATTTAGTAGATTAGCCAGATAAATTAAATTGAAATGAATTTTACTTTCAAAAATTAAACATGTTTAAAAGTTTTCTTGATTTTATTTAAGATTCATTTATTTTACTCCAGTGGTGGATCCAGAAAGGGGGTTTCAGGATTTGAACCCCCTTTTGGGACGATCGATGCATTTGAATGGGAACATACGGTTAGAACCACCCACCCCACCCTTTTATCCTGGGTTGGGAACCCCTTTTAAAATGGCTGGATCCGCCCTGAAGTCTCAACTTCTTTCTTTCTTTCTACAGGTATGAATCGCCGTTCTAGATCGGCGCACTCCTACATAGTAGGATGGCTAATGCGCTATATACAAATATACACCCGCACCCACTAAAACTCATATTACACACAAAGGAACGTGCCACTAATCCACCAATTCATGCATATATATATATTACGATAACGGTAAAAGCGTGCTGCACAAATACTGTGTTGTTATTTACATATTATATACATCGTATATTACAGTGAAGTTACGATTAAGACGGATGTGATCATCTTCACTGCTCCAAGCTTAAAATACTAGTTGCTAATTTATGTTAGGTGTGCGAATATATACATTAGCTTTATAGCTGTCTATAGGTAAGCACTACATGTTAATGTCTTATATTTTGGACATACTGTTAATATTGGATATATGTTCATCTGCAGAATATGTAGATATATTTAGAATTTTGGTGCACTAAAGCACTATGCGGTAAATATGCAGGAAAGAAGAGAATGTTAAAGCACTATGCTGTGAAATGGCCAAATAAACAATACATGTAGGTAAATAGCCAACCGGATTGTCGTTATTTTTTGATAAACAATATGCTTCTACATAAACTGTCACTACACCCTCGCCCCTACCCTGCCATCTGCCTCATTCTACTGGTATGCATGTCGTAGCAGAACAGTCGTGTGAGGTTTTCTAGCTCTATGTATTGTTGATGTTTCATACGGAATCCATAGTTAATGCTTTTGTGAGTACAGTCCATCAGAATTTGTACAAGCATGTTACAGTTAACTAAGTTCTGATAGAGACCATTCTTTAAGTTGTCCAGGTATAATTTTATTTTCTGGAGGTGCCTTTCACGTGTATCGTATGCCTATTGCATGAGAGTATGAAGTGTTCTAGGTCTTCATTTGCTGTATTACACAATGTACATATTGGGGATATATTCTTATTGTGTCTAGACCTAACTGTCTGTAGCATATACGTTTGCGTTACTAGCCTGCTCTTTATTTCTCCTGTTTTCACATTTGTAGGGTTGTTTCCTGTACACTGCCAGATATTATGCGGCATAAATGATGGGTTTTCCTGTATTTGAAGATATGCCAATGTCTTTTATTGGATTGGTCTTCAAGGCATATTTCATGCCAGTATTTATTTTGATGATATCTAACTATCCTTTTCCATTTTCTTTTGATTTTGGGTGTTTCATAAGATTCTCAACCGGTTTCATCCTGTACTTTGTCAGAGCTTCCTCTACTCTATTTATAAATATGTTGCTTTTTCATTTTCATTGCAACTTGACGTTCCAGGATTTGAAATTCTAATGAGTTATTGTTTCTTATTATGTTCATCAACAAGGATAGCATATTTCTGTCTATCACCATACGGATTGGTACTGCTCCAATTAATGTGTAGACTGCTGTGTTGGCTACCTGATTGGGAAGGCCCTGTAACTGCTTTAAGATTTTCCGCTGCATTGTTTCCATTTGGTCCATTTCTTTCTTCTTAATTGGCATGACCTCCAACCCATATGTCATTTTTGGAACAGAATATACCTTCCACAGATTGTGGGATACAAGAGGAGAAAAACCTTTCCTTATATGGAGACCAGCTCCTAACATACCATAAATAGTGGCCCTTCCTACTTTCAGTTTTCATCAATATCAATTGTATTCTTTTCATTTCTGGTTATACCTAGGTGTTTTGCAGTTTCACTCCTACCTATCTGAGAGTTGCCAATGTTTACTACTCTGTCCTGTTTGGTATTATAGCATACAAGATCCGATTTCTGTGGGTTGATTTTGACCAGGTCCCTCTGTGTATGGTGGTATACAATGTCCATAATGCCTTGTAGTTCACATTCAGAGTTTGCTAGTACTAAAATGTCATCTGCACATGTAGGTGTAGCAATGCCTATTGTCCCCATATGGCATCCTAATCCACTTTCTGTAACACTATCTAGAATGGCATTATTATAGCATTTGTATAAGGAAGTCGATAGTTTTGCTCCTTGCTGAATTCCTTGGTTGACAGATATTTTGTCAGAAACAAGATCGTCCCATTTAATTCTAATGCTCATTTCTCTATACATATTACGGAGTAGGATCCACATGTCACCGTCAATGCCATAGTGGTAGACCTTGTTGAATAGAATCTCATGTTCCAATTTGTCAAAAGCCTTTTCTGCATCTAAGGTTAGTAATAGGACTTCCTGGTCGTCTTCACTAGATTGTATTATAGCTTCTGATGCCAGGAATGCGGCAAATATCATGGGTATTGCTTCTGTAAATCCTCGTTGTAGCTGGTTTTGGATTTGGTGGATCTTTATATCTATTCTTGATTTGAGTACACACTGAAGGATTTTAGTGAAGATTTTGGTCACTGTTATTCCTCTATAGTTTGCGGGTTTTGACGGTCCTTATTTTTCTTCAATACTGGTGTCATTATTCCTCCTTTCAGCATCTGTGGGATATCAAGTTGTTCTGTTACTGTATTGAGGATATGCAATATGAGCGGTAGAAGCTCAGTCTCAGCGTTTTGTAGTGTTCGGCTGAGATTCCATCGATATCTGAGGATTTTCCGTTTTAAGTCTTTTACAGCATCATGTATTTCCTCCTCTCTAATTGGTTCAATTTTAGCTTTCCTTTTCTATCTTTTCAATTATTGTATTTTGCAGAGTAGAGAGCTCATATTTTCATAATCAAAATCCTGCTTATAGTCTGGATTTGATAGCTCGTAGAAATAGTCTGTCCACATATGAAGAATGTCCTCGCTCGTTTCAGCCATCTGATTATCTCTTCGTAGCGTCTTTGTAAATCGGTTTCCATCTGACCTTATGCGTTCTCAGTAATTTGTGGAAGAGTTTATTGTCTGAGGAAGATGCTGTCATTATCTGGTTTGCCAATTTTCTCTTTACGAGGCATATGCTTGTCTGTGAGCCTTCGTAATAACCTTTTGGCTGTTGTTAGCTGTGATTTTAGAGGATTATTTTTGTCTTTGGTGCTCCTCCATTTTCCATAAGGCATGTTTTTCCTTAGTAATCTTTGATGCTTCTGATATATTTTTATTCCAAAGGATTTCCCAGTGCTTTTTGTTGTTATTGATTTGTTGTAGTTCGGTATAGCCTCATTGCATGCATTATGCATTACTTTTCTATAGATGTGATGTCCTCCTCTATATTTTTGTTACTAGCTTGAAGTATTTTTTCCACTCCATCAGATATGGTCAGTTGATATTTTTGTAGATTACATTTTCCCATTTTGTTCTTACGATGACTGATTTTGGTTTGTTGGATTTTCTAATCAGTTTTCTTGATTGTAGCTATGACAGGTACATGGTCGGATGTGTTTTCTGCTTCCATATCTAAGATCTGTACATATTGTGTTAGGTCTTTACTTGCTGAGAAAAATAATCAATTTGTCCAGAAGATTTCCGTTATGATGGAAAAGGTTTTTCTCTGGGTATTCTTGGTTTAGTTCCAGTGAGTTTTCTGCCAAAATTTCTTTAATAAAGGATCATGAGATGTTTTTGATCGATGTATAGACCCGCTCAAGTCTCCACATAGCAGAATATCATGAGTGTTCCTGTATTTTTATTATTTCTGTCATTTGTGCAAGAGTATCTTTGTACTCATTATCCATATCTTTGTTGTCAGAAGGCATGTATACATTAATGAGACATAAGGGTGTGTTGTCAGTTTCCATTTGTATAACCTGGATTCTATTGCTCCCATCAACCATTACTGATATTTTGTCATCCATTTCTTTTTCCATAGTATGGCTACCCGCCATAGCCTCTACGGGCAATCATACTCAGCTCTGGATTTTCGTCATCTATGCTTTTGGCTGTTACAATCATATTTGTGTCAATATCGTAAAAGGTGCTGTTCTGGTTTAAAAGCCAGTGCTCTTGTAGGCAGCACAGATCTAACTTCTTGAGGAGTTGCTTTAAGTATGTCATGTTTCCTTTTACACTTTGCACATTGAAAGTTCCTATAGTGACTTGCGTCGCTTCTTTCTGTTTCCCGGGCCTATCTCTAAAAAATGGTTCTTATTCTCCTTTGATGGCCTCATGTTTGGCATACTTGGTTTTGGCAATCTAATCTCTGTATTTTGGCCGTTGCTTCCATTGCCAGCTGATCTTTGTGTTTGCAAGTTTTCATTAATCTCCCTTTGACTAGGGTATTTTTTGTAGTAGTTTTCTAGTACATCTTTGCCATTTATGTTGTTAACATGGTTTTGTTCCGTTCTTATAAGGAGGTGCTCCATGGTATCTTGTTGGCGCATTCATGTACATTTGAGCTCCTTGAGCTCTTCTCACAGCTTCTTGGTCTTCTATACATGTTCTGTTTTGTATATAACTGGTAGGTTCACTATTATTCTTCAGGATGTCTCTTTCATTGCTGGTTCTTTGTGTTCCTAAGCTCTCACAGTGGTGTTCTATTTGCTGATTCTTTTGGCAAGCAGAGGCTTTATTTTGTTCATTATTAATACAATCTCTGATTGATGGGCTTTGATCCTGCACAATATTAGTAGGATGTATGTTTGCTATATGTCTGGATGTACTATAGCCTTCATCATGACGCTTAACATTTGTGTCGTCCTTGTTGATTTTCTTTTCTAATCTATCAGTAATGGTTTGCTGCATCTCTAACAGTGACACTTTGTTTTTAGTTCCATCATTTCCATTTGATGTCCTATTTTGATGTCTCTTATCTCAAGTTCATACTTAAATTTCTCGAGCATGCCTTCAAGTTTTTCCTCAATGTAAGATTCCTTATTTGCATGTTGTTTTCGCATAAGCATTGTTCTTGTTCATTATTGGTCAAAGTTGTATTCTTGATTTCTAGTTGTGATCTGAGTAAATTGATGGTGTTTTGTAATCTCTATTTACATCTTCTAGCATAGCTATTCTTGCTTTACATTGTACAAGTTGTCCCTCAAGTTGTCTTTCTTGGCTAGATACATCTTTTGTTTTATTAGGCTTTTTTGGTTTTTGTTTTATTGGTATCTTCAGGATGGTGTCTTCTTCAGAGACAATAGTTGCTGTTTCCATGTACATGCCGCTCTATTTTTGCTGCTGTGTGGTTGACTGTTGTTTCAGCCCTGTTGTTTTCTTGACTGTTGGACATAGTTTGGTCCATTTGTGTACATGTAAAGCATATATAGTCATTATTCATGTCCTCTACATTTGCTACTCTATCTTTTCACAGTGAGCATGCATGGTTTGTTCACATCGGCAGCAAAAGTATGTTGGGGTGACAAGTCCATTCACAGATTTTGCACAAATGCTACATAGTATCATCAGCAAGTTGTCCCAACTATTATCAGTATTAGTCATATTAAGCTCTATGGATTTATCAAGCGAGGCGTCCCCACTAGATTGTTGTTGTCCTGGCAGCAGGGCGTCCCTACTAGCAGGATTCTGACTAGATTGTAGTATTTTTCCAGCGAGGCGTCCCCACTAGAACTCTGATGTAATATTCCTCTTTCATATGTTTTGATAGCCAGCAAGGCGTCTCTACTAGCTTTATCCAGCAAGGCGTCCTTACTAGATTGTTGTGATCCTGCCAGCGAGGGCTCCCCACTAGCAGGTTTCTGTCTAAGTTGTGATGTTTTAACCAACGAGGCGTCCCCATTAGCTTGATGTGCACTAAGGCTCTGGCTCTGGCTACTAGCTTTATCCAGCAAGGCGTCCTTACTAGATTGTTGAGATCCTGCCAGCGAGGCGTCCCCACTAGCAGGTTTCTGTCTAAGTTGTGATGTTTTTACCAGCGAGGCGTCCCCACTAGATTGTTGAGATCCTGCCAGCAAGGTGTCCCCACTAGCAGGTTTCTGTCTAAGTTGTGATGTTTTTACCAGCGAGGCGCCCCACTAGATTGTTGAAATCCTGCCAGCGAGGCGTCCCCACTAGCAGGTTTCTGTCTGTTGTGATGTTTTTACCAGCGAGGCGTCCCCACTAGATTGTTGAAGTCCTGCCAGCAGGCGTCCCCACTAGCAGGTTTCTGTTTAGGTTGTGATGTTTTACCAGCGAGGCGTCCCCACTAGCAGGTTTCTGTTTAGGTTGTGATGTTTTTACCAGCGAGGCGTCCCCACTAGATTGTTCAGATCCTGCCAGCAAGGCGTCCCCACTAGCAGGTTTCTGTCTAAGTTGAGATGTTCTTACCAGCGGCGTCCCCACTAGCCTTCAGATCATTGTCCTGTGTATGAGTTACCAGCGAGGCCTCCCCACTAGTTTGCATACTCTCTATACATTGCTTAATTTGTTGTTCAAGAAGTTTATTTAGTTGTGGGCAATTTCCTTTTCTATCCATACTAGCTGCTATATCCTGCAAGTGCGGTAGGAATTCCTGCCTACCTCTGCCATTAACTTCTATCCGGGATGTTGTGTGGAAGAGATTTATGCGATACTGCTGTTTATTGCTGTTTAAATTTATTACAGAGTATGAGGTTCTGGTGCAAAGCCCATGTTTATCTTTTTGGTCTTTAGCCTGTATCTTGTAAATGTTATGGTTAGCAAAATATTCTGTCATGGCCAATTTAAGGAGCTCATATGCTGCTAATGATAGTTCAAGTATGTAATTTTCATGTTTATACATAAGTAGAATATCAGCTTGTCTGTTGCATTGTTCAAGCTTTTGTCCATGGCCTTCCTTTTATTAAGACTAAAATTTTCATACTTTGATGGTGTAAATATTGATGGTTTGACTTTATTTCTTGCAGATGTTCGTGTTGCTAGTTCCATATTTATTTATCAAATTTTTCTTTTTCTTTTCTATTTTTTTTTTTTTTTTTTTTTACTTTTAGTTGAGCTGAAATATATTATTGACTTTAATAATACCAGGTGCCAGTATATATATATATGTACTGATTTTATTGTTACTAGGTGACAGGTCCAGCTTTATTTTGCCTTTTTGATTTTTTTTTGGATTTATTCTTTTTCTTTTTAGGTGGTAGTTGTGAAAAGCAGTCTTGCAGAGCTTTAGTAGCTATTCTTCTGAGCCAGAGCCTTGCAGTATTTTTGGGATGAACACCGTCGTCTTCAAGTAGTGAAAGATTGGTATATGTGGTGGTTTTACCTTTAGGGTTATGGCCTTTGACCCTCTCCAGAGATCTTGCATAAATTTTGAGATCTGTTTTCACTACCGCTTAGACGACGTATTTCAAGGTTGAGTTCATCTAGTTGATACTCAAGGTGCGTGTCTTGCTCTTGATAGTCCTGGTATTCAATATGCCCTTTTTTGTAGTTCCAATGTTGTATTGAAATTGAAGGCACCTCCAGAAAAACAATATCCGATCGTATGATTCTAGAAGTAATAGCTTCTTTCAGCTCTTGAAATTTACGGATAATGTAGCGGATGTTCCTGTTGCTATCAGAGTCTAGGGATATAAGTCTTGTGCTCCTGTCTAAATTTGTTATGTCACAAGTTCCCAGCCAGATGTAAAAAGTGTAGGTCTCGTTAGCATGAAATGTTGTGGTCAGATTTTTCTCAACCCAATCTATGCATTTCTGGACAGTCCATCCACTTTTCACTATAAATTTAATATTTAGGCAGTGCTCTGTAGTAATTTTCCTTTCTATGTACTTCCCTTTGCTGTCGGCTAGTATGACAGCTTTTCTAGTGGCTTTTTTCTTATTCACTTCTTTTGGATTGATATAGAATGTTCTGCAGGATTTTAATATTTTATTCTCCGACATGTAGAATTCTTGTAGTGAAGTTGAACGGAGAAAAAAAGGGGGGAGGGAATTCAAATATGGCGCCCTTTTGTTGATGTATGGCCAGGGAAGGGGTGACAGGTGCGAATCGGAAATTTAAAAGTCCCTGTGTTGATTTTCGTGGCAAAATAGCTTTAAGTGGAATGAGTTTAACACAAATAAATATACGGTTTGGGTGCGGGTGTGTGACAAAGGCTTGCAAACAATATTTTCTGTGCTCTGTGAGTTGTGTACGTCTGTCTTCACCAATCACGTGACAGTATACGTATCAATTACACTCAGTTCGAAATTAAAAGTTTCAGACCTTCTGAAATAATAAAAAAATAGTTTTTATTCACTTGGAGTTGGTTATTTAAACTATATACTAATGTCATATGAGTGGATCCTACTATACACTATATGTGTTTATTTGTTCTATCATCTTCTGCAATTTTAGATATAAGAATCTCAAAATTCAGGGTATTTTTTTAACAATAGTACCTGTCATACCTTCCAACTTTTTCCAGATGCACATGATTTTAAATGATTGTTTGTTGGTTTTATGAACATTAAGTCTAAACTGATTTATAATATCAGATTATTATATTATATATCTAAGTACCTATTTCTTCGACCTCTGGGACGTGGGACACTTCTGTCAAACTTCAAACGAATTGAAAATGAATGTTTACAGCACTTGAAGTACGTTTAAATGCCTATAGAGACATACGTTGAAGTTTAAATGGTCGAAAGAAACATTCTGGATGTGTTAATGGATTATTTATGCTGTATTCTACTAATTTTCCGAAATACAATATTTACTTCCGGTACATTCGCTGACGTCATTTGACAGACGACAACTTCATATAATTACACTTCTGTCAGACTTCACAGAACTGTAAGAATGAACATTTCAGCGCTTGAAGTAAGTTTATAAACAGACATATACGAATTAATATTTGAACAAAGAGATAATAATACCTTCTTCGTAATTTGTAAGTAATATTAAAATAACATTTATCAGATATCAGAAGCAAAACGAAATGCATGTCTACAATGTCATTTTAAACGTTTTGAAAATGATCTTCAATATATTCAACTATCAGTACCAAAGTAAATTGTTCATGTTTTTAACATATTCATTTTAAGTTATAGATCAGGACCATTTTATTAATTCTTTATTTTTTATTTTGGAGGAATTAGAAAAGTGATTGATCTGGCATGAATCCTGATCCTGAAAATTAATCAATGGTGTTGCCCAAAACAGAATGATAATTGTGTTCCAAATTTCAATAATTAAGCATTTAGACTCTCAAAATGATGGAGATCAATGTTCTGTATACAGAGGCGGATCCAGAACTTTTCATAAGGGGCCCACTGACTGACCTAAAAAGGGGGCTCCAGTCATGCTTCAGTGATTCTCTATATAATCAACCAATTTTTTTCCACAAAGGGGCCCGCCCCTGGATCTGCCTTTGGTATATTAAGCTTGGTGTGCTCCAGTCATGCTTCAATGATTCCCTATATAATCAACAAAATTTTTCCAACAAAGGGAGGCCCAGTTCCCTGTATCAGCCTATGCTACAGCAAGCTTTACTTATAACAAGGATTTTATTATAGTCAAACGTCGTACTATACAAATCCTTGCTTATAAATACACAAGTGATTGATTAATCACATTCAACTTTACCCCATTAATTTTTCCACAAAATAATTAAAGCATGAAGGATATTTCCTTTCAGCTAATTTCATTATTTCTTTATATTTTAACAGGATTCACAAGAAATATCAGGTTCCCAGGACCTTTTCCCTGCTGGAAGTGATAGTCCACAGCCACCAAGGAATATTAACTGTGTCAATAATAGACAGATTTGTGAGTAAAGAGACATTTGTTTGAATTTAATATTCTTTTGTTTTATGCCTGTAGACTGTAGTGTAATTCTTTTCATACTTTATAACTTTGAATTTTAAAGGTCATTTTGAGCTCACCTAACCTATATGGCCAAGTGAGCTTTTCTTATCACATGGTGTCTATTGTACATGTATGTCTTTGTGATTAGCATAACCCCAATTGTAGTTAAATGGCTGCTCCCTCATAAAAGTTTGATATATACACTTTATAACATGTTTAAGAAGATGTGGTTGAGTGCCAATGAGACAACTCTCCATCCAAGTCCTAACTTGTAAAAGTAAACCATAATAGGTCAAAGTATGGTCTTCAACACGGAGCCTTTGCTCACAGCGAACAGCAAGCTATAAAGGATGTATTAATGCACGGCTTGAGTATACACTAAATGTTCTTTATTAAAAAGGGCCCTTCACATTTCACTATGGCGCAGCAATCATTACCGTGTAATATTAAATATTAAATTTATAGGATCATGCATACATATGTAGAACTGAAAAAGTATAACAAACTGGTTATTTGTGCAAAGCTTTGTGAGACTGATTAGTATGAATACATGTATATAATTTTAGAATACAAAGAAACATTAATACAATGTTATTGAAAGAGTCTGTTTCTCTACATGAATACATCATTAACTTAGCTATGATATGCTGTAATCACGAATTTGTTATTTAATGTTTTGGCAGTGGATACAATGTATGCTTAAGAAAATGGATGGAAGGTTAGAGGCAGTGACCAATGAAGTTAGAGGAATTAAGCAGATGCTTACTGTAACAAATACTGGGAAACCAAGTTTCCAAATGGAATCCAGCTCATTCAAGGTATGAACCACCCCATTTTCTGTTCGCATTAAATATTCTAAAATATTAAGGTTTGTGGTGTCTACCTCTTTCATTATTTTATTTATTTATTTTTGGTGTTTTACGCCACTTTTAAGCACCGCTTTTGGGCTATTTCGTATGCCAGTTTTTATTGGTGGAGGAAGCCGGAGTGCCTGGAGAAACCACCGACCTTCGATAGGAAAACTGACAATCCTAGTCAATTAAGATTGAGTCGAGTGCACCCGCACGAGCGGGTTCGAACTCACAACCTCAGTGTTGACTGGCTAGTGATTACAGTAGTAACTACTTAGACCACTCGGCCACCGAGGCCCCTACCTCTTTCATATCAGAGTGTCTAAATATAAGGAATAGAGAACTAATATGATACATCAATATGTATAACTTTTCATTCTATCATGATATGTTATCATGTAACTTTTCATTCTACCATGTCAATTAATATAATTATATGTATGCAATAGGTCTTCACCATTTATTGTTAATGAGTTTGTGCCAATGAGTTTGTGCCAATAAAAATATTTGTATTTGTACAATTGCAAGATCGTACTTTTCAGAAAAACTGAACATATTTCTTAAAATCAGTTTACCAAAATCCCATGGCTCGATATCAAGACTGATACAGAATTCAAAGTAAGTAAACTACATTATTTAATCAGTAATTGTCTCCCTAGAAAAATTGTAAAAGGCAAGTCACTTAGGCTTGCTGTTTCTGCTTGGGGTGGTGTCGTCAACAATGTATTAATTTGTGATACTAAGGTCAATAAATGGGTAATCTAAATGCCCAGTAAATGTTTTGGTGTGAGAATGGAAATGGGAATGTGTCAAGGAGACAATGATCGACCCAACCAAAGATCGAAAAACAGGAGAAGGCCACTTAAATGGGTCTTCAACAATTGAATTTGGTATTGTAAATTTAGAACATCTCATTATTCACTTCCATATCATTTGAATCAATCTAAAAGAGGGACGAAAGATACCAGAGGGACAGTCAAACTCATAGATCGAAAACAAACTGACAACGCCATGGCCAAAATAAAAAGACAAACAGACAAATAATAGTACAGATGACACAACATAGAAAACTAAAGACTAAGCAACACGAACCCCACCAAAAGCTGGGGTGATCTCAGGTGCTCCGGAAGGGTAAGCAGATCCTGCTCCACATATGGCACCCGTCGTGTTGCTTATGTTATTACAACCGTAAATAGTCTAATTCGGTAAGTCACATTGGTGAAAAGGAAGGATATTGTAGTTACGACATAAGGAACATATCCGATATCATCTGTGAAACGGTTATTCCATAACGGTCAACCAACTCGTGATGGCGTCCGTAAAATTTCTGAAGGGATGATTTCAACTTCACCATTTGGAACTCTTGGTTTAATAGCTTCCTTGTGAGCAGCAATCCTCTATCAAGGAAATCATGATAGGAAACACAAGCCCGGAATATCGTATCAATTGGGAGATATATACTCCGTATGCAGGCGCTGCTGGAATGTTGCTACATAGAAATGGAAAGTTCACAATTGGGAAGCTGAAATCATCTCTTTTGTCGTAAAGTTTTGTTTTCAACCGACCCTCATTGTCAATTTCTAGATGTAAGTCAAGATATGAGGCAGACTTAACTGTATCTGTAGTATCCTTTATCTCTAGTTCGATGGGATAGATTCGTTCAACATAGTCACCAAATTTTGTATTATTTAGTGAGAGAACATCATCTATATAGCGGAACGTAGAGTTAAAGGATATTGCTAACTTCTTATCTTAATTTCTTCCTAAGAAGTTCCTGTATGAAGTCAGCCTCATAATAATAAAGAAACAAGTCGGCAAGAAGAGGGGCACAATTGGTTCCCATTGGAATTCGACAGTCTGTTGAAAACACGTCCTACAAACGTAACAAATATGTTGTCAATCAAGAAATCAAGCATCTTGATAATGTCAGTTTCAGAGAATTTTTGTTTGAATCAGAGTGATTCTTTACAAAGTAGGATTTATCCTCCCAAGACAAGATACTTGTATCTACGTTCGCCATTCTTTTAATGAAACAAAGTAATACCAACTCTTTCAATTTGTCTTTTAGTTTGGAATGGGAATACTTGTGTAAAGTGTAGAAAAGTCAAATGTTTTAATACTATTGCAAGATGAGAGAGTCTTAGATTGTATGTACTCTTAAAAGATCTTTGGAATTTTTAATATCCACATCTGATCCACGCCACCTCTAGAATAGGCAGTTTCACAATAACTAATTCATCATGTATGGACTTTAAAATTGTTGGCATTCAAACAAAACATCCTTACAACTTAAAGAAATATTGTTTTGATTTAAAGTATACAAGAAATTAATGTCTGTTAATAATTACTTGAAATAGGTGTATGCAGTTGTGAACCAATAAAACTTATTGATTGAAAAATTAGTTTTTCAGCTAAGATGATAAATATACTATCAGTTATATGATTTGCTACTGACCCCATACTGATCCATGGAGGATTAGTAAAACCCTTAGGGATTTTACTAACCCTTTATTTAATTATATATAATCTGTGCGGGGTAAGTAGTGAACCATATAATTGTTTTATTGCACACATGACTGTTCTTGCAAAGTTTTGTATAAATAATACAGTTAAACACAATAAAATTAACAGCTGACGTCACTATTTAAGGGCACTAGTGCCCCTCTAAAAGAAGGTGTGACGTCATGAACCTTATAGTATGAAATTTACTGACCTCAAATGGATTCATAGGGTAACCACTTATTAATGTACTAAACCAATCAAATTTGTGCAAGGTGTGATAAATTGTATATGTATTCATAAATAGCATATTTATTTATTTTGATTTATTCATAAACAGACTGTTTGCATCTTTTTATTATCAATGTTTAGAATGAGGTAAATAGAAATTTGAAGAATGATGGTTACACCAATGATGCCATGGCATTCAAGAGTGTTATAACATGGTCATCAGGGAGGTACACCGATTACAGAAATCAGTTGAGAAGAAAGGTAATTTCAAGATAGGGTGAATGAACTTTGTATTTATATTTATACATGTTTCTTTTAATCTGCAAATTGTCCATTGTTTTAAGTTGAGGATGTTGGTGTTCGCCTTTTGTTTTGAATTTTGCCAGATATTTCCCTCAGATAACCTCTTCTTTTCTTTTCATAATTTTATTGCATAAAGTTTAAAAGCAATATTTTAAAATGCTATAAAATCCTTGTTACTTTTATCACAATTATCCTGAAAACAAGCACACAGCCCTTTTTATATCCCGCAGTAGCGGAGGGGTTATTAAGTTTTACCCTTGTCCGTCTGTACGTATGTATGTACCAAAATTGGTTTCTGTTCTCTAACTTTGCCTCAAACAAATGTTCTTAAACTTATTATTTATACAGAATGCTTAAAATCACAAATCACAGATCAAGTTTAATTTTGTGGCATCACTTTTGCGGTTCTAGAAGTATGCCCTTTACAAATGTAAAATTGCTGCATTTCTTCGTTTCCATTCTCTAACTTTAGTTTGTACAATCATATGTTATGAAACTTATACACAATGCTAACTACCACAGATCACAGATCAAGTTTGAATTTTGGGGTTGTCACTTTTACAATTCTAAGAGTTATGCCCTTTACAAACTTAAAATTGCCGAATTTTTCATTTTCGTTCTCTAACTTTAGTTTGCCCCAATCAAATGTTATGAAACTTATACACAATGCTGACTTGACCACAGATCAAGTTTCAATTTTGGGGTTGTCACTTTAAACATTCTAAGAGTTATGCCCTTTGCAAATGTAAAAATGCTGAATTTTTAGTTTCCGTTGTCTAACTTGAGTTTATCTTAACTGAATGTTATGAAACTTATACACAATGCTTATTACCGCAAAACACAGATCAAGTACAAATTTGAGTAGCGCCACTTTTTCATTTCTTGAGTTATGTCTCTTTATAACATAATATGCAAGCGTGGTCATCATCTGTGACAAGCAATGCTTTGCAAACTTGTGTGACAAGGTGGTTGACTAGTTTTCAGCATATAAAGTAGACAGGTAGAGTATTTTTGATCTATGAGTTTGACTGTCCCTCTGGTATCTTTCGTCCCTCTTTATATGGGCTAATCATGTTGTATTTAGAAATAATTCATGGGGCTTGAATATATCGTGATTTACCACGGGTTGGCCTTTATGACAAATATTTTACCCTGAGCGATAGCGAGGGTAAAATATCGGCATAAAGGACAACCCGTGGTAAAATCACGATATATTCAAGCCCCATGAATTATTTCGATTCTAATAGGACAAATGCGGCAATTGTTTTGGATCGAGCGCTCTAGATGAAGGCATTATTTGCCGTTCCCATAAATAAACGCACTATTAAATTGACGTAAAGACCGGAGCAAACTGAATAAATGACATGCTTAAACTATTTACAATAACATATTTAGATAGGTTTGGATGAATCTAAATGATAATTGTACTTATATGTCTTATATGTATACAAAAAGGCTTATATAACACATTTTGCATCGTTTGTTTACGTTTCCTTGTTGTGATGATTTTCGGTTTCACAAGCGTGTATTTTCCCGTAAAATGCTTATATTCTTACGTCATCGTTCTATGACGTCGGGTAGCTCATTCATAAAAAACATATGCGGAGTACGATTGGAACAGCCCAAACAATATATTCATATTTTACCACGGTGTGTACTCAAACTCATGTTAGAATTGTATATATATAACCAGTGATTCAATGAATAAAGACAATGTTAGATTAATATCTTTATTAAAACATGCCCTTTTCATATAATCATATCACGTTAAATGCCCTTTTTCTGGATTGGCTCCTGCCCTTTTGAAATCCTAGCTGGAACACTGCCAATGGACACATTTCCTTATTTATTTTTTCTGATTTTTAGTGCCTTTATTTATATACTATCAATTTATATCATTCTTTTAAAAGCTTGTTATTTTGAAAATGAGCAACCAACTACCTTGGACATCCGCTTCTCTTGATGACAATATTTCAAAATCATTATATGCGACATATCAGTCAGATCAATATATATAAGCAAGTGGTCAACCATATTTGGTATATGGAATGATTGTAAGATGTACATATCTGTCTTGCTGGGTTTAACAATTATGACCTTGATCTCATTTTCATGGTTCATTGGTTAATATGCTGTGATTTGATCTGTTTCTCAGGTACTGTTAGTGACAGGACCACTATATTTGATGTATGGAATAATTGTAAGGTGTACATGTATGTCTGGCATGGTTCTTACCTTGACTTCAGATTTTATTTGTTTGTGAGTAAATTGGTGGAGTTTATACACCAATAAATTCCTTTAAAAAGGCGTTTAATCCTATAGTAAACGTTGTCGAGTCAGAATAAAAGTTTAAATCAAACTCATTGCATTACAATACTCAAATGTCTTAAAACTTATTTGATTAATCTTAATATTTTCTCATTTTTAAAGATAATAACTGAATTAAAGAAGCAAGATTTGGCCGTTGTGCCCATAGAAGAATTTGCCCAGTCTATAATAGGTGGCTATTGTAGTTCTGGGGTTGATGTCAGTTCTCCAGAGAGGATACAGTTGTGCCTGCTACTTGTAAGTTTAACAATAACAGAAATTACTTTACAGTGAATTAATTAAATTTTTATAGTGTTGGTCATTTTATCATGTATTATTTACTTCTGATGAAGAACAGACTACATCATATAAAAATATTACAAAACAAACCAATGAAGTTTTCTTATGTATGAAAGACCATTGATCATAATGCTTATTTCTATTTTTAAAGGCAAAGTCCATGCTGTTAGCTTATTACATTATGGCATATTCCTTTGATGAACTAAAAAACAATTTATGTTTAGCGTTTAGTAGCAATGAGATTGAAAATAATCAAGTTAAGAAAATGGCAAATTATTTTAAAATGTTTTGTCATTTTAATTTCTGCAGTATTGTTGACCTTAATATAAAACCTAATAGTCCTATGATATTTATACATGAAAGTAATTGAACAACTACAAAAGTATTATCACCATACAACTGATATCATTGTGTTATCTTAATAGATGTTTTAATTGAAAAGATTTTAAATGTTACAGGTGCTATAATTTTGAGAAACATTGTTATTTGAAGAACACAGTTCAGCTTCATTACAGAAGTAAAATAGGACCTTGAACAATCTGTTTACTATGAAATTAATTATTTTGAAACATATCAGTGTTTGTGGACTGAAAACCAATTATAATTTTGGTAATACTAGATTACGTTATTTTTAATTTTTTTTATGTACAATATGAGTTTTCGAGTGTTATTAAAACATTTTTAATTTTACAGCGATCATTTCTGTATAAAAAGGGATGCTGACACAAGATAGTTTGAAGCTAGAGATGACAGCTGACTTTTGGCATTCATTCAAAGAATATTATGATGAGTTCAAATTAAGTGTTAAAAGAAGACAAATGGGAGGCTCTTTATGCTCTGGACAGGAGGAGAACAAAACAAAAGGTAAATTTTTATTAAGGCCCCAGAAATATTATATGTAGGTTTAAAGCAAAATCTGACAGACCTAGAATTTATATCCCTGTAAAACCCCAACCACTTTTATATATGTTAATTATTTAGATATTTAATGTTAATAGAAATGTTCTTGTCCAAAATGTTCTTTAACTGTAATAAAGAAATCGGCAAAATTTGTAATATAAATGAATTGCAGACTCACTGACCACAACTTTGACACAGTTCTATCACTTAACACAAAATTATATCCATGTGTTGTTGTTAGAATAATGCATTCTAATTCTTGCAGACATTGTTTAAAAACTTGTGTATGAATGCTATGAAAATTGCAAACATAACAAAATTTTAAAAGTAACAGTTTTAAATCAAGATTAAAACTATAACTACAATAATAATAGTAATAATCACATGTGGATCTATCAAACTGTTTTATAAGTTATCTCAAGTCTACTATCTTTCTCAAGTTATCTATCTTTTTTAAGTAAATAAGTTAAATATGTAAAAGGGTAGATGTACATAAATACCATAGTAAGAAGGTAGTAAAGAAATTGCATTTGTATCAGATTGGAAAAGCAAATCATTTCTTATTGCATTCAAGAACATTTATTTAATGTGATCATGTATGGTTTTATTGAATAATTATTCAAGTGTCAATATAAGTTATCTACATTCAAGGGTATTACAACACCTTAAAATTTGCAACACACGTTAAACTTATAACTACTTTTGCAAGGTCTCTAAAATTGCTTCCAGTCATTATTTTCAAAATTACAGAAAAATAGATTTTAATTCGATTTATATAACAAAAGACAGACAAGCAATCAAGCAGTGTAAGAGGAGTAAATGTAATTGTAAAATATCTGGACAAATAAGGAGACAACTATGCCTCCAAAATGAGTAATTTTCAAATAAACATGTAAAAGTTATGATTACTAATGACTAACCTTGTAAGTAGATATTTTAATGATTTGATTATGAACTATATTCAAATGTTTATATACTTTACATTTTCATTAACAATATGTTTTCATTAATATTTCAGATAAAGAAAACTAGATTGATTCAGAAGATAATTGAGACATTGGACTTGTACCTGTATTTTTTTACTTTTTAATATAAATATGAACCTGAAATGATTTTGTCATTCTTATCCTAATGAATTATTTATTCAAATTGACAACACCATGACAAGAAGAAAAATAAAGGACAAAGAACACTACTCAAAGAACTATACAGTCAGACATCAGCCAAAAAAAACACTGTAACATCAGCATGGGGAAGAACTCAGGTGCTTAGGAAGAGTATTAATTTCATGTTCTTACTATAAAAGGCAACTATCCTGTTGATTAAGGCTAATAAAAATTCAATATCAATCACATTATAGGTACTGTCATATTTTAAGAAAAGAGACTGGATCAGTACAAAATATGAAGCAGTAATACAAACTATGATGTTTAAAAGCAATATTTAATTTATACCAATGTACATACCATGCACAAACAGTGCAGATTACTATTAGCTGAAATAAGACATTACATCTGAAATCTGAAAGGTTTTAATTTATATTTCCTTCAAGTGGACAATTGTATTCTATATTTATTTTTGAAACAAACACATTCACATATTGAAAAACAAGCATTGCTTGCTGCAGTTGTTACTGAGTAAAGCATATATATGTGAAAGAATTTAACACTGGAAAAATATGCATTTCAATACACATTAAAAAAATAGTTGCTATAGCTTAAAGTGTAAGATTTACACTGAATATTGACCAGTTACATTAACTAAGAAACAGTACTGTGTTAAAAGTTGGGTTTAAATTGTTAGTTTATAGTAATTGTGCGTTTCCAAAGCACCAAAAAGAAACCACAAAGAAAAAACATACATATAATGGGTGTTGTGAAAAAACTTTTATGTGAAACTGGTGTTGAGGACTTAAATCAGATGTAAAACAGGTTTTGAGGACAAACAAAATCATATGTAAAACGGGTGTTGAGGACAGAAAAAACATACATATAACGGGTGTTGAGGACAATAAAACATACGTAAAACGCATGATTTGCCAGAAATTAACAGGTGTTTAACGACGTTTACCTGTAAACGGGCGTTATACGTAATCATTTAACGCATGTTTTACGTTAACGCACGTATAACGTGTGTTTAACATGCGTAATTCATACGCTTCTAACAGGCGTTTACATGCGTGGTCCTCAATATCGCTTAACGACGTTATATAACATACGTAAAACGCCTGTTTTACGATGAAAACGGGTATGCAATTTTGCTGTGTATAGAAATTATTGATATGTTTAGAATTTTATGATCATTTTGTGTTACTTTCTACAAAATTTCACCATGTTCGGGGAAAAGTTAAGCTTTTGTTTTATTTTCTATTAAATTGTTTTTTTATAGTATCAACATATGCTAATCTTACTTCAAGCATACGGATTCATTTCATCTCTATAGATAGCAGATTCTGCTAAACAAATTTTATTGGTTCTAAAAATATGGGATGCCTATATAATTATTACATTATCTTTTGTAGTTGAGAGGTTATTTTATACAATTAACAACTATTATTTTTGTATACAGAATATTTTAAAAATGCGTTGGCGGATTATACAAAAAAGTATGGAAATAGCATCTTCATCTTTGCAGGATGCTGATATGGCTTTATAAAGTTATATATTGAACACACCAGCATTTGGATGCTGGCATCTAATATATATATATATATATATATATATATATATATAGCCTTTGAAATACCTTTTGTTTGGATGCTGGCATCCCAATTATATACATGCAGACTCACCTTTCTTTTTGGATGCTGCCATCCCATTAACAAAAATTGAATGTTCATCCATTAGAGTTAATCTCCGGGATGCTGGAATCCCATTTGTAAGTAAAAGTTATATTAACATATTATAAATTGAATGCTGACAGTCATTTCCTTTGGATGCTAGCATCTGTCTTCTTAAGATGCTGGCATTCGTCTTCTTTGGATGCGGGCATCCGTTTCTTTGGATGCTGGCATCCATCTTTTTTGGATGCTGGCACCTGTTTCTTTGGATACTGGCATCTGTTTCTGTGAAAGCTGGTGGCCATTATGTTTAAAGTCATTTCCTTTTGATGCTGGTACCGTCTTTTTTGGATGCTGGCATCTGTTTCTGTGAAAGCCGGTGGCCGTTTTATTGAAAAGCTGTATGTTTCTTTATATATACATATATATATTTGACCAGGTGACTTAAGTTTAATCGCTCAATTGAAAAGTCTTTTATCTTTAAAAAAAAAGTCGAATATTTGGTGTTTGTTTATTATTTATATAGGAAAAGCGTATAAATCTAAAACTGATGACTATTATTGTGTTGAATTACAAAAATACAAATACGACGAAACAGTAATATACAATATTATATTGTATCAAAGCTAGTTTGAAGTTACTGAAAGTGAGCTTAACCTCATAGCCTGCTGAAATGATATCATAGACATACACTCTACAATTCGGACTGGTGACTGCACTTTATTAAGGTGCTTCATATGAAGTCTGTAACCCTGCATCAGGGATCTCCATGACCTGTTTTATGATGGCGCACCGCCATCGTTAAAATATCTTCCGCCATCTTCAAATGATCCCCGCATTGTCAAAATTTGTTTTCGTTTCTCTAGCCGCCGCCATTTTTGTTAGCAATTATAATCAATTGCAAGTAATTGCATAACCCTTAGGCTTCTTTTATTATAATCCAAAGGGTCCTCCCGATTATAGTTTTTAAGCTCTGAGGGATACCCGGCTAAAGATCGCTAATCACTTGTACAGTTAAATCGACACATCTGACAGGTTTATTCCTTGAATGCCAACATCCTTTGATCTACCGACAATTTACCTGTAAAATTATGTTGGCGTTCGAGGAATAGGTGTTATCACAACAAAAGTGCATGCTCAGGGGCGGATCCAGCCATTTATAAAAGGAGGATATAGGGGGTTCCAACTATATGTCCCCATTCAAATGCATTGATCGTCAAATAAAAAGGGGGGGTTCCAACCCCCGGAACCCCGATCCGCCACTGATGCTTATCAAAACAATCATACTAATTAAACAGATAGGTAAATTACAGGTAGCTAAATCTAGTTCATGTTTGTCAAGTTGTTGAAAATCATTTTTCTGTTACTGCTTGAACAAATATGGATTCTCTTAAAATGAAACTTTGAAAAGTGTTGCATCACAAATTCAACATGTGCATATTGTCAGGAATTCCAGGTTGCACAAATTCTACAATAGACTATTTGGACTTTGATGTTTTTTTCAATATTTCTATAGATGTATGTGCTGTAATATCCTACCATATTACTTGATGGAATGTCTTGAAACTTTGTATCTCGTGTTAGATTACTATGTTTTATTTTGTTCAGTTGTTCATGATATTTTTCTTGGTTATAATATTACACCATTTTTTATAGTAAGTGATTCATAATATATTGTTTAGGTGTTTGTTATGTTCGCAACTCATCAGAATTCTTCTTACCCTATTTTATGGATTTTCTTGATACTTTGTAGAGTTGTGGACGATATTTTCATACTTTTTTCATAGCATAAAAAGAAGAAAAAAAATCAATTTTGAATAATATATTATTTATTTGTCCACAGAGCACACATAAAACAATACATATAACATAAGCAAACATTTAGCAGATTGACAAAAAGAACTACATATGTGATCTGATAACAGTTCCTGAATAGTTTATACAAGCACTTTTCACATTTAACAGTCTATTACAAGTGTAAAAGATACGATGCTGAGTCTGCAAACTGTACAGTTGTCATCTCTCTGTTGGCGTGTCGCTGTTTCAGGTTACTGGCTTGGACCTGTGCTCACTCAGTGTCAGCTTGGGCTGTGCTCATAATCATGCTTACCCAGTTTCCAGCTTGAAGTTATCAAATTTACTTAATTATTTCTTCTGATTTTAAAGTTTAATTATTTGTTCAATTGAAAATTTCATATAGTTCATATTAACTAATAAAATATTTAAAATGATATGGAATTAAATATATCTCTAATATCCTTTTTAGTTTGAAATAATTGTATTTGACTAAAATTTCTTTAATATTTCTAATATGTCTTATGTTAATAATCATTTCTATTCCTAAAATATTATTTTTAATAAAAAGTAATAAAATGTTTTTAATTTACTTTAATTCTTTAAAATTCATAATAATTTAAAGCCCAACATCTACTTGTTTTTCTTATCAAAAATGATAAAATGTTGCAATTTTATCAAGTTCACTAATTTTTTACAGTTAGATACTTATAAAGACATTTAAATAGTAATAAAAACACCTATTGTTATATAAACATCCATTGAAATATTTTTGTTGGCGTTCAAGGAATAGGTACCATATAAAATGTTGGCATTCGAGGAAGACACCATCTGACAGGAGAACACTTGATCAAGATAGACGATTGATTGCATTAATTAATTACGTTTCAGCAAATGCTAATGAAAATTTAGATTAAAAAAATTAATTATAAATCCCGTTACAAAGAAAAAAGTTTAACAAGTCGAACACGTGCTTTTTTATTGACTTGCGCAATAATCATCCCCCTTTTTAAACGAGTACAAAATAAGACGTAAAACAGAACATAATTTCATGCCAAATAACACGCGTACAGCAATTATCGATAATATTGAATCACTTTACAAGTTAAAAGTAAATACATGAATATTAACTGCAACTTGATAATCTGAAGAAATTTCGTATCGTAATTCCGAATTCATTTCGTAGTTTACAATCTGGTTTTCCGGTTTACATTCAGAATCTATTACTATGAAATTTGCTATTTAAAGTCATTAAAACCTTTTAAGTTGTAAACGTTTGCCCTCCAAATCTTTCTTCAGCGTTTTACAAAACGGGTACAAAACTTCTTGTTGTTGATGCTGCAAACTGTCGATACCGGTTCATGACTTCTGAATTTGACAGTAAAAAGCCCCCGACTTTTAAGCCTTATATAATTACCAAATAGCAAGAAAACGACATGGGAACCTAAAGGACAGCTTGTGGTCATTCTTGACTAAGGGGGAGTCATGCAGGCTTGCCATTGGAATTGTTACAAATAACAATTAATGAAAATATTGGTTATTCTATAATGAAATAAATATAATAAGCAACATATCAGTCTGTTCACCATTCCTTACATGGAAATGAAGGAATTCAATACTTTCGGTCACGCCGTAGACGCGGAGTTTTGTCACGGTGAAGGTTCCTCCATCGTTTAATTTTCATCCATGGCGATCCCTGCTGCATTTCAGTTTTGTGTCTTATGACAAACCCCCATTTTTAATTAATAAAAAAAGTATATATTGGCATTAAATATATAAGATATCATAAGGAGATCTGTCTTCCCCAGTTGCCTGCATACAATAATACATGTACCGCTTTGATAACAATGCAAAATCTTTTAAATTTTTATTTCAATTATCAGCACTGGTCTCTTTCATCTGTATGTACTGGATATTGTCAATATCACTGGACTTGCTGTATGCAACTTCCCATGCGTCGATACATCAGGTCATGATCTATTTTCATTTCAATCATAAAACTTACATTTTCTTTATTCATTGTTAAGCTTGTGTCTTTTTCTGTATTTAATATTTATCAATCATTTAATAAAATCAATAACATGAACTAGAGCTTTCTAACTTTCTTTTATTATTTATTACTAATCTGAAATCAGCTGGAATCGCAAATGATCATGATGATCTGGTGCTGTTTGGATGTTTTGTCGCCTAAATTCAACCTGTCCAGTAACTATAAAGTGTTACGATACATAATACACAACACATAAATTGTTACCGGAAAGGTATAGCCACTGCTTAAAAAATGCTGAAACGAGAAATGAAAATCCAATATAGTTTTTAATACACATAAATATTCTGAACAATATAAATGTTTAAAGAAATTGCTTAAAATGAGTTTCCTGTTGCTTAAGTCTTTCATCCACGACAATTTGGGCTCATATTTGTCTCTAATTATACCACACCTCCTTAGTTTTACATTCACAGTAAAATTCAAACTGGCCGCACGCAATCAATGAGTCTATATTCTTCATATAAAATCTTGCAAATATATGAAAGACTGTCAACAATAAGTTTTCGTTGTAACATCTCAATACTGTTAAAGTAGATATTCATGTAGAATAAAGTGTTAAAAATATATTGCTTTCCTCCAAACGTTGAAAATGACTACTCGTTGTTGCAAAAAAAAAACTACTTACACCCTCCCCTCTTTTCCACCCCCAAGAAAACGCATGATTATTTGAAGAAAACATTAATTTAAACTTCACTTTAACAAAGTTTTCCATACCAAGTCTGGTGCTTCTGCGTAGTCATCAAATAAAACTATTAAAAAAAAAACATCTGAACCACTAATTAAATTGAATTATTATGGAACAACACGCAGATCTATTCACTATCAAAGGGAGAAAAGGGTGCAATTTCATCAATGTCATTTGTTTTGGAGAAATATACCCTATTTGGAGATATTTCGTGAAATTGCAATCCCATCCAAGGGTGGATTCATTTTACACCTTAATTTACACATGTATGTTTTGTTTTTTAGTTTACCCTATTTCAATAACACAAACATTGTGTGGCGATATTTACATTTTCTTAATTTTTCGTATTTTCTTTTTAATTCATTTTGCTATTTGCTATTTTCGGCTTTTAAAATCAAGCTGTAATGAGCTTCAAAATTAAAAAAAAAAGTAAGGTATGAAAATATCAGCTTTAAAGGGGCATGAGCTACGAGATATGAAAAAATTTAAATATTCTTTTTGTTCAATCATTAATGAAAGTGAAATGATAATTTGCTTTAAGCAGCCAGTTTGGTTCAATTTTGTCAAAATAAGCTAAGAAACATCGCTGATTAATTATTCACTTGCAAGTGAATAATTCGACCTCATTGAAACCGTTTTTATGTGACCTTCAATAAAACCCTTTAGCTAGAGATTGATTAGGCATAAACAAGGCATGTTCAGCTATTAAAAGGAAAAGAATGTCAACATTGAAAGTGAAACAAAAGTAAACCATTTGGTTGACTGATTCAATCCACAAAAACTCATTCTTATACAGGAAAAACGATGATTAATATATTTTTTTAATCTACAATATGAAATCAAACAGACCTAGAATAATCCAATTGCACGTGTTTGCTATCTATTTATATCTATATTTATGTTTATATCGGGTTATATGACCGTCAGCAGTCTTGGAGGTCATCTCGATCAGTGTACTCCCCACAAATTTCATATAACATCCTGGTAAACAGGGAATTTTAAAGTACCATCTTATTTCTAGAAATTATAGCATCACATCCATAACACAATCTTTAACATAATAATCTAAGATACCATCACATTTAAGCAATATAGTATCACATTACCATGGGTAAAAGGCCCTGGGGAGAACTCTGCTCGATGGTTAATAAGAGGCGTCTAGACTAAAATACACACGAAATTCTGATACATATTATCAATTCTGATTCATATTATCGAGTTCATACATCGCAAATTGTTTAAGACTTGTTTTAAATTGGAATATACGTTTTAGTATGTTATAAATTATCAAATATTAGAATTTGAGTCAAATCGGTGAACATGAATTTGACAGCTAATGCCCCTTTAAAAACACTAAATAATGAAAAGATGGTGCAAAGGCATATATATATGTAGGACTAGCTTGACCCATAAAAGCATGTAGCAAATTAATTTCTTCAAGTATATGTATTAGAGTAAATTTTATTTTAAGTTGATAAATCTGTATGTGCTCCTTTCAAATTCTTAAACATCATTTATATAGTATTTGACATCCACCCTTTAATATAATTCATACATGAATATGCGGTAAGGGTTTTGCTCATTGTTGAAGACCGTACGGTGACCTATAGTTGTTAAATTCTATGTCATTTGGTCTCAAGCTGGTGGAGAGTTGTCTCATTGGCAATCATACCACATCATCTTATTATTATATATACTGTAGCTCTGGTTCCTCAACTGATTTGGATCCTTTTCAACATTTGTATTAGCTGTGGAATCATAACACGTATGATCCTTGTGATATGATTCGACCCTCAGTTTTAATGACATGAACTATTAAAGGAAAAGGGATTTGTTGTATGACGTCAATAGTTCAAGTGTAGCAGATTATCAGGTCAAGTGTTCTGATATCCAAATAGCGATATGGTCTATTGTCTCCTGTTACGAGGAAAATTCTCCTTACAAACCCAAAATCAAAAATCCAAAATCAGTAATTCATGGAAATTATTTCCTTTGGTTTATATGAGGCATTTTTCAGGACAATTTCAGTCTTCGAAAAGCTTCTTGACTTTCTAGACCGAAAATCAATCTTAAGGGAGCTACCATTTGATTTTTATGGGGAAGGGGGCTAGGATTAAATTTGAAAAAAAGGCAGGACAGGAGTTCTGAGTAAAAAAAAGACAGGATGAGCAACTTGGCAAAAAAAAAAAAAAAAAAGCAGGATGACAATTTATGTAAAAAAAGGCAGGACCGACAAGAGTGAAAATCAAAAGGCAGGACAGAGATTACAACTAAAAAAATGCAGGACTTTTTTCATCCTAGCCCCAATTAAAATCAAATGGTTGCTCCCTAAATCAAATTTCTTATACTTTACATTGCTTGTATTAAAATTGTAAGGCCTCTTACCAGTGATGAAATTTACTGGTGTAGGTCATATGGCTAGTGGTGAACAAATTAATTTAGCTGACCCGATTTTTATATTGGCCATGGCCGTAGTGCTTGTGGTTAATCGTAATTAGAGACATAGTCTTGGTGGGGTGTCACGTGCACCAGATTTTTGTCAAATCTATTTATTTCTCTGCGGAACAGCTTAATCACGCATAGCATGATAGGATACATATTTTCAAAATATATGAAAAGGGTACTGGATGTCTCAGGTGCTCACCGCTACTACAACAGTGCTATATGCACATATCGTTGGCCAAATGAACTGTTACTGTATAAAGAATGTATAGCAGAAATTTTTCACTTTATTTTTATATAAAACATTTACATGCGCATCCAAAAGTGGCAAAATAATCAGTATATTGATGGTGGCCGCAAAATGGTAGAAGTAGAAGTAGAAGACATGTCCTAATCAGTGTTTTAAAACTTCTTGAAAATATTGACGGAAATGAGGGATGAGTAGTGAAAAAATAAATGTAAACGGAACGACTGTGATTCTAAAAACGGATGTTAGATATACTGTATATTTGGGTTGATATAGATATAAACCTTGTTATATTTTTGTCCAGTTTCCCATGTTAAATAATTAAAATGAGAAGGTATTTAACTTACAGCTTCATTTTCCGGTGATGTTGGAATGTATAAATGATATTTATAACAAGATAAGCGTCTTTGACCTACTTTATCTCTTTATTCGGATACTTGCGGATATCTTCTCAAAGTTCAACGGGCATATTAGAAAAGAACCCGGATAGAACCAAGAAGTTGGGTTCCTATAACCAAACAACCCGGATGTTGAACCAGTTACCATGGTTTCGAACCAAAGAACACGGATAGAACCAAGGTTCAGAACCAAAAGACCCGGATGGAACCAAGGTTTTGAACCAGAGTGCCCGGATACAACCTAATTGCATTCGGAAATCTCATGGCTTTTTATACCTTTAACGTATTTTCCAAATCATTTATTTATTTAGTATATTTATATATAATTAATTGACACAAATGAACATGGAACTACACAATGAAATATACCTAAACTTCACAGGCACTTGTCTCAGAAAAAAAAATCCTATATACCTTAATATAACACAAGGTACTTAACTCGCATTTTGAAAAAATGTCAGCCGGTCGCGAAATTCCGTTATATGCCGATTTCTCGGTTGTCAACCCTACTAACACTTGTTATGTCGTAAATCTAAATTGATTTTTCTACACAATGGTGTATAACATGCTTACTTTTGTTGTCGAGATCATCCGTAGCAATCCTACCCAAGTATGTCAACAAACAATTGGCATTCCCGTGGAAACCAACTGTGCTCCTCTTTTTGCCGACTTGTTTCATTATTAATATGAGGCTGACTTCATACAGGAACTTCTTAGGAAGAAAGAAAAGAAGTTAGTAGTATCCTTTAACTTCACTTTTCGCTATATAGATAATGTTCTCTCACTAAATAATTCAAAATTTGGTGACTATGTTGAAAGCATCTATCCCATCGTACTAGAGATAAAGGATACAACAGATACAGTTAAGTCTGCCTTATATCTTGACTTAAATGTAGAAATTGACATTGAGAGTCGGTTGAAAACAAAATTTTACGACAAAAGAGATGATTTCAGCTTCCCAATTTGAACTTTCCATTTCTATGCAGCAACATTCCAGCAGTGCTTGCATACGGAGTATATATCTCCCAGTTGATACGATATTCCAGGACTTGTATTTCCTATTCTGATTTCCTTGATAGAAGGATCCTGCTACTAACAAGGAAGATATTAAACCAAGAGTTCCAAATGGTGACATTGAAATCATTCCTTCGTAAATTTTACGGACGCCATCACGAGTTGGTTGACCGTTATGGAATATCTGTTTCACAGATGATAAAGGATATGTTCCAATTGTCGTAATTACAATCCCGTCCCTTTTCCCCGAATGTGACCTACCGAATTAGACTTATCACCGGGTTTGTACTAACATGAGCAACACGACGGGTGCCACATGTGGAGCAGGATCTGCTTACCCTTCCGGAGCACCTGAGATCACCCCATATTTTTGTGGGGTTCGTGTTGCTCAGTTTTTAGTTTTCTATGTTGTGTTTTGTGAACTGTTGTTTGTCTGTTTGTCTTTCTCTTTTAACCATGGCGTTGTCAGTTTATTTTCGACTTATGAGTTTGAATGTACCTTTGGTAGCTTTCGCCCATTTCTTGCTACTGTTACGGCCAGAAATCACCTTTAATTTATTGATAACAAAATACAAAACAATCAACAATCAATTCAACAAGATTTGTTATAAAATTTTACAAGAAAAACTATACAAATTAAAATCTCAACTTAACCGTTAAATAAACGGCTTCGCTGAGAGCAGCTGGATACGCCCGCAGAGGTCCAACCCTGAACAGTTGGGGCAAAAATGGACACAATATTCAAGCTTGATACAGGTCTGAATTTGGATTGTAATTAAATATTTGACATATTATAGGTTTCTGAATAAATGTAGTCAAAGAACTTGAAATTGGTTATATGAATTGAATTTATATTCAATTTAAAGATTTCTTGCTGTTGTGCAATACACTGTGCTGTTGCGCAATACTTAGTAAATCTGTTGTCAGACTATAAACAAATAAAGTTCAATTTCTTCGCAATGTCATATTTGAAATTTATGAAAATCAATAGGGAGATTACATCAATATCTATAAATAATTCACCAAAGTTTCATGAGAACTGCTGAAAGCATTTTTGAGTTATTGTCCAAAACTGGAAAATCCCCCCTTTTTTAATGAATAAAACACCATAACTCAGAAATATAAAATCTTAAATTTATAAAATTCTAAAGGGATCTTACATCAACAGATATAAACAATTCACCAAAGTTTCATGAGAACTGCTGAAAGCATTTTTTAGTTATTGTCCGAAAACTGGAAAACCCCCTTTTTTTATGAATAAAACCCTGTAACTCGGAAACGTTAAATCTAAAATTTATAAAAATCCAAAAGGGAGCTCATATCAATAGATATAAACAATTCACCAAAATTTCTTGCAAGTTGGTGAAAGCATTCTTGGGTTATTGTCGGAAAACTGGAAAATCCCCCCTTTTTTAATGAATAAAACCCCAAAACTCGGAAATGGTAAACCTGAAATTTATAAAAATTAAAAGGGAGCTCACGTCAATAGATATAAACAATTCACCAAAGTTTCATACATATTGGTTAAAGCTTTTTTGAGTTAATGTCCGACATGTTGACGACGGACAGACGGTCAACGGAATACCATAATACGTCCGTAAACGGGCGTATAAAAACTGTATTTATTTTCTCCATCTCTAACCTTTCCCTCATTTCAAGTTCTGACTGTCTTAATTTAAATTAATGTTCTAATTCAAACTGTTCTAATTTGAACGCATTAACATTTTCGATCTTAAGTCCAAGAGCCTCTTAACCAAATGTTTTTGTGTCACCTAATTTGTCTAAAACCAAATTTTTTATAATTTTTTCTCATAAATACTCTGAAATCTATTTTTAGATTTTTAGCAAGCAAAACTAATTCCTCTTTCTTAAATTCCTCCGACCCCTCTAGGTCTGGCGTTTTTAAAACTTTACTGGCCTCAAATGCCATGTTGTTGAATTTTGTTGGCTAATTCTAACTCAATAAAATCAATTTACTCTGAAATATTCTTAATCTTATAAATACGTTCTCCCGGACGAACCCCCAGTTTCTGTTACGGCCAGAAATCACCTTTAAATTACAGCCAACAAAAGACAAAAAAATCAATAATATATTTAACAACATTTGGTATATAATTTTACAAGAAATATTATACAAATTGAAATGTCAACTTAACTTTTAAAATATCTGAATTTCCGATCCTAGATACCGTCTTCAAGGTAGTATCATTCGACCACTTTGTCTGCTTCCTCCTGTGGCTGAGCCCTCTTGCGGAGCTGAAGAATATCAGGGTCTTTATTTTGCCTTTCCACAAACTTTCTTCTGTCTAATGAATAGCTGTTCACGTCTGGCCATGGCATAACTACGTGCTTTTTAGTACTAGGTGGTCTTATTATTGCCTTTTCGAAGCTACATGAACCTTCATTGTCGGCAAGGACAGTGTCCAAAAGGTTTATATAATCATCATGGTCTTCTTTTAAATCCTTATTTTGTTGTTTTACTGCCATCGCTCTATTTTTAGATGTCTATCAAGCAACACTTATTTTCTTTCTTTAATTCCTCCAACACCCCCCCCCCCTTTCCCCTAGGTATGTTGGCTAATTCTAATTCGATAAAATAAATTTACTCTGAAATATTCTTAATCTTTCTTATATTTCTGCTACGGCCAGATATCACCTTTAAATTATAGCCAACAAAAGACAATTTTACATGAAATATTATACAAATTGAAATGTCAACTTAACTGTTAAAATTTCTGAATTGCCGATCCTTGTCTTTTCTTTATCCGGAATTCTTCTCTTAGCTGTTGCGGAATCCAAACGGAATATTATGTCCAATAAGTTCACAAACTAGTATGATGTTGTAGAATTTACATATAAACAATGATGTAGAGATCCTTTGAGAATACTTGTATATTTTTGAATAAGTCTAATTTCGGTGTCTGTATATATAGTCGTCACGGAAAGTTCTAAGACACTGTAGAATGGAAACTTCTAGAACACTGTAGAAGTTTAAATTACGCATTGTTGATTATGATCATTCTGGAATTATTATGCAAGCCAAATAGAAAGTTCTAATCATTCCATCAGTAACTACGATTGTTTTAGTGATTTCTTAACTACACAATAACATTACTTTGTAAAAAGTAAAATAACAAAAATACCGAACTCCAAGGAAAATTTAAAACGGAAAGCCCATTATCAAATGGCAAATCAAAAGCTCAAACACATCAAACGAATGGAAAAAAACTTTCATATTCCTGACTTGGTACAGGATTTTCCTTATGTAGAAAATGGTGGATTAAACCTGGTTTTATAGCTTGCTAAACCTCTCACTTGTAAACAACTACAAACAGGTCACAACCCAATTATGTAAACATCTTATAAGGCCACATAAATGAAATTAGGCCAAGATAATCAATCATAATAATTACAACCTCATAAAACAACGTATATTTACTTTTTTTCCGCGGCTTCGAGCAAAAACTTATTTTCACTCTATACACAATTATTTCCTACATTTTGTGTTGCAGAAAGTTAATTTTCATCATGTCTTTGGCAAATTTATTCTTTTTCAGCTCTAACCAGGCCAGAAAATTTATTTTCAAAAATTCATTGATGAAATTTGTGTTAATGTTGTCTAAAATTCATAAGAGTTACTCTTTTCAAATTAGCGATGTTGGCGGCGAACTTAGTTAACGAATGTTGGCGAAGTTGGCAAACAGTACATAAACAAACTAATGGTGGCAAACTTTGCGAACAGTACATTATTATAAATACTGTCGTGCAATATGATTTGTCTCCACTCTCGACATTTGAATTTAATTGTTAGCGAATTTGGTGAACTGTATATAAATATATCTAATGCTGGCGAAGTTGGCGAAGTTATCGAACTGTACATAAATTTAACTAATTTTGGCGAAGTTTGCTAACTGTATATATATTTTACTAATGTTGGCGAAGTTGGCGAACAGGACATAAAATAACCAATGTAGGCGAAGTTGTCGACCAGTACATAAAATAACTAATGTTGGCAAACTTGGCGAACAGTACATTAATATAAAGACTGTGGTGCAATAATATATTTCTCCACGCTTGACATTTGAATTTAATTGATATTGTTGGAGAACTTTTCGAATAGTTATAGTTGGAAAAGTTGAAGATCTTGGCTAACAATACAAAGTTATTGATAATTTTGATGAACTTGGAGAATAGATCATATATATTACTAATGTTGGCGAACTTGGTGACCTAAGCGAAAAATACATAAATTTTACTTATGTTGGCGAAGTTGGCTACTGTATATAAATATTACTAGTTGGCGAACAATTCATCAAATTACTAAATGATGGCGAACTTGACGACCTTAGCGAAAAGTACATAAATTTTACTTATGTTGGCAAAGTTGGCTAACTGTATATAAATATTACTAATTTCGGGGAAGTTGGTGAACAAAACATAAAATGACTAATGTTGGCAAACTTGGCGAACAGTACATACATATAAATACTGTTGGCGAACAGTTTATAAATATTACTAATGTTGACGAAGTTAGCGAATAGTACATGTTACTATTTTTGTCGAAGTTGGCGACCAATACACAAATAGTACTAATGTTGACAAACTTGGCGAACAGTACATATTACTAATGATGATCATGAACTTGGTCAACAGTTCATAAATATTAATAATGAATGTGCAGTTGACGAACAGTAATAATTTCGTAAAATTTGACAAACATCATGAACTTTTACACAACCCTGCATCTGAATGCATGCGGCTGTTGTGATTTCATTGATAATGTAAAATTATGAATTAGAATATTATTTCCTTCAAATATTGCTAAAATGAAATATTAATCATAATATTTAATCATAATATTAAGGGTACCATTTTTTCTGCACCAGATGCGCATTTCGACAATAAGGGTCTCTTTAGTGAAAATTATTTGAAAATCCAAAACTTATTAAAAGATGAAGAGCTTATACATCAAAAAGGACAAAACGTATAAAAAAGCCGGACAAGGAATCAAAACTATGCATGAGGGAGATATTTTCCTTATTTATTTATAATTTCCAAACTTTTGTAACAGCCAATTTCATTAACACACTATCCGTAGTTCATGCCATTATCGAAGTACTGGCAATGGGGTTGGTGATACTCTCAAGGATAATCAGTTCACCAGCAGAAGTATCGACCCAGAAGTAGTAATAACATTAACGGTACCAATTTTTCTGCACCAGATGCGCATTTCGACAATCTATGTTTCTTCATTGATGTTCGAGGCCAAAATATTTTGAAAATCCATAACTTATCAAAGAAATGAAGAGCTTATAAACCAAAAAAGGACAAAGAGTATAACCAGAACCTGACAAGGAATCAGAGCTATGCATGGAGGAGATATATTTATTATTCTATAATCATTTCCAAACTTTTGTAACAGCATTTATTTTAAATGTTGACATGTTCACCCTACAATGCTTAAATGTTTTTTCAGAGGGCACCTAGTGGTTTCTCTGAGAAGCAATTATCTGATATCTAAACTGATTTAGTAGTAACAATACCAATACCAATCACACATGCAGAGCCCTTTGAACATAGAGTTATATGTACTGATCACATTGATATCTGGGTTTTCTGATAGCTAAACAAACTTTTCAATGGTACGCATACAGGGCACACATCTATGATCTGCATGGTTCCGCCTATACCATAAAACCATAAAAACACTTTATTCATATTCTGCAATAGGGAGTGATGTTTTTAAATTAATATGTTTCCTAGGGTTCATATTCTCCAACAACGGGGTTTCATTACAGTTAAAAAAAAAGGCAAACATCTCTAATCCGATATGTTGGTCACACGAAAGAAACCAAAAAGACCTGCATAAACTTTGCTAAAGGGATTGAAAAATGCATCTTCTCAATTTCTTGATAGGATATGAATGACCAACTTGGTTCAGAAGGAAAACTGGACATTTATAGATATACAAATGTGCTTGATTTCTATTACATACTACAAAAATAAACATAGATATAAGAAGATGTGCTATGAGTGCCAATGAGACAACTCTACATCCAAGTCAAAATTTATAAAAGTATATCTACTTTATTTTACCATCAATGAGCAAACGGAATGGAACGCAACCGATCGTTGGAAAGACACATATATTAGGGAATCATGAGGCGAGTAACAATAAGGGGAAACAACACATTAATAATATGCATACATTTATAAATTTTGACTTGGATGGAGAGTTGTCTCATTGGCACTCATACCACATCTTCTTATATCTATATAATATGCATACAAACAATGGAGTAAGGGAGATAAAACAATATCATTAAATATAACATTCATTGCAATATCCTGGCGTAATTTTGGTCCATTTCCAAGGCTTAATACACCAGTATTTCTTCGAAAGTAAACTGAGACAGAGTAAGTCAACAATAAAGAAAAAAGTTTTAATTCTGACGAACTAAGACATGTATTTTTGATACCTCATTAGCATACTGAAAAAAATGTTTCAAATAATTCATTTCAACACCATATTTGACACTTTGACAACATAACAAGGCAGTAAAATGTTAAACATACATTATAGTAAATTCAAACTGACGCATTATTCTCTACACTGATTAGATATGTCATTAAAAGTACACTGTAGGAAAAAACATCAGCATTACTAGATTGCACTCGATGGATAAGCAGATGGATAGATGGATAGAGGGACGGAGGGAAGGAGGGTGACAAGGACGGATGGATGTGGATGGAGTGACGGACGGACGAATGGATAGATGGATGAATGAATGAAGGGCAAATATAATGTTCGTATCCGGACAAACGTGTTGATGTGATATAAATATAAACGTTGTGTTGCACTACACCGTCACGCTAATGTGTATGGGAACCAGCTAATTCATAAGGTAAGAGTCAACAAAATATCGGTTTTCCGATCTGGACACATGATCCTGACTCTGAACTGACCAGTTTCAGTTCTTACTCCTTAATACAAATTACTAAGCAAAGAAGTAGCAAATATCAATGTTCACGTCTGATTTAATTTTGGCCAGGGTTGTCACACATGACCTCCCATACTTAAGGAAAGCACGCAACCAAGAGAGAACTCTTTCAGTATGAATAATTCCACCTAAAACATTGATCTATAATTAGATAATGCAATTATGTATTGTGACCTCTAGATGTCGATAAGTTACTGTTTCATTAACGTATTTCCATTTAAACAGGTTAGAGAGGTTCAAAATATATTGAGTTTGGATTGAAAGGGCTTTGGAGGAAGTTTGTATGAGACAGATATTCTGTTTAGAAAGATGACAATGGTGTATCAAAGTCTATGCTTACTTAATAGAGTAAGTAATAAATTAAACGAAAAAGAAACACCAAACATTTTACTATTTAACTTTTATCTTCGATAATAATTCATATATATATATCAGACAATTAAAAACACAAATGTGACAATAAGTAAAAATTGAATTGTCTGTTTTAATACCAGTCTTCCTTATCTTGATTTTCATATCTCTCCTTCCTTGTCATGTTTCCCCCGAAAAACATTTATTGTATTATTTTTACTTTTAGTTTCTTGTGTATAATTTGGAGTTTAGTATGACGTCCATTATCACTGAACTAGTATATATAATTGTTTAGGGGCCAGCTTAAGGACGCCTCCGGGTGCGGGAATTTCTCGCTGCATTGAAGACCTATTGGTGACCTTCTGTTGTTGTCTGTTCTGTGGTCGGGTTGTTGTCTCTTTGACACATTCCCCATTTCCATTCTCAATTTTATTTCCAATTTCAAGAATCATGGCTTCTAGTTTTTATATTAAATTTTAACTTTAACTTTTTTAGCATATTGATGCATAGTTGTCACTTTTTTAATGAGTATATATCTCCTAGTGTTGATAAGATATTCCAGAATTTGTATAACCTATCATGATTTCCTTAATAAAGGGTTGTTGCTTACAAAGAAGCTATGAAACCAAGGGTCGCAAGTGGTGGAGTTAAAGTCATTCCTGCGAAAGCTACACATTGTCCAGATAGCCTGACTTGAAACATAAATTTGGCTTTTCAAGGTGTTATTAGTGAAGGTTTTTTAGTGAAGCATACTAACTATGCAATTTCATACAAAATATGCGGCATCTTTTATATTTGCTTAGAGACTTCACGAGGAAACACTAAATGTAATAAACTTGTTGCAAATACGTGTGTACAGTAACTGTAAAATTACTGAAAGAACATTAACATTTATTACTTATGAATCAGCAATTATTGGTTCTTCCACAGCAACTGAGTTTATCCTAAGTTTTTGGCGATGTTCGTATTGCTCCAACTTCAGTTTTTTTTATTTTCATCATTTATATTTTGGCTATGCTATTGTCAGTTTTTCTTAAATTCATGGTTGTTAGTTGTTACATATTATCTTCTTCCCCTTATTGTTTACACGAAACCTGTTTTCTGCTCCCCTTATTATTTACCCGAATCATGTATTCTTATTTTTCTCTTATCATATACCATATCATATCTTCTACCTCTATTATTTACCCAAATCATGTTTTCTGATCCCCTTATTATTTACCCAAATCATGTTTTCTTATTCCTCTCTTATTATCTTTCCCCTATTGTTTATCCAAATCATGTTTTCTTATTACCTCTCTTATTATATACCATATCATAACTTCTCCCTCTATTATTTACCCGAATCATGTTTTCTAATTCCTCTCTTATTATCTTCTCCCCTATTATTTACCCAAATCATGTTTTCTTATTCCTCTCTTATTATACAGTCCTGTAACGTAAAGTTAACACTTTTTCATTCGGGAATCGTACGTACAGCGTTCGGGAATCGTTCGTATAGAGTTCGGTCATCGTTCGTACATCATTCGTATAGCGGCCGTACAACGTTCGGTTAGCGTTCGTTCATCGTTCGTTCATCGTATGGTAAATGTCACCGTTTAGGGTTTTGTATATCGTATGGTTCATGGTATCGTTAAGCGTTTTATTTGTCGTATGGTACATGGTATGGTTTAGCGTTTAGCGTTTCGTTTATCGTATGGTATGTGATATCGTTTAGCGTTTCATCAATCGTATGGTATATCGTTTTGTTAAGCGTCTGATATATGTTAGGGTTTCATTTAGAAAGTTATTTCAATTATTATTTTGAGTTGAAATAATTTAATATAAAAGATGCGGGATAAAAAAACAATTATTAGTTTGGATTGGATTAAATCTCCAACTAATATCATTATGGAATATATATAAAACGAAGGGGAAACGTTTCCTCCCATCACATTTTGACTTGAATAACATGAGACCAAATACCGCGATATAAGTCTCTCTCTTTCTCTCTCTCTCTCCTCCACCAACTATTTCTCTGATCCAAATATTTCCTTGACACAATCAATTATATATAATGTTCTATAAATGAGGCTTTGTATGAGATACACGTTTTATATCTAAACGTATTAAAAAAAAAGGACAAGACATATCTATGGTATTTGTTCCCCTCAATGTCAGAGTCTGATATAAACCGAAAATTGCCAGGGATATATACAAATTCGCTGAAGACATCTATGGAACCAGCGTCGCTTGTGATTCCTGCTGTCGGTGTTAAAACTATTATGTTGACTGTAAAAAGTGCTTGAGTCCATGTATGAGTAAAATACAGAATTAAAAAATAACTCTACCTTTTTTATATTTCTTTATTTTAGAGGTAAGCTTCTGGCCAAGTTTCACCTATTCTAACGCAAATCATTTACCTTAAATATCAATCGTATTTTAATTCTTTGCACGAATACATGAAATATTTGTCACTGGACGTTATGCATGCAATCGATGATCAAATACAAATCTACAGTATTTATAAACATACTACAATTGTATATATGAAAGAGACTAAAAATATCAATTTTAACTATTTTACAAATATTTGAAGGATCGAAATAATCAGTTCTACAAATGGTTGTTATTGAAAGACTTGAAATTTTACAAATATCACATGCCTCTATGAAATTTCTTATCGACGCACCAAACTTTTCCTTTCATCGTGCATAGCTCATTTTCCGATTCACTTAAGGTTTCTAACGATCTTCTTACTTGTTCATTACATTCTAAAATTAAAATCCTACACAAATTGCCAAAACTTTTATTCTCAGGCTAGACTGCGTAAAAGATGAATACTGTTTTGTTTGTGTACACACGGTGTTTGAAGGCCGATATCCAGTTCTGAAAACCAATAAATTCTTCGCCCGGGATATGCATTTGACATTAATCTCCTTCGGTAACTTTACAATACCCAGTCGTGTCATTTCTGTATATTGTACATGTAGATAGCACGTGTGATACATGTATATACACCAGAAATACCCATTCAAGTGAATTTTATCTTTTAGAAGAACTCCATATCGGGTAACATTAAATATACATAAATATAAAATTACAATTAAAAAAATGGTAATAATAAGTTCAAATGTTGCTTTATTAAATGCACCTAGGTACGTATTTGTAAACTTATGTTATTATTTTATTTCATGTATCTTTTTATTTTTTTTTTTTTTTTTTGGCTTCAATTATTTATTTATTTTATCTTATTGACTTATTCGTAAATCGAAAACGCACAAACCTAAATAGAATCATATGGCATTGAATGATTTCTCTAACTCAAAACTAGTTATAGATGCCTCTTAAATTTTATTTTTCTCGTTGGGTTGCTTGTCCATTAATTGACGTTTACGCCACATTCTTTTGTTCGGTATTTGTGAAAAGCCGCTCATCGATCAATTTCAAAAGAAATCTAATACTCGTAAGTCATGAACATTGAAGTTCAACTTGCTTTCAATTTTTGTATACGCACAAAGATAAAATAAATGAAAACTTTTAAGCTGTTTAAATCATGCAGTGAATTTTGAAAATATAGTTTTGAAAAAACGGTTATTTCTGTTTAATACTTTTCTGTCCCTTTTCTTAATAATTAGGACACGTGTCACTGGTTAATATAGAACTAGTCAACCATGAATAATCCCAAACAATAAATTTTTGATTGGTTTGTCATACTTGCTTATATTTTTCAATTACGTATTGTTTTCGGCTGAGACTACTACACGTATAACAGTTATAGTAGTCTCAGTTTTCGGCAATATTGTAACAATATCCTTAGAATTTTAAATTGCTTCAGTCATTTAATACATATATTATTTTTTTGTGTTCATGATTTATATTTTAGATTGATAATATAATTGCATCATTTTTAAGCATTATTTATATGACATTTTAATATTTATTTAACGTGCATACCGATTTGATTGGCAAATAACTGTTTAAACACTTGACGCCATATTAATATTATATATGAACATTTCGGAAAAATTAGGATATTTAATCATCGGCTCTCAGGAAGTTTACTTGTAGGTTAAAAGAAAGGGAAAAATATACCTCTAAGTAGTAAAACTTTAAGATTGTTATTCTTTAAATTGTATAACTTTCATATTCTGGCTTTCTCTTCAATTTTTAAATTATATGGAGAATCACGTTTTAATGCCAGATCTTTTATTATTTGTTCTGTTAAACCAAAGACATGTAGTTCATGTATTCTATTTTCCGGGAAAAATTTATTCACAATGATAAAGAAATTAGGGATGTTGTGTATACACCTTTCTATTGGTGAACACTATATATGTTGCCCACTAGCTGTCCTTATGTGTTTTTTTTTTTTTTTTTTTTTGTTTGATTGCTGTCTCGTTGTCGTTAAACCCACTATGATCTCCTACAATTTCAGTTCCGTTTGATGTACGTTTAATTAGGTTTAAAACAAACCATATTTGATAGAGTTATTCAATATATATTTCCCTTAAGACTTTGCTCAGAGGAAAGTAATAGAATAGGTTTGAATATACATTTTAGTGCAAAGTTAACAATAAAAGAAAAAGTTTCACTTTACAATTTGTAACTCCCCAAAATTTTAAACTATTAATTTTGAAGACGTGTTTCATCTAAACGAAGTCTAAATGGTCACCAACTTACCAGTTTATTGTTTCCTATTTGGCACACACCTAAATATAAACCTCATTGAAAATACTATTTAATTGGTCGTAGTAAATTCTATTGAGCACAAAACAAATCCATTTTTTTTAAATATGAAGAAAACAATATTGTTTTTTTTTCTTTGAAACACGGAGTTAATACTTTAAATTACATTGTGCACAAAAAGTCCTTAAATCTTACTAGGAATGAGAAACTCTTTTCTTCATAGAAATGTTTGAAATAGTTTACACTGGACATTAAACAACTTACAATCAATCAACTAAAATATATCCAAGGGATTTTATTATGCATGTACATGTATATAAATGCCGGATACCATATACATATATTGAATAATCAATAAAATATAGTGCTGTCAAAAGAAACATTATCATTAGGATATCAAAATAATTCAGTTTTTCTTTCAAAATGATTTGCAAACAGTCCTCTTTCCAGAGAATTTTTCTGTCTGTGCTATCGCTCTGTGTGGGTTAATTATTTTAAGCATAAAGTTTATAAATCGATCTCTGAAAAACATTATATATATAGAAGTCAAAGTAAACTTATGCATGGCGGAAAAGAAATATATGAAAACGATAGGTGCAATGTGCATGCAGCCTTGCAAATGATATTTAAAAAAAATATATTTAATCTATAAAACTTAGGACTTTAATTTAAATATTGTTGATGGGATGTTGAAGTTTCCAGAACATAGAAAATACACAAGAAAATCTATCAGTACACTTGTCTATCAAAATGTTCAGTGGTTGTCGTTTGTTTATGTGTTACATATTTGTTTTTCGTTCATTTTTTGTACATAAATGAGGCCGTTAGTTTTCTCGTTTGAATTGTTTTACATTGTCATTTCGGGGCCTTTTATAGCTGACTATGCGGTATGGGCTTTGCTCATTGTTGAAGGCCGTACGGTGACCTATAGTTGTTAATTTCTGTGTCATTTTGGTCTCTTGTGGACAGTTGTCTCATTGGCAATCATACCACATCTTCTTTTTTATATTGGTGTCCATTTTACAATATATTGTTTAAGAATTTAGTGTTTTCTTATTCATTCTGACATCTGTGTCCCTGGATCTGAACAAGAAATTGCGAAGACGTTATGCTTATCAGTTTACCTTTAAAAAGATTTTCAACAGAATATTATATATATAATTTTTTTTAATTTTAGTTTTTCTTTGCGAAAACAAAATGGCCCTAAAGCTAAATGTCATCGTCAGATGTCAAATGGAAGGCGATAAACACTTTAGAATATACACCACCTGCTGGATCTTTTACCTGGACACAGATCTTGTTACGTAACAAGTACGAATGTAAAATTATCGATATGGTATATTCAGTCGAATATACACAGTATCTCTGGACTGGGGTATTTAAGATATTTTGATCTGATAATGTATGTAAATTTATTTGTGCTTTATGTAAAAAAAAATGCATTTAACCATTTTATTTTCAAAACTTCTTTAAAATGAGTTGACTTTCAGTTTGAGCATATATTTATTTTCAAAACCGGATTTCCAATTATAAACCAATCTCATTATTATCAACAGTGGGCAAAGTATTTGAAAAAATTGTATTTAAAATGTATTTAATCGCTTAATTAGTTGCAAAAAGCGTTTTGTTTCAAGTTCATATTCGCCTTTTGAGAATACTAATGCAGGAGTTCCACAAGGCTCTTTATTAGGTTCCCTACTATTCCTTATTCATGTGTATGACATAGCTGGTAATTTGATAAGTCTAACTCGATTGTGTGCTGATGAAACATCCCTTTCTTATTCAAGAAATAGTCCTTACAGAATAGAGGAGGTCTTAAATAGCGATTTAGAACAAATTTCAGCATGGTCTCAGGATTGGTTTATTGATTTTAATCCTAACAAGACAATTACTATGCTATTCTCCTGTAATTCTTCTCCAGATGAAATTAAAATGGAACTTCAAAATCAAGTAGTAGAATTGTCTCCTGTCATAAACACTTAGGTATTACTTTTGATTCCAATGGTAAATTCTATACAATATAGAAAACGTTTTAAAGTGTGCAAGCACAAGATTAAATTTCTAAAAACAAGAATGTGTCCAAAGTACACGGATGTCCCACTCGCACTATCATTTTCCATGTTCAATGGACCATGAAATTGGGTAAAAAATCTAATTTGGCACTTAAATTAGAAAGATTATACCATAGGGAACATGTGTACTAAGTTTCAAGTTGATTGGACTTCAACTTCATCAAAAACAACCTTGACCAAACACTTTAACCTAAAACTCCCACTTTCATTTTCTATGTTCATTGGACCGTGAAATTGGGGTCAAAAGTCTAATTTGGCTTTCAAATTAGAAAGATCATAACATAAGCAACAAGTGTACTAAGTTTCAAGTTGATTGGACTTCAGCTTCATCAAAAACTACCTTGACCAACAACTTTAACCTGAAACTCCCACTTTATGGAGTAAATGTACATGGGACAAAATCGAACACAATACATAGAAAACATAGAAAATTATCAATGAACAGGGCTTTTATTCCTGTTCTTCATCTTGACAGTTGATGTAAGGCTATGTTCAGTGGACCGTGAAATTGGGGTCAAAAGTCTAATTTGGCTTTAAAATTAGAAAGATCATATCATAAGCAACAAGTGTACCAAGTTTGAAATTGATTTGACTTCAGCTTCATCAAAAACTACCTTGACCAAAAACTTTAACCTGAAACGGGACAGACGGACACACAGACGGACGGACGAACGAACGAACAGACGGACGCACAGACCAGAAAACATAATGCCCTCTACTATCGTAGGTGGGGCATAAAATGAAATATGTATTGACTAGGGATTATCTTATTCGCATAAACTTAACACCAATTATGAAATATGCACGTGAGTCATTGAATGGTTGTACACAACAAGATTCCGACAATCTAGAACATGACGTTTAGTTGGAAGCAGGAATATTAGTAACTGGGTTGCCCGTGTTTGCTAGTCCGGAAGTTATATATTTTCAGTGGTACAGGCTGACATTTGGTAGTGAACAGAAGAAAATCCAAAATGTTCTATTCTTCACATAAAGTGGGACTGCCTCTACGATTTAATGCCACTTTTTTCAGTTATAGATAGAATAACAGAAAATCCTCTTTTTTCATCTACTACTATCGAATGAAACAGCCTAAACCCCGACATATGTACGTCCAGAAATATGAATATATTTATCTAACTTGACACAGACACAATTGCACGCCAATCTTTATTATTAAGGACAGTTGATTGGATAAAAGTGATGGATTGCCACGCCTATATTAAAACTGAGATCCTATGAACAGACTTCAGATAGCTCCCAGTATTCGAATTTGATAAAAAAAAAATATTTATATCTCGTATTGTTTCAATATTCAAAGTGTTGAGTAATGTAGTTGAATTTTAGATTAAATTTGGGAAGTCGTATATCCCCATTTTTAAGTTATTCAACTTGAAGAAATAAAAAAAATCAGCTGGTTTTGAAATTTTTCAAGAGTTGCAAATATTAACAAATTAAATTTATGATACAGAATTATTTTTTTATTTGTGTTCATCAACAATGTTTGCTAAATATTTTTTTCCTCGAATCCCGAAAAGTGAAGAGTTTAATACGTGTAAATCCCAAGTTCACACAAATAATAAAGTCCCAACCCGACGTTCGTAAAAGGTCTGTTCTATATAGAGTTTAGTTTCATTTTCAAAAATTTCAGACACGTAAATAATATAGGTTATTAGTGCTAGCTTCACACTAGTTATTAGCTGGCCTGGATTATGATAGAAAATATCCAATGACATGCAAAAATATATCTAATGCCATGGGTCACGCATGGACTGTCTTATTTTATAGGGATGCCCATGTGGCACATCAAAGATAAGATTGATTTAACCATTGTACTTTAGAATTGCAACAAATCTTAAATTCACTTAAATACATTAACCTGTTATCTTGTCGACTTTAAAGCCAACATACAGATAGCCGTAATATCCTGAGAAGAGACCTCGATGAAATTTGAAAGTTAAACAAATCTTAGTTTTCACGGGAACGAATATTTTGTAAAAACGTTGTAGTAATCAGATAATCTATGACGTAATTTTAAAAATAAGACGACAAGGTCGAAATAGTTCTAGCCGTCTTATAGCAAGAAAGTCTCCTCACTCAGCTTGTGGTTATGTGTTGGTGGTGGATAGAGTCACACCGACTCACAATTGACTTTTATCTCTGCGGTTACAAAGCTCGTTGTTGAGATCAACACTAGGGAGATACCATTAAATTTTATGGAGTTTGGGGAGGGGTGTGGCTAGGATGAAAAATGTTGTCCTGCATTTTTCTTTAAATGTAATCTCAATGTAAATGTAGTCATGCTTTTTTTTTAAATTGTACACTCTATTCTGTCCTGCCTTTCTTAGTTATTAATTTATTCTGACTTGTTTTACATGAAGTCATCATGCCTTTTCTTTTTGGCAAAATGCCCATACTGCCTTTTTTTCTCCAAACTCCTGTCATGCCTTTTTTCACTTTTCATACGTCAGACAAACTTCTTCGTGCATGTGACTTCATATTTCAAAAGGGATAAGAAATGTCTTAATTGATAAGTTCTACATTGCATTTAAAAAATCCATTGAAAGAATATTGTATAATAAGAAATCATTGTCCGCTGTTGGAAGTTCAGTTTCGCCATTTTTCGTGCTTGTCATAAGACGATATTTCAGGGGTTTCGATTTTTAAACTCGTTAAATCAAATAACGAACATATTCCATCTCAACATGAGAAAGAGTGGCTCATTTACCTCTATCAAAGTTTATCGTTTATAAGATGTTGTACTTTCAATGCTATTTATAAACGCAGAGTAAAATTTTAAATGTTTGGTATACAAATTTTGAATTATTCAACTTATTTTCAGAAGACAATGGGAAATATCGAAGAATCATTATTTATTTATTATATTGTAACAATTTTTCTTCACAAAGGCTTATAATGATAAATGAAATCAATGTTTTTGCTGTCAATATTACAATTTATGTATTGCTCTCTGGTGAAGAGTCTTTGAGTTCAGACGAAAACGATAGTGTTTTTCTATTTGTCTACAAAGTATATAAAAAGTACAAAGCGTTTTTCTCAACTTTGACAACCTTATTCTGTAACAGATCTTACTAGAACATGATCAATTTATGCTCTTAAGGATACAATAATCGAATGATCTTTATGATTGACTATTGTATTCTGAAACGTTTCAATGGTTTTAATTAAAAAACAAAATTGATACTTACAATTACGTGTAGATTTATTCCGTTTTCCTATTAATCCGTAACTAGAAAAGCGACTTAATATGTATCACATCATAAACTAAGAGTGTATAATTTACATTTAAACAAATTCACACACATGACTTGTCATGTACACTAACATATTTTATTTTACACAGCTCGGTGTGTTTGTATTTATTTCTTCTGAAAATAGGCGCACTCGATTAGTTATATTAAGTGGAAAATATCCATTGATTCGATTCTTAAAATTTATATGTAATTCATTTTTTATATCTTCATGCTAAATTGTATATTTATGTATGTATTGGAGAAGACGTCACTAAGTTGAAAAACTTGTGTCTAATCCATTTGTCATTTTTTGAACAATAAAATATGTTCAAACTAAAGAATCATGATTTGAATTTAAAGAAAAGAAGAAAACCAAACACATTTTTTTTTTATTAAAATTGAATATCCAACTGATTAAAAGTCGTATTGACCTCTGAAATTCTATCACAGAAAACAAGTACTTATAGTATCTCAAAATGTCCAAATATAGCCCGTTTTATAATCGCGCAGTGGACATAATTGTTATATTTCTATTCAGACATTCCACATTTTATCATCCGTTTAAGAACTATTTTTGAAGATTACGACGATCCGTGGCTTCATTGCACATTTGACGCAAAATACATTTTTCAATTCTTTATTGAGGGCGTGCCAAATTGTCACGAATGTCCAATCAGGTTTTTCTGCTGTTTAAAGTTTGACGTGCGGTGATGTTTGAACAGTGTTGAGTGTATTTTACATTTGTCATTTCGGAGCCTTTAATATCTTACTATGCTGTATGAATTTTGCTCATTGTTGAAGGCCGTACAGTGACCTTTGATTGGTCATTTCTACGTTATCCAGTCTCTGGTTAAATTCTCTCAGTAGACATTATCCCATCATTGATGATCAGGTGTGATATGAAAAGAAAACTACATTATCGTATCTCGGATATATATCTATTAAATATAATAAAGAAAACTTTAGTAAGATTGAGTACAACAAAAGCTTAATTTGCCTTATTAAATCCTTGATGCTGTCTCCTTCAGACTATCAAACACTGTCACCCTAATTGTTAACGTGGTATTATACGTGATAACTTGCTGTAAATAATAGTAAACTGAGTATTTATTCACAGTACGCACTTCCTATTTTAGTTGTGGTGATAGAAATCTTAATATCATTGATACACAGTTGAGAAATATGGTGCAGTTATTCAAATGCAGATTTAAACCTTATTAATATTAAACCCAATCCCGCATGCAGCTGTGGTCATCCTGATGAGGATAGTATTCACTATTTTTAAGTGCCCTTTATCAACGAAACAAGAGAAATATTGTTTTCAAAATTAGAAAGATCTACTAATATTCATTTTGCTTTTATTGGCTGGCGACGGTGACCTTTCATTTCAGCAAAACAAAGAAATTTTTGAGTCTGTACAATCATATATCAGAAATACACTAAGATTTAGAACATTCAATTAAAATTGGAATTCCTACTTCCCAACTCTTCACTCTAGTCCAGTTTTATATATTACTCTATATTATGTTATACTTTTTGTTTTTGAGACAAGGCCATATTTTGTCAAAAGACAAGCACAATAACCCCAAAGCGAATTATGAGAAGTGGTTTCGTATTTCGTTATAGAAAAAATACTAATAGTTTATGTAAAATAACGACTCTCGTACGGTGTGGCGTTTATATCTTTTAATACATTGGTGCAATTGGATGCAAAAATAATGACCATAAAATGCCAGGTTTGCGAGATCAGACAGTAACCTAACAACTAAACAATTGAAAATCTAGGGATCAATGTTTAACATTCGTCAGCAATGAGCAATTTTCATCAATAAAACATGATGTAGTCGAATACTTTCGAGTAAAGAAAAGAGACTACCATAGATTTGTCATTAACCACAAATGCTTAAGGGTACAAATCAGTATTCAGGAGTTACCTTTTTGCATTACACCACATTACAACAGAAATTAGAAAATAGGGCCTGGAAGTATTTCTAAGACATTGTTGTTTTCCTGTTCTATGCAGCTTTCTTTCTGGCAAACACGGTGTTAGATTTTATAAATGCTGACAGGCACCGACCATTGAAAACAATCGATCTGTTTAAAATAAGAAATGAAAATAATTGTTTTTTTTTTTGGTTTTTTTTTTTTTTATGGCAAATAGAAAATGACCGTTTGATTTAAAATTGTTTAAAATTATTTAGAAATAGGTTTATGAAAATAATGTATTTTAATGTGAAAAGGGTAGACTTTAATTTGTGGCGTAGGGATGTGATTGAGTGGTTTTGTTTACAATTATTTCCCATTATTTCCGTAGTGAAAATCTGCAATAATTATTGTTTTATCATGTTATTTGATTTTCACATTATAACAAAACTAAGAATATGACGGATGAATTTATAGTTAGCTGTTTAATGTCCAGTGGTAACTATTAGATGTATCATTAGGAGGACATTTACAATGTTATAAATATGAACAAGGACATCCTTTGTTATGCAAACATGTGATTTGATTTTGATTTTTGGTGTTTTAACGCCACTTTTAAGCACCGCTTTTGGGCTATTTCGTGGCGGCCAGTTTTTATTGGTGGAGGAAGCCGGAGTGCCCGGAGAAAACCACCGACCTTCGATAGGAAAACTGACAATCCTAGTCAATTAAGATTGGAGTCGAGTGCACCCGCACGAGCGGGGTTCGAACTCACAACCTCAGTGTTGACTGGCTAGTGATTACAGTAGTAACTACTTAGACCACTCGGCCACCGAGGCCCCTGCAAACATGTGTATCACGGCACAAGCGATGACCTATAGACCGCGTGTATCATATGTATATTAAGGGTGGGTTGCTCTGAATAAAGGAGGTATAGATACAGGAAAATAAAGAAAAAATATAAAATTAGAATAGAGTATAACAGGCAAAATAAAGAACAGAGGAAAATGGTATAAGAAAATTAAAGAATAGAGGGAAAAGGTCTAGTTTTTTGCCTGACAATTGTTGATAATTGTTTAAAGTCAAGTGCATTTATAGTTAAAATAATACACAATCGTTTGTACATTGGTAGGGATTTATGTTTGGGGTTGATGAGGCACATAATAAGTAATTGTTTTTATTTGAAATTTCTCGAATAATTGGGGTTTTTTTGGTCTGATTTGAAAATGAATAAAACAAAATCTATAATCTAAACAAAATGGTTTAATTACGACATATAGATAAAACTGCTACTCAGTCGATTTTAGAATAATGCTATAAAAGAGAATACATAAAAATATTTAACAACACTTTTGAACAAAAGGTCAACCTTAAGACTCCGAATATACTTTTGTAAGAACATTAGGTTAATTCCGAATTCCATCTAAAATAAATTGTTCATTTGGAAAAAAAATGGGGATACCTTAGGCTATATTCAAAAAATGTTGACTGAATACTCTGCAGACTGTAGTTTACTCGCACATTCACCAAGTACGTATTTCTACGGCTAAAAAAATCATAATTGTATCTTTTAATTTGTTTAAATTTATTTCAGTGTTTATTTTTCAAACTTTTTATGTAAATAATGTTGGATCAACATCGAGTCAGATTAAATTATAATTTATTAAACTATTAATTAAAACTGAAACATGCATCCAATCTAAATTTTACGCATATTATCACCTATATAAAAGATTTAACAGAACACAATTCATGTTTTATATTTTAAAAAAAAACATATACGCTAAACGAAACTATGCATGCCAAGAAACGACGTACGCTAAACGATACGATATACGCTAAACGAAACGATGTACGCTAAACGATACGGTATACGCTAAATGAAACGATGTACGCAAAACCATACGATGTACGACAAAAGGGCGCTTATGTTATCGTTTATGGTATGGTTTATGGTACATTGTTTCGTTCGTACATCATTCGTTCAGCGTCCGTACAACGTTCGGTCAGCGTTTCGTTTGCATTCGTACACCGTTCGGGAAGCGTACGTACATCGTACGGGCATCGTCCGTACATGGTTCGGGCATCGTTCGTATTGTTAACTTTTACGTTACACGGACTGTATACCATATCATATCATCTCCCACTATTATTTACCAGAATCAGGTTTTCTGATTCTTCTTTGATTATCTTCTCCTGGTTTTTTTTAACCGAATCATGTTTTATTGTTTCTCTCATTTTTGTATACCATATCATATCTTCTCCCCTATTATTTACATGAACCATGTTTTCTTATTCCTCCCTTATTATTGTCTCCTCCTATTATTTACCCGAATCATGTTTTCTTATTCCTTTCTTTATATTTTCTCCTCAAATTATTTACCTAAATCATGTTTTCTCATTCCTCTCTTAGAATATATCATATTATATCTTAACCAAATCATGTTTTCTTATTCCGCTTTTGTTATCTTCTCCCCCTTTTATTTACTCGAATCATGTTTTCTTGTTTCTCTCTTATCATATACTATATCATATCTTTTCCCCCTATTATTTACACGAATCATGTTTTTTTTATTCTTCTCTTATTATCTTATTCCCTATTATTTACCCAAATCAAATTTTCTTATTCCTTTCTTATTATCTACTCCTCTTATTATTTACCCGAATCATGTTTTCTTATTCTCTCTTATTATCTTCTCTCCTTTTATTTACCAGAATTATGATTTCTTATTCCTTTCTTATTATCTTCTATTATTTAACCGAATCTTGTAATTTTATTCCTCTCTTATCATATACCATATTATATTTTCCCCTTATTATTTACCCGAATCATGTTTATTATTCCTCTCTTTTTATCTTCTCCCTCCATTATTTACCTAAATCATGTTTTCTTATTCCTCTTTTACTATATACCATATCATAGTTTCTCCCCTTATTATTTACCTGAATCATGTTTCTTATTCCTCTCTTATTATCTTTCCCCTTATTATTTACCCAAATCATGTTTTCACATTCCTCTCTTACTATATACCATATCATATCTTCTCCTCTAATCTACCCGAATCATGTTTTCTTATTCCTTTTTTTATACTTTCTCCTCAAATTATTTACCTAAATCATGTTTTCTTGTTTCTCACTTATTATAAACCATATCATATCTTCTCCCCCTATTATTTACACGAATCATGTTTTTTTATTCTTCTCTTATTATCTTATTCCCCTATTATTTCCCCAAATCAACTTTTCTTATTCCTTTCTTATCTGCTCTTCTTATTATTTACCCGAATCATGTTTTCTTATTCCTCTCTTATTATCTTCTCTCCTATTATTTACCCGAATCATGATTTTTTATTCCTTTCTTATTATCTTCTATTATTTAACCGAATCTTGTAATTTTATTCCTCTCTTATCATATACCATATTATATTTTCCCCTTATTATTTACCCGAATCATGTTTATTATTCCTCTCTTATCATCTTCTCCCTCTATTATTTACCCAAATCATGTTTTCTTATTCCTCTCTTACTATATACCATATCATATCTTCTCCTCTATTATATACCCGAATCAGGTTTTCTTATTCCTTTCTTATGATCTTCTCCTATTAATTACCCAAATCATGTTTTCTTATTCCTTATTTAGTATATAATATATCATATGTTCTCCCCTATTATTTACCCGAATCATGTTTTCGTATTCCTCTCTTGTTATCTTCTCCGCCTATTATTTACCCAAATCATGTTTTCTTTTTCCACTCTTGTTACAAATGTACACACCATATCCTTTATCGTATATGGAAACAAATTAAAAGGAAACTGCATTTTGGAGGTGAATACTGACTTCGAATTAACAGTGTTTTCTGCTTTTAAATAACGTATTAAAATTATTACTTTACAGAATATGAAGAAAATACATTGATGGCAGTTGACATGTGATAAATCCATGTATATAAAAAGACAAACTAATCTTTGATTCAGAATTGTTTATAATTGGTTTGTTTTTGTACTTGTGTTTTTGTTACATTGTATATATGAAACCGTTACTATAGAGTTCAGTGTTTTCCAGTGCTGATTTGTTTATGTTCTCTTTTATGTACGTTTTCTTTTTCCATTGATCGAACTTAGTAAAGTAGGGTTGATGTCTCAAAAGACTAGTTTAACGATGTCACAGGTTCATGTGTTTGCTCTAGGTCAGAAGCCCCGTTAATGGTTGCCATTTATTATATCTACATGTAAACACATTTGTTTTGTCATTTTTGGAACTTTTGTTGGCTGTAGAAACGTTAAAGTCTCTTTCAAATTTAAGTGTATTCACACCTGTTTTTTTTGCTCTGGGCGATTTAGACATTGACACATTGTTAAGACATGTGTCTATATAGTTGAATACCGTTTGTGACATCTAGACGTGTTTCGGTTTAAGATATTGTCTCACTGACATATACCACACACCTACTTTAATTTATCATCATATATGAATAAAGAAAAAGTCAGAATAACATTAGCTCTCAAAGGGATAGGATGTACAATAGTAGGTATATATGATATAGATATAGGAAGATGTGGTGTGAGTGCCAATGAGACAACTCTCCATCCAAATAACAATTTATAAAAGTAAACCATTATAGGTCAATGTACGGCCTTCAACACGGAGCCTTGGCTCACACCGAACAACAAGCTATAAAGGGCCCCAAAAGTACTAGTGTAAAACCATTCAAACGGTAAAACCAACGGTCTAGTATATATAAAAAACGAGAAACGAGAAACACGTATAAATTACATAAACAAACGACAACTATTGTACATCAGATTCCTGACTTAGGACAGGTGCAAACATTTGCAGCGGGATTAAACGTTTTAATGGTACCAAACCTTCTCCCTTTTTCTGAAACAATAGTATAACATCACAACATAGAAAAACACACGATAAAACATCAATTGGAAGGCTTAACTCAATCAAAAACGTAAATTAACATACTATGAACGAATAAATTCGATCTGTGATACATGAAAGTAAATACATAGTTAATAAAATATTAGGGACAAACATTCAAGGCCAAAAAGCAAACAAACAAGTCCAAATAAAGCCATGGCAAAACACTACTGCGAAATATTAAACCCTTAGAAAATAATCACTTTTGAGAAACCGGTTTTCATAATATATACAGGTAAATGAAAAATAACTTTGTCGTTTTAGGTATACTTTTTCTGTCTATATAAAATCTTCCAATAATTAGGAATACCAAGAAAGGTCTGTCATATAAATACCTAATTTAACACTAGATACATAAGGGGCATCATCCATGCCTTATCACTTACACTGTTGCATCAGGGATTTGCATGTACTGTACATGTAATACTGAATTTAGCAAATAAAAAATAAAAGTTCATTGAATTCTCACCTATTCCTTCGTAATTTAGTAGACTCCCAAACTGTCGCTGTAGTGATTTAGAAAACAATTCTTACTTCCGGTTATCTTGTCCAATATACACCGATTTAAGACATGAACTATAAGCTTCCGTTTCAGTCCTTCCTGTCCAAGTTGACACCAATATATTGCTTTTTGGCTCAAAAGTACTCTCAGACGAGAAATTTTTTTTTTTAGTTTTGTACAAAAATACGTTATCAAAAGCCGACGTGTTAACCTTGATTTACTGCTTTAACATCCAATAAGAATTTTATGTTTTGTGGTTTTTTTAATATATCGATGAAAATTTTAGAAATATTTAAAAATTCTAAATCATTTTAATCAAATCAATAGATGTTTTCTTCAGTTTTTCCTATTAACCAGTCTTTTAATTGGTAAGAACTATGTAATCCGTCAAAGATAATTGTATACCTCAATCAAAATGTTGTCCCAATAATATTCTCAAATATTCGTTAGCATAATTTTCTCGCATATTCATGACATTTGGTTCATTGGTTCCTAAAACTTTTTATTTTTGATTGAAAATTAAGATTTTTGAATATCAGTATATTTACAAAACTAACATAAATTCAGGAGTGGGCATATTTTCAACTTGACTTCTAGTATTGTATCCATGCCATGATATAATAACAAGAAGATTGGGGCATGTTTGACAGTGAGTCAATTCTCTACCAAAGACCAAATGATGTAGATATTAGCATCTATAGGTGACCTTCAAAAGGTTTTTTTTTTCTTTTTTAGATATTCCCAAAACAATCTGGTTTCAACCGCAGACAATTTTTCAAAAAGATCTTGAACAAAATTATTATAAATCGACTATTAGTATTTCTTTTTAGATCGGATACCAAATGTACGGCTTCGATGGTTACTTTTGTGCTTCAACAAACAGTTATCTATACAATAAGATAGAATTAGTGAAGAAATCCATTTTGTATTATTCATTATGCAATTGGGTGTAATATCAGAACCTTAGAAATTGATTAATTCTGAACAAGAAGAATACAAATGTAATATGTAAAATTATGAAGTATGTTTAAATAAGAGTAAAACCTTTCAGGGATTTGCCGCTATTTATTTACAATTTATGTAAGTTTTACCATCACCATCACGAACGGCACTTCAATCTTTCTTTTGTAGGGGTGAGCAGCTGAGACATCAAATACCCCACCCTTTTCATATATTTTGTTTATCAAAAATATATACCCTGTCATATATCAACTAGCAAAAAAACAGACCTATAGATATATTTCCCTATTTTAGAATACTTATGAGACCTGATAAGCATCCGTTTAACAGAAAAAAGACATTTATGTCAACAACCTTACAAATCTCAGTATCTTAGGAGAACTGGAGCATTCAAAATATTTCATAAAACAAAGAAACAGTGACAAAATTTGCCAATCTCTGACTTCTCTTTGTCTTTAATAAAGAAAAATACTACAACAATGGACATTGTTATGAAAAATATGTATTTACAAGGACATATATACATGAAAAACTGATAAAAATTACATTGCCGCTCCCTCTTAAAGGACGCTGACACTGTGCAATTTCTTTTAATAATTGTTATCATGTTTCATGTATACAAACCTTTGAATGTTAATTAGGTGCAAATGTCAAAATATTCGGATTTATAGCATCTATAACTAGCATCAGTGGAAAGACCACATTGGAAGATAAATAGAGATTAATTGGTTTGACAAATAGCTGATGCATTTACGACAGTGGTTTAACCGCATAAAAAATAAAAACTGAGATCTGAGTTTCAGATACTTATGAAATAATCAAGCAAGTGATAATATCAACCTAATGATATATTTAATCTGAATTTCTCACCCTTTTCATATATCATGGAGCATGAAATAGTGACCTATTCCAGCGGCTCATTTCTACAACTAATTACATAGTAAGTGGCCCCCGAGGCCATAACACAGTCTGTAACACATGAGACCAAACCCTTAACTTGTATTTAATGCAAACAAGCCTCTCTTGAATGTATCAATGTTGCAGACATGAGAGAGATGCTTTGCTGTAATAAAGCAGAACAAGATATGCTATAATGCTTTAGAAATCACAAAGTTCCATAATGCTGCGCACGGGTTAGATGTAGAAAATGGGCTAGCAGACATTCCGCCAGCCTTTACGATAGGAACAAGAATCCGTAAAAGGAAATTTACAAAAACAAGCAAACCCATACCGCAAAATGTTGTCGCTAACACAATAGATAACGAAAATGATGCTTCAACAATCAATACGTTGACATCGAGCATTAATCCGAAGGCAGACGTTTCCCCCCCCCCCCAAAAAAAAAAAATAAAATCTCACCAATTTGGGAGGATAATAGGTTGATTTCTGCAAATGTACTGTTAGGAGTGATACCACCAAAACAAATTACGTCACATCCAGTCTCATACGAAAAAGAGTAGAAAAAAATATTCCTTTGAAATTGACAGTTGTAGGAAATTAACTCTTGATTTCTTTGCAGAAAAAAATTTCTGAGTCATAAACATATATCTTGGGTGATTCAAAGCACCATTCAATATTTGATTTGGTGTTTCTATAAAATATTTTGGAAACTTAAGTTGACATGGTTACTGAAGCTTGTAGACAAGAAAAATAGGGGTGAAAATTTGATTGGTTTACGTCCACTGATGATTATTATCTTATATGCAATGAAATGTTATGTGAAATTTTCATTGTAGTTCTTGACGGAATAAAACGTTACTAGTATTTCTTTATTTGAAACAAAGAAAATTCTGCACAATTTTTTTTTTTAAATGCCAATTCAACAAAGGCTAATATGGGAAAAACAATGGTGGTATTACTCCTAATAGGGAAGCTGCGCATGCACTTTTGACCTTGTATGTACTCTATGTTTTTCAACTTCAATCTATTTCACTAAAATATTGCAAAAATTAAATATTATGAGTGAACTGAGTCTCAAAAACACATTTGAGGGAAAATTGCCTTGAAATAGGGCTCTACCATGAGTATTAATAGGCAGAACAAGCCATACTCAGTGTTTTGGGAAGCTTTTTCTGACTTCTTCTCCTTGTTTCCTATATAGGACTATAAAAGAAATCTGTTTTCCTAAGTAATTTCTTAAGAAATATACAGTAATAATTAAATGAAATGATTTTTGCAGCAGTAACAACAAATCATTTACTAACAGGAACCATATGTCCCTCTTTGGAACGCGGCGTAAACTGAAGTTTTACGTAAGGACCAATTGAAACCTGCATGAAGTCTGGATAGTTTATTTAGCTTGAACACTTCAATCACTCATTTATTACCACATTTCTTACATAAATGTGTAATAGTTACCCCCAAATTTTGATTTATTAGCTCAAAAAAGTTAAATAAAATTTTGAGGGAATGAGAGGTATAATCGGACCAAAAGGACCTTATAATGAAATCAAAGAGGTATTTTAGTATCATCTTTGGGTAATTTTTTGTATCATATTCAACTGTTTTATGCTGATGAGATGAATATTTGATAATTTATTGGTGTGAAATTATTGATCCACATTATATTCTATCATGATGCGACGAGATTATAATTTTTCGCAATAATTTTGCTTAAATCGCTGTAGATGTCGTCTTACATTATACTAAATTTCTCTCGAACTGTTAAACTGATTATGACAAAACTTGGTAGAAATGCTTGAAATAACCAGTATTTCTAATGAAAAATATCACATTCTGTGTATTCAACAAAAATGTCTTCTTTTGTTAGATGAAGGATCTCAGAAGTCATTTATAAGCTAATAGATATAACCAATGAATTACGATTGGAACCAGGTAAAACTTTAACATTTAGCTTCACAGCAACATTTGGAGATTCATGAAGAAATGTGTACGCAACCTAGACGCTGCTGTAACAGACTTGAAATCTCAGAATTGATAGAAAATACCGATGGAGATTTGTTCCGACTATCGCACACTTTTACCAAATTTATTGCAAATAGCGCTTTTTAACTACTATACCTCAGCGGACTTAGATAAGTGCACACTGTAAGCGACATGAATCAGTTCGAGATTTTAGTGTCATTATGTTCTGATTACGACTGGGACATGAAAGAAGACAAAGTAAGTCCGACCGCTGTGAAATTTAAGCTCGGATACATAGTTAAGTATCTAATAGATTCAACTGGACCCACAGCCTCATGATGCATGATTAACGTAATGACACCACACAAAACTGAAGGAGTCGATTTTGAACGTTTTTTGAAAATCGAATCTATGGGAGACGTTTCTGTAGAATCAATGATGCTATGTTATAGATTTAATTCTGTTACATGTTGATACCTGAGTGTATTTGGTTCTCTTTCTTTCTTTTATTTCTATTTTAACCGAGTACTTTATCTTAGTGTAAGTTGATATTGCTAATATTCAGTGCCATTTATTACCTAATTAATTCCATTGGCATGGCTTATATGGCTTCATAATGAAAGGACAATTGTAAACTATCACAGGACAAATGTATCACATATCATTCCTTAAATTGTGTTTTCTTTAATCATATCACATATCATTCCTTAAGTTGTGTTTTCTTTAATCATAAAGGCAAATAAAAACCAGGTTTAACTTATGAAGGGTCAGAATATTTTAAATGATCACATCATATTTTTGTGACACTTTGTTTAATATACATGTGAAGTAGTATCATTTAAGTGAGAAATACATACATGGTCGTGTTTTTATCTTGGCACATTGACAGACAGTTTTTTACAGATGTCATGCTAATTAATGGTTTTCCTGATTGGCACAGGAGATTCATGGACATGCAACATTCAATAGAATAATACCAATTAATCACAAAGAAAAATATTTATGTCATAAAATAGAAAAATTGACAATCCTCCTTTATCTAAATAATATGCCGAACCCTTGAACTATATATTATACGGATATTTTGCAATAATTTGTAAGGTTTTCTTTCAACATTTTCTTTTAATTTTAACCCTTTGGACGTTTTCAGAGGCTAATTGAATGTAATTTTTATGCACTTTGAAAACATACATATCTAGTTCACTTTAGTTGTTTTAAATGTTTGTTACTTCGCACTGTTTAATATTCGTTACTTCCCGTTCTTTCATATGAAAAACACAGATACATTGATTTCCAACCAACAATTTGAGTATTTCAATTGCTTGTATCTATTACAAAAGCACTCATACCTGTTTTTCTACATTTTTCCATAATTTTGATGTTAAATTTTGTATTCTATTTTAAATTTCAGCAGCAAGTATTACGCCTTATTTCAATCATACATATATTTGTTTTGATTTTTACTCCTCACATTCCAGCTTAAAAATCCGATGGATTCCAATTCAATCATATTATAGTTTTTATTACATTTTGTAATTTTGTAATGTATTAATGCTATGAATATCACTTTCGATCATATAACTTCCAATCGGACAACCCCATAAAAAAGTCAAAAATTTATTTAATATTTAATTCTAATTTTTCATGTCTTTTTGCTATCTGAGCTTGTTCAAATAGAGAGTTAATTTGAATAGTACAATTCAACTACTGTCATATTACACAGCTGTAAAATAAAGGAAACCTGAGTTTCAGCAAAGCAAAGGAAAGTTTAGAATACCTGAACCTCCAGCCAGTGTCTCCCCTCCTCTACTTTCTTTCCAATTGTTGATTTATTCGTGTTTGCTGAGTCAGCTAAATGAAGGAAGACAGTGATTTCTGTAGCGAATGTTTAAAAACATGAAATCTTTGTCGTACTCCCTTATTAAGGACAAAACAATTATCCCACATCTCCGTGAATTTAAAAAATGAGGACCTTAAGGATGTTTGCTGCTCTGTTTCAAATAAAAGCTTTGTAAAAGACTTTTATAAATTGATCGTATATAAATAACGGAACCAAATAAGCAGGAATAAAAAGGAAAGGTCCTTGTCCTTGATTTTGAGACATAACCATTGAAAATTTGGCGGGAAATGGTTCTCTCTAGATTTGACATTCAATTTGGCACCTTTAATCTTTCAAAAACTATGAAAAAATAACAAGGATTTTAAAAATATTTCAAAAACTGTTTTTTACTATATTTAATAAAATTATGAAAACAGTAGGGTTAGAGGGCAAAATTTTAATGGTACTACATGGATAAACCAGAGGATTCCGAATATCTGACAAATAGTCAAAAACAAGGTCAGCAAAAATTCGTAATCTTTGATAATATATCAAATATGAATTTTAAGCACTAAACCTCCCTGAGTCTATAAGTGAAGTGATGTTCAGTAGTTGTCGTTTGTTGATGTGATTCATAAGTGTTTCTCGTTTCTCGTTTTTATATAGATTAGACCGTTGGTTTTCCCGTTTGAATGGTTTTACACTAGTAATTTTTGGGGCCCTTTATAGCTTGCTGTTCGGTGTGAGCCAAGGCTCCGTGTTGAAGACTTTGACCTATAATGGTTCACTTTTATAAATTGTGACTTGGATGGATAGTTGTCTCATTGGCACTCATACCACATCTTCTTATATCTATAGATAACTTCGAACAAGCACATTAACACGTGGTGGGGTTAAGACACATTCATGTCAAGCACTAAACCTCCCTTCTCTGTAGGTGTAGTGGATAACTTCGAACAGGCACATTAACATATGGTGGGGTTAAGGCTCATTCATGTCAAGCACTAAACCTCCCTGAGTCTATAAGTGTAGTGGATAACTTCGAACAGGCACATTAACACGTGGTGGGGTTAAGACTCATTCATGTCAAGCACTAAACCTCCCTGAGTCTATAAGTGTAATGGATAACTTCGAACAGGCACATTAACACGTGGTGGGGTTAAGGCTCGTATTCATGTCAAGCACTAAACCTCTCTGAGTCTATAAGTGTAGTGGATAACTTCGAACAGGCATATTAACACGTGGTGGGGTTAAAACTTATTCATGTCAAGCACTAAACCTCCCTGAGTCTATAAGTGTAGTGGATAACTTCGAACAGGCACATTAACACGTGGTGGGGTTAAGACTCATTCATGTCAAGCACTAAACCTCTCTGAGTCTTTAAGTGTAGTGGATAACTTCGAACAGGCATATTAACACGTGGAGGTGTTAAGACTTATTCATGTCAAACACTAAACCTCCTTGAGTCTATAAGTGTAGTGGAAAACTTCGAACAGGCATATTAACACGTGGTGGGGTCAAAGCTCATTCATGTCAAGCACTAAACCTCCCTGAATCTATAAGTGTAGTGGATAACTTCAAACAGGCACATTAACACGTGGTGGGGTAAAGACTCATTCATGTCAAGCACTAAACCTCCCCGAGTCTATAAGTGTAGTCGATAACTTCGAACAGGCATATTAACACGTGGTGGGGTTAAGACTCATTCATGTCAAGCACTTAACCTCCCTGAGTCTATAAGTGTAGTGGATAACTTCGAACAGGCACATTAACATATGGTGGGATTAAGACTCATTCATGTCAAGCACTAAACCTCCCTGAGTCTATAATTGTAGTGGATAACTTCAAACAGGCACATTAACACGTGGTGGGGTACATTCATGATTCAAATAAGATTGTGAATCAGTATTACACATTTAAGGTAAGATATAAGGCAATGGTTACTCTTTTTAATATACATTTATTGAAATTTTGCCTAGAACAAAGAATCAACTATTCAATTACATCTTACATTAACTAGTAATAAAATGTGTTTCAAAAATGAATCCGGAAAGGGATTTAAAAGGAGCAAAATCAAGCTTTCAATCGGTACAATTTTGGGGAAACAACTCAAATAATTTAATTTTCGATTATTTTTGTAGCAAGAAAATTTGAACAAGAACCTTTATTTTTCATTTTGTCAATTTTGTAATTTTAATTTTCTGAAATAATATTCAAGGTACAAATTTACTGCATCAGATGTGCATTTTGACAATTAATGTCTCCTAATGATACTCGAGATCAAAATATTTCAAAGCTTTCAACAAACCCTTTTTCTTACACTTAAATACTGTCATCTATTGTTTGTTTCTATAATGTTACTCGAGGCCGAACTTCTTTTCTTTTAGTTTCTAGCGATCCTTCAATTATTGAAGATTATTCGCCGGGCGTCGACTATAAAATTTTATAATTTACATTGTAGCAAGAAAAATAAAATCAAACAAAATCAAAAAATCAAAGTAATGTATGTACATTTGAAAAATTTCATTAGATAAAACTATATACATTTGATAACAAAATAGTTAGGGATAGAAAATGGGGATGAGAGCAGATTCTGAGATCATACTCTTGAATCCCTGTACTGTACTGCATGATACTATTTGTTGTGGCAGATGATTCCAATTTATAACTGTTCGTGGATAAAATGAATATTTATAACTGTCTTTAGATGTTTGTATTTGCCTAAATGAGTGTGGATTGCTATTGTCTAGTGGGATCAAAAGGTTATATGTAGGGACTGCAACAATTTCGTGTATAATTTTGTAAAAGAAGACAAGTCTGTATCGTAGACGTCTAAATTCAAGTGGGTACCAATTTAAGTCTGTCATCATTTCAGTAACTGAGCTGGTGTTATGGAAGCGGTTGCATGAGAAGCGCGCTGCTCTTCTCTGAACTTTTTCAATTTGTGAAATTTGCTGTTTTTGATGTGGATCCCAAATAGTTGAGCAGTACTCTAGTTTTGGTCGGACAAGAGCTTTAAATGCATGCGCTTTAACTTTAGGTGAGGCTATTTTTAGGTTTCTAGGAATAAATCCAAGAGACTGATTTGCTTTTGATGTCATGTTATCGATATGTTTGTCCCATTTTAAATTTGATTGAAGAGTTAGGCCTAAATATTTTGTAGAATCAACTTTTTCTAGAGAGTAATTGTGTAATTTATAAGTGAAGTCTAAAGGTTTGCGTTTTTGAGTTACACTGAGAATGTTGCACTTATCAGGGTGAAAATGCATGAGCCAGTCCTGCTCCCATTCCAAGTCAGACTGTAATTTATATGTTTCATCCGGTTTTTTAATTTCCCTATAAATAATACTGTCATCTGCGAACAATACTATTTCATGTCTAACACCTAATACAATCGTTGAAGAGCTGGTATAGTTGAACATGACCAAAGGTATAGCCAACACGGACAAGGACTCGGTGTTATGCATAATGTAAATTCATTCCTTAATCTAAAATGATTTCCTTAGTATATTATTAGAAACAGAAAATTTCAATTAACCAATATCGGTATTGTCACGTACCGCAGTGCTGAGCTACAAGACTGGTCCTGCCTTCGTGACTATAACTATCCCCCAGCTGAGTTATCGATCCAGTGGTAGTATTATCATTAAAGGTACCATTTTTTTCTGAACCAGATGCACATTCCGACAATTAATGTCTCTTCAGTGATACTCGAGGCCAAATTATCTGAAAGCATTTAACAATCCCTTCCTCTCACATTTTATATAGAATTTCTATCTCCTGGTTATTTGTGTTTTTCCGAAATATTATAATCCCATTATTATTGAATTTTGCATATTAAAGTTAACTTGCAAAAATGCTAACTGAATTTTTCATTATAATTTTGGAAATAGCATAATACAACCTAAATTTGAATACCTTAGGGAAAAAATATAATCTTTTATTTTTTTATTGATAGTCCTTAACTACCTTAATTTACCATTTCCTTATAATTTGTCTACATCGAACTTGTACATGTACCCCCGTTGGTTTTGTCGTCTGTCACCTGAATTATTCCCCCGCCCACGTCCTCGGCCATAGTTACGTCTAGGCGAATAATGGGAAGACCTGTTGTCTTGGTTTGGTGACCTAGAAATCGGACTGGTTCCTTGTTTGACTGATTTTTCCTTGTTGAAATCATTTTCTCCATATATTCCTCCATCCGTGAGAAACGGTTGTCCATGCTGGACTTGGAGCTTCATACACCAAGAACTACTGGTGAGTTACCTGGCTTCTCTGAAAGAGACTCATTTGCCTGCTTACCAGGTTTTTGAATGGCACTGACTGCCTTTCTAGTTTGCTGACACCATCTCATCATATCCAAGGCTGCATCAATGGATAAGAGGTTTAGATATGCAGGCTTTTGTTCCTGCAACTGTATCATTGCAACCCTTGCAAAATATCATGATTGCCTGTTCAGTCATCAGTTGTTTACTGTACCTGCTGTAGGCTCTAGTGGCGAGAGACAACACTATTCCCAACTACTCCTCCAAGGTCTCCTTTTCCCCTTGGGCACTTGTCTGGAACTGAACCTGTGAGGTTTCTGGCAGTTCTTGAAAACCGAATCTCTTGTTCATGTTGGATATGATGTCGGTAAAACTCGCTGTTTTTTTTTTTCCAGTAGTAAAGTGTAGTACTCACTGGCTGCATCATCTAAACACCAGCATAGCTGTTCCCTCTTTTGTTCATCTGTCCACTCAGCAATTTTAGCATAACCAGAAAACTTGGTATAAAAGGCTTTCCAGTTGCCCTTCCCACTATAGCGGAGCGTTCTTAGGATGGAGGACAGAAATTGTCTTTTTTCAATTTTCTCTTTCTTTTTGCTACTCTTTGAATGTCGACTGTCTGTCTCAGATTCTGATTGAGACTCTCTAGCAGTAAGGCTTCTCCTAAATCTTGGCGTGAATGATCACGAGTTCTATAGTAAGCAGGGTCTGACATTCGCTTATTCCTGGTCTGGCGGTATGATGAAGCATCTGACGTGTCAGAATCACCTGTATAATTATGACCTGGCTCACTTCTGCGCTGTCTCTCATAAATATCACTATTATAAGGATATTTCTTCGGTCTTGCTGAAGGTTGGTTGTAATGTGTCTGTGGTGCTCCTGATGATGGAGGTTGCTGCTGTGGCACAGGTAATGCATGTGACTGTGGCTGATAGTTACTCATTACTGGAGGCCTTGAAAAGTTAGGCTGACCCATGACTGGGTACGTTACGCCAGACATGTTTTGCTGGTTATACAACTGTAAATTTGTAGGTGCCTGTGGCGGTGGTCCACCTCTAGGAGGCTGGAACATTGATGTTGGGTGACCAATCATTATAGGTGGTTGGGTCCTTGGTACCAAACTGGGTGGTTGGTACCCTGGTTAATGCTGCGGCTGCTGTTGAGGTAAAGAAACCGGCACAGCGGCTGGATTTTGTTGTTGTACAGGTTGTGCATAGTTGTTGACCCCTAGTTAAAGCTGGGCTAGCCTTTGATGTAGGCATTGTACCTGTTGTTGCATTTGCACATTTTTTTGAGCTGGCAACAGAGGTTGTTGAACCTTGTTGACACCTTGTTGTTGGTTGGTGTAACCCATCTGATGCTGTTTTTGTTTGGGTACCTGTTGATGACTCGATACATAAGTTTGAGTTTGTACAACTGGTTGTTGAACCCTGTTGGCACCGCCTTGTGTGTTGCTAGTACTCAGTTGGTATTGATATGTTGATGGTATGGCTGTTGAACATTTTCCCTGTGTATTTGGTTTGAAATGATGGGATTTATCACTCTGACCCGGTTGTTGAGGGTTGTTGTAACCTTGTTGAAAGTAGGTTTCTGTATACTGAGCACTCGATGAGAAGCGAACATGATCAAAAGGTAACCTTTCTGGTTTGGCAATCGACCTTTGTTGTTGACTGTTGTAGCCATATTAATACTTGTTGGAGTCATGTTGGTGACTTAGATGATGAATTGGTTGTTGATGTTCCACCAATTTAGAGGATACTGGTGGACGGCTTTGAACACCAGGTGTCAGGTGTACAGGACTATTGAAATCTGGTTCACGGTGGTAATCCTCATGTTGAAAAAGTGGTGAGAATGGTTGAACACGTTCAACTGTTGGTGTGTCAGGTTTGTATATATCCCTATGTTGTTTTAAAGGATTTTCACTTGGTGACAACCTGTGATATGCCTGTGAAGCCTGTTGAAGGTGGCTGGCTACCGGTTGTTCTTGTTGACGGTAGAGGTTTTCATGTTGAACACTTGGTGGAAAGTGGAGAACATGGTCACTTGGCATTTCATCAGTCGTGACAGGTAATTTATGTTGTTGATGGCTGTTGACGACCGGTTGAGGCCTGTTGATAACCTGTTGAGCTGGTTTTGAAAATTAGCAACAGGTGGTACTTGTTGATTCTCAACATTTAAATGGTGCTTGTTGTCATGACTAGGTGTAGTAAGGTCTAAAACTTGTTGTTGCTGTAGACTGTCAGCAAAATTTTGTTGTTCCGGTTGATGTTGGTTCGAGGGGAAGGCGTTAGACTTTCCCTACCAGATATGTCACTGAGATGTCCCAGCGCACCGAGCAAACTTTCTATCTCGCCGGACACCTTCTCTATCTCAGATTCTAAAACTGACTGCATTGCAATTGGTGAGATTGTTCGTCCGAAATCAGGCTGTTCGATAGATTTCAGGTACGGCTTGGACTCATAGGAACCTGTGGGTGTGGTCGCTTTATTGGTATGATGTTCCTCGATCCAATTGCTTACTTTTGTTCCAAAATTACATATATCCTCAATATTTTGTTTGTTATCCTCCTGTTGATGAACAGGGATAGGTCTAAAATATGGTGTATCTCCATATTCCTGTGTTCTACCCACATCTGGGTCAGAACATACTCTGCACAAAGGCGCGTCTCTAATATCGTCAGGTGTAACCACACATAAAGGACTAAAAATAGGCGTTGACTGCCTGTCCCTGTCTAATACTGGAATGCTTGGGTGCCCTGCACTAGCACTCTCCCTAGTTGGACTAGATCCAAAATCAATCATGCTGAGAAGACCCTCTGTCACTCTCAGGTAGGGAATTTGTTCCAAAACCTCCCTATCAATATGGATTCCCTTTTTTCTCATATCCATGATTCTAGAGCCTATGGCATCACCTATGCCAGGCATACACTTCAAAACTACCTCAGGACAGGTGTTTATCTTAATCCTGTACCCTCCTTCTCTCTCCATAATGACTTTCTAATATTTTTAAATTATTCAATTTATTTTACTTTATTTTGAAATAAAGTACAAAGCAATATATATTATTCAATGTAATTAAAGCAACAATAAATCTTTATTCAATAAAAAAGTCAATATAAAATCGTATACGCTGTTATACAATATGCACAAAATATCCGCGTGTTTGTTTACATCCGTAACTCAGGAATTCAATATGGCGCCCAAATCTCGCGGCAAAAACCTCGCGTGACCTCGCTATCAATATAGCAAACTTTCAAAAGTTTTTCCTGGCCAAAAAAGTATTCAACTACGATGTAATTCCACTTACTTTCACCCAGAAAGTAAAACACGGGTAAAACAATGACTCCCTAAGACAAAATACCAATTTTCAGGATTGACCGTAGGCACTCAAAATTTTGGAGTGATGCCAAAATGCGTCCAAGCCCCTGCAGGACCAAAATTTAAACCACCCACAACTACCAGTAAAGTGTTATTTGGCCTGTCTCGCTGTGTTCGACGTTTACCCTAAGATGGGACTAAAATATAGGCATATATATATGAAGACATAATTACCTTAACTCCAGGTTAATCCTTCAGGTTCTTATCGCACGAGACAGATTGTCACGCTGGCAAGTTCCTCAGAGAAATCAGTCCGTAGCGATTCCCTCAAGGAACATTGCGGCTTAATACAATGATGCCTTATTGGAATCTGTCATATATATATAGTCTTGTATGATAACTTTATACAGTGATGTCTTAGAGGATTCTGACATGTAGTATTGTATGATAATTGCATTAGTGGAATATGTCATACCTTAGACATGATACCTTAATATCTATACTACTAAAACAAGAGACCGATTTCATTGAGCCGCAACTCCTCTGAAACCATACAAAGTCGAAAATATTTGAGATATGTAGTGTTTTGTACTTACTAAATTTGTCTTTGAAACAATCTTTTTTCCACAGAAAACGCCAATTTTTGAGAAAATATCCAAATTCGGAGACCGTTATCGATCCGTGTCTAATACGCTTTCGCCCATGCTCAGTCGACATATTGCCCGCGAAATCTAAGTGAAAGTAAGAAGAAAGGATAGAAAATAGGACAGTTACGCCTATAAGAATCCTGTATTGTATTGTAAGTGCATCATTTTGCTAAATTAAACGACATCCACCCTTTTCACTCAGGTGCAGAACTGTCCAAAAATGAAATGGGCGTTGAACGTGTGTAAGTGATCCCCCCCTGTTTATGTGTAAACATAGGCACCCGACGTCCGGACCCCTCCCCCTTTTTATGTGTAAACACAGACACCCTTGACACTCTTTGTTTCAACACTTGTCCAATTGTACCGCGATTTCGCGGGCATCTTCTAGTGTTACTTTTATTTAATGATACCTTAGATGAATCTATCACACACGATGTATACGAACTATTTTTGGATTAATCCGCGATGTTCCTTGAGGGAATCGCTACGGACTGATTCCTCTGAGGAACTTGCCAGCGTGACAATCTGTCTGTGCGTCTGTTCTGGTCAACGTGCATCCGAGAAAGAGGCTGAGCATGGTCATCCGTGACCCCTTGTGTCATCACGCCATTTGGGGTCTCTCGGGTCTCTACCAGTATCACTGCTCCAGGCTGAGGAAACTCCCTAGAGGATCTGCAGGGCAATAACACTACAATTTGTTTAAGTCTTTAACATAAATAAATGAAATGTTATGTGATCAAACAACACACGAGTTTACTTCTTTGTTGACAGTTATGAAAAGACTTGGAATCACAATTGCTTAATGCTTCAGAGATATGGACAATACTTTAATAATAAAATTTACACTTTAATAATATTGTGCGTTCTAAGGGCTTTTCTGAAATTATCTTCATCAGGAACGGTTAAAACCGAAATAATCAAAGGAAGTGATGTATAAACCAACTTTGCATAAGGGAGTTGTAAACTTAGTTTCTTATTAATTTATAAATTTATAAAAGGAAAATTTTAGAAATACATGCCACAAATTATGTCTGTACTAAAGAATTGAGTGCTGGGCTAATGATACACTTGGGGACTTACAGTCCACCAGCAGTGATATTAACCCAGTGCTAGACATGGATGTCATTCATCAATAAGTTGCTGTTTTACGAGAAGTTAAGGAAAAACCTTTACATGGAAGCAAAATTACAGTGAGAGTTGTAAGCCTACGTGATGCGGTACCAATATCCGATCCGATTTGTATCCTTTATTTCTATTATGAAACTATTAGCTAAACATATTTAAAGGTGATGCTATTAGCTAAACGTATTTAAAGGTGATGCTTTATAGAAGACCTTATTGCTATTTTAACTTTAACCACTGACGTCATGCACCCTTGAAAATTCAACCTCAAATTTAAGGTCACGGATTCCCTATATGTGGACAAATCATGAACTATCTCTCCTGGTATCTGTATATGTATTTCGTTTCTGCATTGTTCACGAATTTTAGAGATTCTATATAGCAATATTATATATTTGTTCTACAGTTACGTTTCCAAAAAAATAAAAAGGCTAAACTTGAAGTTATCAAAGTTTGAATGTTCATTTGTTACGAAGAGAAGGCAAATTACGTGGAGAAAATTTTGCTATATACAATCAAATTGTTGATGAGACATAGAAATTTGAAATTTTTAGGGCATGTATGATTCTATTGAAGTGGCTGTTGTCATTATAAAGTCAATTTATCCTGAAATTGGGTGTCTTATCATACATTAACAGACCAACAGATATCGCTAGCCTGTATTTGTATACTATACAGATATCGATTTAAAGATTTAAATACCATATTTGTACTCGGCTCGAAACAGGAGTAATAGCTCGCTGAAGCTCGCATTACACCTGTTTCTTAGCCTCGTACAAATACAACTGACATTTAAAGACATTAAACAGTTATTGTCTATATAGCCAGAGTACTAAACAAATCTGCCATTATTATGATATAAACTGAAAATGTCGATGCTATACCAAACTGATAAAATAACATCAGCCAAATGTTGGTGGAATGCAATGAAAGTACATTTTTGTATATTTTTCAATAAACTGTTAACACAGAGATATGTCTCGCCTTTTTGTTATTTTGATAGTAAAATACACATGTTGAAATTAAAATAGCAATACTTTAACATGTAAGTTATAAAAAATATTCAAAGTCAATGAACCATGACTGAAGGTACAGGGCCAAATAATATACATGGAAATGAGATGTACCAATGCTAATACAACTGCATACCAAATATCATTGACCTACCACTAGTGGTTCCCCACAAACAGACCTAATTACAAATTAATACATTGTTGACGTTGCCACCACCGCCGCCGCCGCCGGAAACAGCATACCTATGTCTCGGTTTTTTGACTCATTCAAAGCGGTCATCAAAAGAGGATTGGGATTCAATATATGTGACATGTATACTTCGACAAATACAATTGATTAAAACTTTGAGAAACAGATCTTTAAATATCTAAAATGTATATGAAAGCGGCGAACAATGCTTTTTTATCTTTAATTGTCAGTTATACTTACATAAGAAACCTTTGTGACATGGCACTTCTTTTTTCGAAAACTTTTCGTCAGAATTGTATTTTTAAGTGAGTGCCAGAAACATTTCCATATTAATGTTATCAAATTTGTATGCGGTCAAAGGATTCATTTTTTTAGTAGACATCAATTTCATATCTTGTCTGGTTATTAACTGTGAAAAAGACAAAGTAAGAGTAACGTCGTGACGGCGTAGTTTTTAGTCTCGCCTGCGACGAAAGTCGCAGTATGCGAGACATAGGTATTACTATCCGGCGGCGGTGGCGGCGGTACAAGACCTGGATGCTTCATACCTTGTATGCAGATACCTTATGTTACGAAGTTTCCGTCTGTCATATGTCCATGGTTCTTGACCTCATTTTCATGATTCAGCGACTGCTTGAAAAAAAATTATTGTTTTTTGTTTGTCATGTGAATTTCTCGTTTATTATGAGTACTAGGATAACTATATTTGGTATATGGGTTCTTTGCATCGTCTACATGTTCGTCAGACAAGGTTCGTCTGACCTTGACCTCATTTCAAGGATGAGTGATCAAGGTTAAAGTTATGTGATAATTTGCCTTTCTCATATACTATAAGCAGTAGGTCAACTATATGTGGTGTATGGAATGATTGTAAGGGGTACATGTCAGTCTGGCAAGTTTCATCTGACCTTGACCTTATTTTCATGGTTCATTGGTCAATGTTAAGTATATATTTTGTCTTTTGCTCTGTTTTTCAAGTACTATAAACAATAGGTCAACTATATTTGGTGTATGGAATGATTGTAAGGTGTACATGTCGGTCTAGCTGGTATCATCTGACCTTGACCTCAATTTCATGGTGCATTGGTCAATGTTAAGTTTTTGTGTTTTGGTCTGCATTGCAATTACCATAACCAGTAGGTTAACTATATTTGGTGTATGGAATAATTGTAAGGTGTACATGCCGGTCTGACAGGATTTATCTGGCATTGACTTCATTGTCATGGATCTTAAAAAATGTTAAGTTTATGTGATACTTCTAGTAAAACCTTCATCTTTAAGACTTTCAACATTAAATCAATGGTCAGTTAAGCAGGCGAGACATTTCAGCGTGTGCACCCTTGTTCATGTTTTTTTTCACCACTCAAACATAAATAATACAGACCCTAGTATATTGTTTTCTATTTTTTTTTTTCTGACCGGAACTGATCTGAGTGCTATATTTTATGTTAAAAGCTTTTAATATCTTGGTCCCGTAAAGATAGGTCAAAACTGGCTAACAGTTTCCACGAAAAGAGAAACCGTTTGCTTGAATGGGAATCTAAGTGTCATCATTACCTTCCGACTAACACGTAAAGGAAATCCCTATTACTTTGTTTCGAAAGAGTTGGAAACTAGTCTAAATATATAGTTTGGATAAGAAAGAGAAAATGAGAACTCGATTATAAAGAATCAATGATTACCTTTGGTGGTCAAGTATTAACTACAAATTAGAAAGAGATTTTTTTTAAAAGATCTTCTTATCCTTTTTTGCCAGTTTGCAAAGTAATTTAAGCGGGGATGACAGTTTGACATATAATCGATCTTATTTTAATAGTATTGATGTCAAATATTAATACTTTGGCCTTTTTACCGAGAAAACTCAGAATTCCTATATCACACCTAAACACGCCAAGAAATAATTGTTTTTATCATAATTATTGCATTTCGTTCATAGAATACATCATTGGCATATTGAACATGAGTGATTACCTCGCTTTCCTTCTAATGTAGATACTGTTTTGCTTTCATTCAGTATATTAAAATCGCAAATAAGTCTTGAAGCAATTGAGGGATATTCAAAGAATATTTTTATGTATTCACATCCGTTACATAAATATAACAATATTTTACCATTAACATTTATAGTATATACAAAGAGTGATTGGTATATACCATTTGTACATACGACCACCTACAATTAACATCTATAGTATATGCAAAGTGTGCTTGTTATATATCATTTGTGCATACGACTACCTACAGTTAATATCTGTAGTATATGCAAAGTGTGCTTGTTATATACCATTTGTGCATACAACAACCTACAGTCAACAGTTAACACCTTTAGTATCTGCAAAATGTGCTTGTTATATACCGTTTATGCTTATGACTACCTACAGTTAGCATCTATAGTATATGCAAAGTATGCTTATTATATATCATTTGTGCATACGACCACCTACAGTTAACATCTTTAGTATCTGCAAAGTGTGCTTGTTATTTACCATTTGTGTATACGACCACCTACAGTTTACATCTATAGTATCTGCAAAATGTGCTTATTATATACCATTTGTGCATAAGAACACCAACAGTTAACATCTATAGTAAATGGAAAGTGTGCTTTTTATATACCATTTATGCATACGACCACCAACATGTTAACATCTTTAGTATATGGAAAGTGTGCTTCTTATATACCATTTGTGCATACAACAATCTACAGTTAACATCTAAATTGTATAGTATATGCAAAGTGTGCTTGTTATATACCATTTGTGCATACAACCACCTACAGTTAACATCTATAGTATATGCAAAGTGTGCTTGTTATATACCAAATTCTGCATACAATCACCTACAGTTAACATATATTGTATATGCAAAGAGTGATTGATATATACGATTTGTACATACGACCACCTACAGTTAACATCTGTAGTATTTGCAAAGTGCGCTTGTTATATACCATTTGTTCATACGACCACCTACAGTTAACATCTGTAGTATATGCAAAATGTGCTTGTTATATACCATTTGTTCATACGACCACCTACAGTTAACATCTATAGTATATGCAAAGTGTGCTTGTTATATACAGTTTGTGCATACGACCACCTACAATTAACATCTATAGTATATGCAAAGTGTGCTAATTATATACCATTTGTGCATACAACCACCTACAGTTAACATCTTTGGTATCTGCAAAATGTGCTTGTTATATACCATTTGTTCATACGACCACCCACAGTTAACATCTATAGTATATGCAAAGTGTGCTTGTTATATACAATTTGTGCATACGACCACCTATAATTAACATCTATAGTATATGCAAAGTGTGCTAATTATATACCATGTGTGCATACGACCACCTACAGTTAACATCTATCGTCCGTCAGCACTTTCTATAGCTTCATATAAGTCAAAATTGTCTCGACCAATTACCTACAGTGTTAAAACCTATTCAAGGAAGGTCCTTTTATGTATAGGTTACATTATGCTATTCAAAATTGACTCCAAATAACAAACAAATTGGCTGATAAAACGGAGTTTTCGTTCAAAGATCACAATTGTTTTGCTTTTCGTGCTAAGATTTCAACAACAAATGACTTTTAGGTATAATATGCTATTCAAAATTGTTTGCTGGTGTCCACAATTTATAGCTCTTGACAACTAGGGAAAAGATCAAGAGAATGAGGTATCACTCTTACAAATTTATATTTATTTAAATGTAGTTTTTATATGTTCAAACTGTGTTTTCTTCGTATGTATACTTGATTTTTTTTTTTTTTTTTTTTTGTTGTTTAAAAATAATATCTTATATTGTAGTATGCTCTTTGTGACCCTATTTGATGGGAAATAAAACATCTTCTTCTTGTACTTTCTAATTGGTATGTGTTTAATATAATTGATAGTCACGTCTTTACATTACAGGTTACAGCATTATAAAAAGTCATTGGGTTCCAATATATTTTAAGACATTTTTTTTGCTTTCCCGTAGTGTTTTATGGAGAATCGTTATCGGAAATTTATGGTAGTTTGCAAACAAATAGAAATCGAGCTCTTACTTAACAAAGTGGACCCACATTTAAACAGTTGAGACATACTCAAGTTATTGAAGGAGAAATACATGTTCATTTTTTCACATTCTTGCTGGTCCCATCGTAATCGGAAAGGCATTATGAATTTCCAAGAAAATAAAGTAATACACAGGCAAAGTTTAGTGTAAATTTCATTGATTAAATTAAGACGACAAAATTATTAGAATAATACAAAAAATAATAATAAAAATTAAAAGAGGATTCTCAATAGGTCATGACTTTCGTTCGGAGTTACATGAGCAAATCAATCAATCAACTAATCAATCGATCAATGAATACTCTATCATAACTTTACTGTATCCACTTTGTACTTATTGTATGAATATTGTCTTAATTTTTATATTTGTTATGTATATGACCTTTTAATTCCTCGATCATTTATACCGAAGATAACATGTTATTTTTTCCAAAGCTTTACGTGGTTACATGTGAAAAAACAACTTTGTTCTTATGAAGTGATTTTACACAATCCATGTGTGTGAGAGGAAGTAGCACTCGAATACATATTCAACCAAGTCACAATCTTTGTGGGCCTGTCCGAAGTCAGGAGCTTTTTTATTGTGACGTTGTCGTCGGTTTCTGTCTGTCATATATGTTTTTTCGTTTATTGTTTATCATAAGGGGCGACCATTTGATATTTTGCGCGTGTGAATAGGGGTGGCAGACAGGTTTTGGAAATGAAAAATCTTACCTGCTATAACTAAAAACAAATAATATTAAAAGAACCACGCAAAGGAAAAACGAAAGAATAAAACACTAGATTACCAACAAGTGAAATGTGCTGTTGTTTTTCCCGTCTGACTCTCCTGATAAAGGTATAACCCGAAAAGTGCTTCGGACACAATAAAGTGATAAAGTTTTCCCATTTTTCCATTCGGGGCCTATTCAGCTCATTTTTTTAAGGCTCTACGATGACCTATAGTTGCTTATACTGCTGTACCCCTATTTTTGACAATTTTACCTATTATGTCTGTTTGTTTTGCTCACACATTGTTGTCAATATAATGGAATTCTATGCAAGAGGTTTAGCTAGCTATAAAACCAGGTTTAATCCACCATTTTCTACATAAGGAAATGCCTGTACCAAGTTAGGAATATGACAGTTGTTTTCCATTCGTTTGATGAGTTTGAGCTTTTGTTTTGCCATTTGATAAGGGACTTTCCGATTTGAATTTTCCTTGGAATTCGATATTTTTGTTATTTTATTTTCTTTATATCGACGTTATTTTGGTCTTTGATAGATTGTTATTGGCAATCATAGGTTCTCTTTATTATTTTTTTACTTTTCAGTTAAGGCGCGAGCTTCAATAATGTTCTAGAGTACTTATAGTTTCTTATCTTCTGGTGCTTCGTGGTGACTCATCATAATTTCATCATCAGATGGTATGCTAATTCCCGATTTGAAGCGTGAACTTGCGGTTCTTGTTCAATTGATCTAAATAAGATGTTACAGATTATCATCCGGTATGTTCGTGTAATATTGGCTGATGGACCTTAGTCATCAATTCTAATCATCTCCGATAACTAACCTTTCAAAAGTTAAAAGTATAGATCATGCACTCTAATTGTTAAGATTGTTAAAATCTTTTTCATTCGTCAAATTCATCTCCAATTTAAATACTATTGATCTAATAACCGCTGTGCATACTTTAACACATCTTCGCTAGCCAAGGGTAACGATCCAGTCCCCTCCTCTCCACCGTTGGCGGATTAAGATAGAATTTCGGATCCACGAGCTAATGATTTTCATTGGTCGCAGTTGTAACTGGCTGCATCCAATCAAAAAGCGCCTTTAAGATGATCACGTGTAAATGTAGAAAATGTAAATAAACAATTGCCACATGCTGATTGTGCAACATGTCTTTGCCCCCAAAACATACGACGACATTTAGTGACAATTTTAAAGTTCTTATTCAACTAATAGAAGTATTTTTCTTGCGCAAATGTTGGAATGTCAACGTATCTTTACGGTTCCAGCTTTACGAAGTTTGTAAATACTAGACGCAACCATTTTTACACCTCCACACGGAAGAGAGTTTAACTGCTGCCATTGGTCAAGAGTGATGTAGTAGGAATGGGCGTGACTTTTATCTACCGGTAGATGGCGCAACATTGTTATCACAAATGTTGACTTAATCTGCCAAGGGTGGAGAGGAGGGGACTGGATCGGTTTTTTTGTTTTATGAAATCAAAAACGAAAAATGAAAACAATTTCGTTTTTCGTTTTTTATTTTTTGATATCTCAAAACGAAAACGAGTGGACGCAAATATACACGGACTGTCTTAAACATAGAGTTTACATAGAGACTATTACTTTACTAGTCTCTATGTAAACTCTATGAAAAAAATGTATATGTCACGAAGGATTTTTATCATTGAACAGTCGATTAATAACATTAAATTGTGTCTCGCGCCGGTCTATGTTTAGGAATATACTATCTACTTTCCGAATGAACTAACAAAGAAATATAACAGCATGATCATACAAATTCTCAAAATCTATCGACATTGCCAATGATCGATCTAATGTATGTATTTTAACCCAAAGACATGCCGAGAATGAATAAAGAAAAATATGAATGGCCACAAATAAAGTAAACAGGCATTTAGGTACTTATATATATTTATCGGTAATTTGGGCATTTTTCCTTTGATGTGTACTCTCTGATAATGTCAGTATCAGTGGACTGGTCGTGATATAAAAATTATTGGGTCAGTTCGCAATTGACATGCGCGGGTGCACCGCGTAAGGATCTACTTTCCCTTTCATTCACAAAATCGCGCGTGATTTTTTTCGTAGAAACGCACGAGTTTTTTTTGGTGAATGAAACACTTGTCATTGTTTGAACCTTTCAAGTTTCAGTAGAGTTAGTTTAGCCTTTTGACCGATTTTTGTGAATATTTGAACAGAAAATGTATGAAAACCCGATAAACTTATAAAAATTGCGTTATCAGTATCTGCACTATTATTGATAGCTTTTTGCTATTCACAACAGGGACATATAACTAACATATCGTCCATGCCGATCTGAGTTTTATTCATACATAGCCTGGTGCTGTTCCAAGTAGTTTTCTTTTCTGTTTCTTGAGAAGTATTGGTTTTACCTGTTCAGTCACTATAAAGTGTTACAATTCATATTTATACGCAACACATAAATAGTGACCAAAAGGTACCGCTATCGCATGAGATAAGCTAGAAAAAAATGAAATGTACACATTTTCGACATTTTTGTGGGACCATTATATACAATTATATTAAGGAGATGTGGTTTCATTGTCAATATACATGTATAGACAGATATTCATAGAAAAAAGAACAAATAAGCAAACAAATTCAAATGCGGATCTAGGATAAATTTTGAAAAAAAGGGGTGCCCGAGGTCCCAAAACTAGACAACGTCTGGTGTGGAACAGGTAAAAAGTCTGCATTAACCATAAATGTAGCCTTAATAAGGGATGTCCCGGGTCGCCTTCCCCTAAATACTCTTCTGAAATTAAAGGTAACCGCAGGGCCTTCAAAGTTTCATATTTCTGGTCCGGGTTGAAAAATAAATAAACATGACTGAAAAAAGCAAGAATTTTAAGCTTAAAGAAATAGACTAAAGTTGAGTAACATCTATTAAAATGTTTGATGCAATTATGAAGTCGACAAGAAATGAGCTTGTTCAGATAATTTACAGTCAGCCTACAGACTTGTTGCCTCCTGAAATGTCTGCTTACACAGTGCTTTCATAAAATGATTTGAAATCGATGTGATCGTTTTCATGATGAACGCTGAGCGTATAATGACAAGATAAATGTAATTTTATCCACCCAACTAAGTAAAATATAACTTGTCGTTGAACTTCTAAAATAAGGATAAATCTGCTGATTCATATCGTATCATTCTATGCTGATGCTTTTTTGAAAATAAAGAAATTTAACTTACCGGTATGCTACCATTATATTCGGCATTATTAAAGTCGTGTCCACAGAAGAATTAATGAAACGCATGCAATAATTCATTTTCAATACTTTGTGCAAGAGAACGCCATGTTTACTGCACTGTGACAAAATTTCAAATGACGTAATACAGCCTGTGACGTCAAGTGTGATTCGACGCGAAAAAGTAGTTCGTTTGTTATTTTCTCTATTATTGTAGTGATTTTTATTTTTTCATAATTACCGATAAAAAGAATAAAGGACTTTTTGTTTTTGATACTGACTTTATCACAGTTAAATATCAGGCTCGCCCTTCGGGCTCACCTGATATTTTACTGTGATAAAGTCAGTATCAAAAACAAAAAGTCCTTTATTCTATATATATGATAGCTTTTATAATCAGTTTATATCAAAACAGGAATAAGGACGGGCGTTTATGTTCTTGTATCTCTGATACTCATATAATAGGTTTATGTGGAAACGGGAAATATAAACGTTACTCCCGTAAAGATAGGTCAAAACTGGCTAACAGTTTCCACGAAAAAGAAACCGTTTGCTTGAATGGGAATCTAGTGTCATCATTACCTTCCGACTAACACGTAAAGGAAATTCCTATTACTTTGTTTCGAAAGAGTTGGAAACTAGTTTAAATATATAGTTTGGATAAGAAAGAGAAAATGAGAACTCGATTATAAAGAATCAATGATTACCTTTGGTGGTCAAGTATCAACTACAAATTAGAAAGAGATTTTTTTTAAAAGATCTTCTTATCCTTTTTTGTCAGTTTGCAAAGTAATTTAAGCGGGGATGACAGTTTAACATATAATCGATCTTATTTTAATAGTATTGATGTCAAATATTAATACTTTGGCCTTTTCACCGAGAAAACTCAGAATTCCTATATCACACCTAAACACGCCAAGGAATAATTGTTTTTATCATAATTATTGCATTTCGTTCATAGAATACATCATTGGCATGTTGAACATGAGTGATTACCTCGCTTTCCTTCTAATGTAGATACTGTTTTGCTTTCATTCAGTATATTAAAATGGCAAATAAGTCTTGAAGCAATTGAGGGATATTCAAAGAATATTTTTAGGTATTCACATCCGTTACATAAATATAACAATATTTTACCATTAACATCTATAGTATATACAAAGAGTGATTGGTATATATTATTTGTACATACGACCACCTACAATTAACATCTATAGTATATGCAAAGTGTGCTTGTTATATATCATTTGTGCATACGACGACCTACAGTTAACATCTGTAGTATATGCAAAGTGTGCTTGTTATATACCATTTGTGCATACAACAACCTATAGTCAACAGTTAACACCTTTAGTATCTGCAAAATGTGCTTGTTATATATCGTTTATGCTTATGACTACCTACAGTTAGCATCTATAGTATATGCAAAGTGTGCTTATTATATATCATTTGTGCATACGACCACCTACAGTTAACATCTATAGTATCTGCAAAGTGTGCTTGTTATTTACCATTTGTGTATACGACCACCCACAGTTAAATATCAGGCTCGCCCTTCGGGCTCACCTGATATTTTACTGTGATAAAGTCAGTATCAAAACAAAAGTCCTTTATTCTATATATATGATAGCTTTTATAATCAGTTTATATCAAAACAGGAATAAGGACGGGCGTTTATGTTCTTGTATCTCTGATACTCATATAATAGGTTTATGTGGAAACGGGAAATATAGACGTTACGGATATCTACGTACTTATATCTATAGTAGCCCACACTTTTATGTCAGAAGTGGTCGTACTGAATGTCTAATATCATATAGGTATTACTTATTAAAAATCATCTGATAAAGAGGTAATATTTAGACCGAACAAATGTATGTCCGTATGCTTATTTTGAAATAGAAACATGTAAAGGTTTGATAGGAAACAGGAGTTCTCTTGATTTTTCATGTATTTTGTGTTAATATTCTTTAACCCTTTCGGTGCCGAATTCAAATTCCGACGTTAGAAACGTCACCATAAAGATTTCACCGAGTGACGTTCTACAGCCAAATAAAATAAAATATCGCCGCCGTCGTTGTGAAAACGTCAAAGTTTATACAAAAACTCGTGTTTTCAAAAGATCAAAACGAAGTCGTTCGTTGACAGAATTTCATGAAATGAGGACCAACAAACACAGAAATGTTTTAAAAATATTTCTTCGCTTTGAAATAATCATAAATCTTTTTGTTTTTCTTTTAACTTTTAGAGAACACAAAAGAATTTTCAGCGAAAAAAAAATTGAAAAAAAAATTCTTGACTTTTTTTTAACTCATTTGTTTAATACAACATGAAATCTTTTTAAAAGATCCTTTATTATTGCACTGTATTTTACATGAATAATATTTCAAAATTCAACTGTTTACTCTTCCTGTCCATATGAATGAAACTGTCTGAAACATCGACCAACACAAAGACCCACGCTACATACAGAACACCATGTTGATATACGGGATTTCCTGTACTTGATATAACCTGAACACACAACACATTTTCGCCTCTTGCCATCAGGAATAACATCAAGAAAATGCATCCTTATTGCATTTGAAATAGGAATGTTGTCTGGTCTTCTCCCCCTCCTTCTGTTGCCTCCTCTAAAATCCCCGATCAAACCACGAACTACTGCATTTTGAAATTTCACATGGTCTAATTTCCTCTGGACAAGAAAAGAGTTTCTGTAGCATATATATGCATTTACTGAAAAAATATTAAGTGCAAGTTTATTTGTTTAAGTCCGTGCAAATCTATTATATACATATATATAAATAAGAAGATGTGGTATAAGTGCCAAAGAGACAACTCTCCATCCAAGTCACAGTGTATAAAAAGTTAACAATTATAGGTCAAAGTACGGCCTTCAACACGGAGCATTAGCTCACACCGAACAGTAAGCTATATACTTGTAATTAGATAAGAAATGATAACGGAAACGAGTGAAAAAAATCATACGTGGTACTTATATCAACTTATCCTTGTTCTAGGCAATGCATGAAATATTTGCAACTGAACATAAGCACATAGTCTTTTAGTTAGGCTTTGAATTGACAACTAAAAAAGCTTGCAAATGTTTAAGATGAGACATACCTGTAGCTGTAGTAAGAAGGTTGAAGAGAATTTTTCTCCAGAGTTTCACACCTTTAAATTGTGGCTCAAATTTAAGCAAAGCTGATCCCCAAGATCGACACCGCCCATGGTCTGGTTGTATTTGTGGACAACACTTGGAGCAGACACAACTCTACCTTTACTATTAACTTTTCGCACAGTTCTGAAAAGTATATTAAGTAAGACTTGTTTTATTGTATGTTTACTTTGGTGATATTATAATTTTATTAGCCATGACTGTTACTTCAAGCTTGTATTTTATTGTATACTTTATTTTGACATTGTGTAAGAAAGTATTTCATATATTCCACAATGTAAGTATTTTTTTGACAACGTTGTATTTTAATAACTTTTATTTTAAAAGTCAAGTATTGTCAATAGGGATTGGCCTATCGGACAAAGCTGGGTTGAAAACAAGAAACTTACCGTGCATTTTCACTTGTTGTCAGGAAAGTCACATTTCTCCGATCTACGTACAAAATAGCCAAAAGATCTCTCTGTGATTTAACAACAACACTTCCTTTGGGGAGCCGAGCTGTTTTAAAACTTGCAGGTAAGCCCTTCCTTCTTGCTATTACAGTTCCTGTTGCATACGTTCCCGGTTCCTTAGGTCGTTCATCAGTTTAGGTGATGAAAACCAATTATCCATAGTTACATGATGGTTTTGCCAAAATGAGGACGTACTAAATCCATTACCGATTTATATCTATAAAAAATTGATTGATTGATTGAGTGTTTGTCCAGTCACAAATATTGCATGTATAATCAGGACGAAAAAATAAAAGGAAAACAGACAATAACAAAATGAAACGATTAGATAGAAATAGGTAAGAATTAGAACTTTTATCAAGTCAAAATGTTAAATATGCGTGTCTTATATTCGGCCTTACTTGATTATAAGGAGTAGCCATTTCTTAATTAACAGCGTCATTAAGTTATACCCTGTATAAACCTGGATATGTGCGGAAATTTTGGTCTACTTTCATGGATTGTCATATTCATTCGCAATACAGTCGCCATCGATTTACAGAAACAATCATGTTAATTTGAGTCAATTAAAGTAATATTTTTCGTGTTCTTTTCCGATAAGGTATTTTCATAAAATTATCTCGCCGATATTATTTTGGCATTTTCGCTAAACCTGAAAATCCAGAGTTACCACCCTTTTTCACTTACCCTTGTCCATTGGGATGGCGTTCTGTATTTCGTTTCCCTTTGTACACATTTATCTGATGGGTATAACCTGTTCTGGATTCAGCTAAGACGAACAACTTTGCTCCCCATCTGTGTGCCTTCTTGTTTGAAATGTATTGTTTCAAAACATGACGCCCTTTGAAACCAACTATTCTCTCATCCACAACTATGTTTTGAGATAGTCTGAAAATCCGTAAAATCTATTTACAACAAGTCTTGTCTCAATTAAAAAATACATTAAAAATAATATGTAAGATTTTAGAATTTCATAATGAACGACATAACCAGATTGTACAATTTTGATTACATTGATTTTTTACTCTTATCTTTCCAGAAACAAGAGGTACCAGTGTTAAATCAATGACAGTTAGTATGCAGTGGAAAATATAATTAGGACAAAATTCGTCTCAGTTCCAGCAATAAATTTATGTTTATTTTTAACATGGAAACATGACCGCGTAATGGTTTGTGTATATTTCTATATTTGAGTTGACATTTACCTATAATTAAGTTCGAACACTTCATTGAAGAATTCAACAACTGGATTTATCTTGTGGAGGGGGTCGTATCCTGGCTGACCTCTTGGAACTGCTGTTGTATTGTCGCTGCAATGCAGATATCTCAGTATTGCCTGAAATCTATTTCTGGACATCACATCTCTGAAATTTGGGGTTTCAGAGATACCAGACGCTTCCCAATAGCTTTCAATGGAGGTTTTCTTTACGATACCCATCACGAGAACAAGATCAATAAAGGCTCTCATCTCAGCATAGCTAACTGGTGACCATTCGTTTGATCTGGCATGTCTTGTTGGATTCTCTGTAGTTTGGCACTGGTTGGCATACCTGTTGACAAAACCAGTTATATGTTATTGGATATACAGGATTACTGGTGTTTTTGTTGGATGAGTGGGGGTAGCAAGAACTTTTATGTTAACGTGTTAAGTGCTTTTAAAGCTGCTGTTAATTGTTGTTTTATTTAAAAATGTATTTACTGTTAACAGTTATTGACTAGGTAGCTGTTATCTGTTATCTCAAAATGGACATAATTAATATTGTGAAAAAATGTCTCTGCTATCTATTGGAGCGTTATTTACATCTAAATTACTTTTGAGCACCAAAACAGTAACGTTAGTCATCAATAGAAAATACAGTTTACTAATTATTAGAATACTTTGAAAATTGATTTGTAGACTTCAATTATATTACGGAAACAAATAAATATACATTCAAAGAAAATTAAGAACGTTATAATTTAAAACCATCTAAAACCAATAATGTACCTATTTGTTTCATCTACAATGCGATCAATCAAGTCATCATCTTCTGTTTTCAAAAATTTATCAAAGTAATCCACCGGTGAAAAATTGGCTTCAAATCCACACGGCCCAATCCGTTCCTCGAAATCACGATTAACGTCAAGCTCAAACGTTTCTTTGTCTACCACAGAAAACCAAGGGTTAGGCTGTCTTGCAGCATTGTCTGGCATTTCAACATCAGCATCGTCAGAATCTTCGTCGCCCGAAGTTACTATGTCTGTTATGTCACCGTCACTGTCTTCCATAGCTATGTCGGGAAAAGTACACACGATCTTTTGACATTTATGACGTCATATATACTTAACGTATTACGTCATAATGAATTCAAAACAACAATGTATATATTATATAAGAATATCAAAAGCATAAAAGACAAAAAGAAATAAAATATGATTGTTTTATTAAAACCAATTAATTAAACGACATATATGTCGCATCGGCAGTCAACCCCCAAACGACATATTTGTCGCTTCGGCAGTCAACCCCAAACGACATATATGTCGCTTTGGCATAGTAAGGGTTAAACAAATTCAGATTTTACCCAAATTATTATGGATGCATTTTATGGCAATGGGGATTACTGGGTACTTGTGACAATGAGGATTACTGGGTACTTGTGGCAATGGGGATTACTGGGCACTTGTGGTACATGTATACTAAGGCCTTGATTTCAACTTTATCATAAAATGTGAAAAGTCCAGAATTTGGTTTTGGAATGAATCTACTTGAAAAGCCTTAATGCTAGATTAAACAAAAATCCAAATTGGAGATGTTGTCAAAATACGATGATTTTATGCATGTTTCGAACCTAAAAGCTTAAGGGAAACACGGCTGAACAAAACTGTTCTGGATCAGGGGTTAGGCCAAATTAAATCATGCTAAAGACTGTTATATATTTTGATATTACATAACAAATAAATGCTTAGCCAAGGGGCCATAATATCGTTATTTATAATGTGATGTGCCAAAATGCATTTATTTGTGTATTAATAGAAATATCACTTTAAAAGTATTGTAT
>CM029601.1:92720195-92803116 GCA_017311375.1 Mytilus coruscus
TAATTACTCTAAATATCAGCACAACAATGTTAAATCTGCAAATTTGCGGAAGCAAATTTTTATCTTCCTCGCCGGGATTCGAACTCATGCTATTTGGATATCGAGACAACACCGCCTGCACTGTGTCCAGCACTTTAGACCACTCGGCCACCTAGACTGAACTAAAAATTCAGCTTACGTTCGCCTAATGTTACCTTTCCTCGTCAGTAGAATCTTAGAGTTGTAACACAGTACATGATATATTAGGCATGAACATGGAATTGATTGCAGATTAGCTAAATTATCTGTCGTAAAGGATCGTAAGATGCAGTCACAGAAATAATTATATAAGTACGTCTAAACAAGTGACAACTCTACGACAGATCCATCGATTGGATCACCAGTGAAGGTGATACACGTATACAGTATATATTTATATATAAATTATGCTTTTTCATTTTGTATTCATGCCAATAACAATACATTTGCATGTGCTAATTTTTTTGGTTCCGTCAGTAGATAGATATAGGAAGATGTGGTATAAGTGCCAATGAGACAACTCTCCATCCAAGTAACAATTTATAAAAGTAAACCATTATAGGTCAAGGTACGGCCTTCAACACGGAGCACTGGCTCACACCAAACAGCAAGCTATAAAGGGCCCCAAAAATTACTAGTGTAAAACCATTCAAACGGGAAAACCAACGGTCTAATCTATATAAAAACGAGAAACGAGAAACCCGCATGAACTACATAAACAGACGACAACTACTGTACATCAGATTCCTGACTTAGGACAGGTGCAAACATTTGCAGCGGGATTAAACGTTTTAATGGTACCAAACCTTCTCCCTTTTTCTGAAACAATAGTAAAACATCACAACATAGAAAGACACACTATAAAATATCAATTGGAAGGCTTTACTCAATCAAAAAACGTAAATTAACACACAATGAACGAATAAATTTGATCTGTGATACCTGAATGCAAATACATAGTTAATAAAAATTAGAAAATCATCACTTTTGAAAAAAACCTGCATCATATTATACACAGGTAAATGAAAATAATTTTGTTGTTAAGTATACTTCTTCTTCTGTGTGTGTAAAATCTTCCGTTTAGGAATACCAAGAAATTTCTTTAATATCAATAAAACTAATCTAACACTTGATACATACAATAGCAATGTTAAAACTAAACAGTCGTTGAAATTTTTAATGAAGAATATTAGTTAAGGACTTTAAATGCACCCAAATTACATACGGCTATATAATATACAAGTCATGTACCTTTCAAAAGCTGGATATCTGTACTTGACATTTAGCCCTGTGTTATGTGGTAATTTGAACCCCCTGAAAAAGGACCCCGATGCTGAAATAGCATAATGGAAATTACACTGAGGTCAATTTTTACCTATTGTAATTTGAACGATTCTTGGGAAATTGAACTCCCTGTATTTGACGCATAATGTTGTAGAATTTCAAATGTAACGACTCATTGGAAATTGAACTCCCTGTATTTGATGCATAGTGTTGTAGAATTTCAAATGTAACGACTCATTGGAAATTGAACTCCCTGTATTTAATTAATGCATAGTGTTGTAGAATGTCAAATGTAACGACTAATTGTAAATTGAACTCCCTGTATTTGATGCATAGTATTGTAGAATTTCAAATGTAACGACTCATTGGAAATTGAACTCCTGTATTTGATGCATAGTACTGTAGAATGTCAAATGTAACGACTTATTGGAAATTGAACTCCCTGTATTTGATGCATAGTATTGTAGAATGTCAAATGTAACGACTCATTGGAAATTGAACTCCTGTATTTGATGCATAGTACTGTAGAATGTCAAATGTAACGACTTATTGGAAATTGAACTCCCTGTATTTGATGCATAGTATTGTAGAATGTCAAATGCATTATGGGTTAGGAGGGGTTCAATTTTCCATGGTAGGGGGCAAAAATATAAAAGTTGAGTAAAAGCGTTAAAAAAAATCCGACTTGTTTTATTTATACAAAATTTTTGGAATATCATTACTACATGAAGTAGTTTGAATAACTATGATGACTTAATATCTGACATTTATATAGATGGGAGGGGGAGTTATATTTTTCTAAAGCAGAGCTGTACAAGTACCGTGGATAAATAAAAGTGTCAAAAAAAATGTCAATATGTTTTACTTAACACACCCAGAACATTATTATATGATTTGAAAATCTGTTTATAGACTCGGGTTCAATTTTACATGGGAGGGGGTCAAAGTACTTTGGTTAAGTGAACATGTAAAATAATCTATTCCAAAATTAAGAAATAATTCTTTCATGTCATGCTCTATGCTCATTTTAACATGCGTAGGCATTATATTTGTCAATATCTTTATACCGTGCAAAAGCGATGTAGTCCGAGCAAAAGAAGAACCACCTCGTTGGTATTGAAAATTTCGGTACGAACGATAACTCTAGCAGTGCACATTCCCATTCTCCGTCCAATATGTAGCTTTTGTGAAGTTGAATCCTAATTGCGCCACCGTTATTATTTCCAAAAAGCGAAAGAGAATTCTCGCTCGATACGTAAAGGTAAAAGGTAAAATTCATCCATCGTTTAAATACAAGTTTTGCTTCAGGCATTCTTACAGATAGATTGATCAATTTTATGCAGTAATTTTTTTATTTTCAAAATATTTGATTTTTTAATTTTTTTTTTTTTTAAGTTTTAATAATTTTTTGACATTTTTTATTTGAATTTTTTTTATTTTAGATTTTTTATTTTAGATTTTTAAAAATTTTAATTTTTGAATTTTGATTTTTATAATTTTTAAATTTTAAAATTTTTAAAATTTTAAAATTTTCTATAGTTTGAATTTTCCAATTAGGAATACACCTTTGTATAATGAACGTACCAACAATGTCGACTTTGTGACTTTTGTGTTACTAAGACATGACGTCATAAGGGGGTCGACGCAATTCCATCAGATATGAATCATTAGGGTGTGTGGTCACCTTATGAGGAGAGATGACGTTACTTCAGGGCTGCGTCATCGGTCATTATCTGGTATGGACTTCCGGGGAAAGGGGGAAGATGGACGTGACCATATATGGAGCCGCATAAAACTGAACACATCCTACTACTTACGATGGAATCACGACTCACAAATAAAAGATGTTAATAATGAAATGTTTAGTGTTCATTGTATTATTACGATCCTACCTAAATAAAAAACAGTATCAGCCGTTTTACTAAGTTTTCATTTTCATTCAATATCGCGTTACATCTTGAGAATTATTTCCATGGGTGAACACTTTTTAAGAAAGTGCCCATGGAAATATCCAAAGGGCAAAACTCCCGGATGTTTGAAGATGAACATTAGAAAATAACTCTCAATTCCTGAGAAATAATGGAGAGGTTAAACAAAAGATGTATGTCACAAGTGTATTTTAACATATAATAACGGTGTACAAACTATGGCGTTATTGAATGTATGCAAAGAACTAAATTTTCAGAGAACTTATTGTTTGATAAAAGGGATTTTTTTACCTCGAGAAGCCGCATCACAAAAGACTTTTCGAGGTGTGCTAGATTACTGAAAAATAATCTCACTTCGTATCCGGAAAATTTAACCACATAGACGAAAATATCTCAGCTTCGAAACGATCCATCATACACATCCAAGTTTAGGATATGGGCAGAGGAATTTAGAAAAAGGCTACCATTGCCGTCTACCTGAAATGAATTGCGAATCTTGACCCAGTTACTAAGTAAAAATGTTAAACATTCAATTCAGAAGAGTCGCCAAGTTGGTTACTTACTCCTTATTCCTTATTCGTTACCTATTCGTTACTTATTCCTTATTTCTTATCGTTACTCATTCCTTATTCTCTATTCTTACTTATTCCTTATTCGTTACCTATTCGTTACTTATTCCTTGTATTTTATTCGTTACCTATTCGTTACTTATTCCTTATTCGTTACCTATTCGTTACTCATTCCTTATTTCTTATCGTTACTCATTCCTTATTCTCTATTCTTACTTTTTCCTTATTCTTTACCTATTCGTTACTTATTCCTTATTCCTTATCGTTACTCATTCCTTATTCTCTATTCTTACTTATTCCTTATTCGTTACCTATTCGTTACTTATTCCTTGTATCTTATTCGTTACCTATTCGTTACTTATTCCTTATTCCTTATTCGTTACTTAATCCTAATTCCTTATTCGTTACTTATTCCTTATTCCTTATTCGTTCCTTATTCGATTTTAATATGTTTCCCCCTTTTAATTCGTTTTTTATTACTTTCTTGTCTCTGGTGTTAGTTCATGGTTGGTAGAGGTGAAATTATCCTTTTAGCGCGAATGTACCTGTTTCTGCGCTCGACTGATACCCATTAACTTATTCGCTACTTATTTGCTCTTTATTCGATTTTTATACGTTGCACCTTTTTAATGCTATCTTTTATTTTCTCTTTTTGTCTCTGGTGATAGTTCTTTGGCTCGTAGAGTTGAAATTACCCTTTTAGCGCGTATATACCCGTCTCTGCGCTCGTCTAATCCCCTGTTACTTATTCGTTCCTTGTTCGCTTATCATGCGTTGCTTCTTTTTAATGATTTCTTTTTATTTCTTTTCTTGTCTCTTGTGTTAGTTCTTGATTGGTAGAGGTGAAGTTATCCTATTACGCGTTTGTACACGTTTCCGCGCTCGACTGATACTATGTTACTTATTCGTTCCTTATTCGCTTTAGATACGTTGCACCTTTTTCATGCTTTCTTTTCTTTTCTTTTCTTGTCTTGAGTGTTAGTTCATGGTTCGTAGAGTCGCATTTATCCTATAAGGGCGTATACACCCGTTCCCCATACGTTGCATCTTTTTAATGATTTACTTTTATTTGTGTGAGGTCTCTGGTGTTAATTCTAGTTTAGTGGATTTAAAATAACCCTGTTAGCACATATGTACGTCGATTTGCTGCTTATTTGTTCCTTATTCGTCTTTATACGTTGCACCTTTTTAATGCTTTATTTTCATGTCTCTGATGTTAGATCTAGTTTAGTGGAGTTTAAATAACCATGTTAGCGCATATGTACTAGTTTCTGCGCTCGACTGATACCCTGTTACTTATTCGCTACTTATTTGTTCCTTATTCGCTAACCGACTCGGTGGTCTTGTGATAGCGTGTTCGCCTCGAGAGCAGAAGGTCGTGGGTTCGAACCCCGGCCGGGTCAAACCAAAGACTTTAAAAATGATATTTGCTGCTTCTCCGTTAAGCACGCGGCATTAAGGAGTAAGAGCAGACTGGTCGGCTCGGAGTCAGAATAATGTGTACGGGTAAGGTGACATGTCTTCCTGTGGACTGTTACCTTCCGAACTAGCACGTTAAAAATCCGGCTCAGCGTGTCGGTCTTGTACAAAGCAGGGTTAATTTTCATATTACATTAACATGTTATATATGCACATTATTTTGCCGCTGGACGTTAAGCAGCAATCTATCATCATCATCATCCTTATTCGTGTTTTATACGTTGCACCTTCTAAAAGCTTTCTATTCTTTTTTTTTTCTTGTCCCTGGTGTAAGTTCTTGGTTCGCAGAGGTGAAATTACCTTTTTGGCGTATGTACCCGCTTAACTGATACCCTGTTACTTATTCGTTCCTTATTCACTTGTTATACGTTGTACCTTTTTAATGCTTTCTTTTCTTTTATTTTCTTGTCTCTAGTGATAGTTCATGGTTCGTAGAGTTGAACTATCCTATTAGAGCGTATATACCCGTCTCTGCGCTCGACTAATACCCTGTTACTTATTCGTTCCTTTTTCGCTTATTATGCTGTGCTTCTTTTTAATCATTTCTTTTTATTTCTTTTATTGTCTCTGGCGTTAGTTTTTGGTTGGTAGAGGTGAAATTACCCTATATGTGCAACGTATAAAAATAATTAAGGATCGAATAAGTAATATGATATCAGTCGAGCGCAGAAACGGTTACACAAGCGCTAATAGGGTAAAGTCAGATCTACGAATCAAGAACTAGCATTAGAACCGAGAAAATAAAGCATTAAAAATATTCGGCTTTGAGTGTTACTGATGAAGGTAAATCCAGAAAAGCGCTTTAGACGCATGAAATTTATAACAAGTTGTTTTCATCTGTTTTTAAAAAGATGCAAAGTATAAAAAACGAATAAGTAACCATTAAGTAACAGGGTATCAGTCGAGCGCGGAAACGTGTACATACGCGCTCATAGGGTAATTTCACACCTAACAACCAAAAAACTAACACCAGCGATATGAAAAGAGATAAAAAGAAATCATTAAAAAGAAGCAACGCATAATAAGCGAATAAGGAACGAATAAATAACAAGGTATTAATCGAGCAAAAAGACGGGTAAATACGCGCTGATAGGATAGTATCAACTCTACGAACCATGAACTAACACTAAAGACAAGAAAAGAAAGCATTAACAAGGTGCAACGCATAAAAAGCGAATTAGTAACAGGGGATCAGTCGAGTTGAAACGGGTACATACGCTCTAAAAAGTTATTTCGACTCTACGAACCATGAACTAACACCAAAGACAAGAAAAGAAAAGAAGAGAAAGCTTTTAACGAATAAATAACGATGAAGTAACAGGGTATCAGTTGAACGTGGAAACGGGTTCATTCGCGCCAAAAGTGTAATTCCACCTCTACGAATCAAGAACTAACACCAGAGACAAGAAAGGAACAGAACAAAAAACCTTTCATAATGTGTTACGTATAAAAAAAGTCTCCTTTAAGAGTGCACGCGGTTCTCTATGATTTTTGTTCGTAACCTTTATTTGTTTTCCTTAATGTAGAAAACGGAAACGAGAAATGTTTCAAAGAGATGTAGCAACCCGACCAAGGAGCAGAAAACAGCCCAAGGCCACCAATGGGTCTTCAACGAGCGGGGAAAATCCCGCACCCGGAGGCTCCTGAACAATAATGTATACTAGTTCAGCGAAATGGACTCAACAATAAACTCAGATACATACAAATGAACCCAAATTTAGAAAAAAAACACAAGACTAACAAATGATAGCGGTTCCAGACATGGGACAGGCGCATTAATGCGGAGGGGCTAAACATGTTAATCGATTTATGAGACTAGAACATGGGTAAACTAATGATGGGGACAAAATGTTAAAAGTGCAGTCAGCATTTTAATGTGTTTTTTAACATAGCTGTAACTGTTCTGTTTTATTGCAGGGCCATGTTCGAGCTAGTTGTTTGGTGCATTGCTGTTTCCAGTTTTCCAACATTCGCACAAAAAGAAGGTATGTATTTTACCTGTCTTTTTGTTTTTACGGTTAGGCATCATGGATGGTTTACATTTTTGTACCTTTTTGATAAATGTTCTGTTTGAATCAATTAGACATAGCTAGAAGGGAAATCGTCATTAAACTATAGCATGTACTTCAATAATTCTTTTTATTATCAATTGCAACATAGCTTTTGGTGTGGCTTTTCATTGATTGGTTCACATAAGTAAACATTCAATCGTTACATCAACTGACTGGGTTGTATTTACAATCGACATTAAAAATCATACGATGACTTAAGGTTTCCCAAAGCCTGTAAACGAATATAATTTGAATTGAAATTTGCTCTAGAAATCACACTATTTAATTTAGATTAAGTATAAATCGTTAGCTTTAAAATTATTTAGTCGAATCGATTAAAAAAATAAATGTATGTGTGAAACAAATCCTCTGTCCCTAAGTGTTTATAGACCTCAAGTACTTGTTGACTGGATTTCATTTCTTCTTTATTTATCCCCTTCATTTGTTATACATTTTCATTTAATATTAAAAGTCAAATAATTATACATGTTTCAACTAAAGTTACTTCTGAGGAAAAAAGCGTTACTGTTTTCAGAGAGAAACGTAATTGACAAACAAGATTGTTAAGAAAGAGAAACAGTTTCGGACAACGAACCCAGTCGACAAGTGCATGCTCCTGAAGAAGGACTTGGTCATGGAATATATGATGTATTTTGGTTATTGCGTCGTAGGGATGTGTCTTGTTGACGTACTCCAGATATTGTTTTATTATTTATATACGTGTTTGTATGATGCGTTTGAAATCAGAACTAATAAAAATCCAACTCGTCAAATTGTTACATTGTAGAAATGGATAATCGGAATTAAAACAAATTGAAAAAAAAAGAGACCTAAGTGTTTTTGAAAAAGGCAGATGCATTTCTTTCTCATTGAAATGAGAATAGATGTCGTTTTGCTATTTGCCTTTGGGATGCTGTCGTATGCCCTATACCTCCTTATCCATATCATATGTACAGCAATCAAAAGGTTTATTGCATGCAGTTTTGTAAAATGTTTAATAATTGCTACTGAAAATCATTAACAATTGCGAGCCTTTATTTCACACACCCTATCGACATACATTTCACACGATAACAATACAATTCACACGATACAAGCATATTTTGCTTTGAATGACACTTGACTATTCAGAAAATTGTACCGTCGGAGTGACTGCATAATTCAAATTTAGTTCCAGGCGAAAACATCTCTTGTTTATATCAAGATTCTGGGCTTTTAAAAAAAAACTTACGACTAACGTTGATCGTATTTGACTCTCAAATGTTAATAACGTAATAATGTTTTCTTCTCCACGGATATTTTGTGTTCGAAGATTATGTTATAGCTATTGATCAAGCAAGTCGGTATATAATCTGCACGACTCTGGTGACCATGCTTGACCCGGACGACGTTGGAGTTCGGGTTAATGGGTCATCTCAACCGTGCAGATTGAATGACATATACCGATATGATTGGTCAATAACTGTTTTAACACATGACGCCATCAATTTACATGAACGTTTTGGAAAAATTCGGACGACATTTAATCCACGGCTCCTGTGAAAGTTTTCTTGTAGGGTAAAGAAAGGGGGAAATAAGTATTTAGCTAGGAAAAGGTTGATAACTTTTAAATTAGAACTTTTTTGATATTCAGGCTTTTTCTTAACAGTATTTGGAGAATTATGTTTTAATGGCAGATCATTGATTGTTTCTGTTAGATTTATTCACAATTTTTCTATAAATTTGTGACGATCAAATCAAATCCCATGGCATATCAAAAAGTCAAAATTAACTATTGCCGGCTGGCCAAACTAAGAGATTATCCACGTGGGCCATGATACCAGAGGTAGAGGTAGGTATTGTCTTTAAAATGGCCTGTAGCACTTATGCCCTTAACTCGTACGAGTTTGTCAGCAAAGATTAGGTGGAGTACCCCGGTATATCACAAAGTCAAAATTAACTACTGCCTAAAACTTTTCTTCCTCCTCCTTTTTCGTCCTTCTGAGGGGTATTCATTGGAGCACTTTTTTCGCACCTATCTCATACGGTGGAATGTCTACGTAGTTTCTGTCTATAATTTAGATGCAGTGTCTGAAATTAAACTAGTATTACAATCATCAAAAAACTTTCTGTACTTCTCCATCTGTTGTATACTCTGTAGAAGTAATCTAATTTTCATATTTTCTTTCCATTTGATTTTGTGCTGGTGAGATCAATGGTGACAAACCCATGTAGCTCGGACAAATACCGAAAATTGCAAAAGCTGACTAAACTCTCCTCTCGGTATTGCACTACAGTGGTTTCGATAAATATGATGTAGATTAATTTTGTCTTGATCGAAGAGACAAATAAAGTTGGAGTTTTCTCGAATGATCTGGAGGGTTAGTTTGAAATAATTTTGTGAGAGATATACGGAGCCGACATTGTTATGCCGTCCACAAACATAGTAAAAGAGAGGCGAAAGATACCAGAGGGACATTCAAACTCATAAGTCGAAAATAAACTGATAACGCCATGGCTAAAAAAGAAAAAAGACAAACAAGTTCTAATGATAAATATTGTTTAAGATTTCCATAATGGAGCGCATACTTATTTTATGTTGGTATTAGTTTGCCAACCTCATTAATCTCAACATGTTCTGGTGCTAGTGAATAGTCATTATGTGTGTCATGAAGTTTTTTTGGATATTAAAAATCGCATTCAACCATGTATTCATAATTATTATCATCTGGACGGCTTAACATCAGGATCTACCCAATCAAAATCTCCTTTAAGTAAAGGTTGTGCCATAGCCTGTTCATAAAAATTGTAATTAGAATCTAAATAAGATGAGCATTTAGTTATTTGTGTTTAATCATTATCAACCATATATGAATTATAAGCTTTATCATGTCATCATGGCAACTCCTGCTCTAGCGGCTTTTTCAAACATACATAATAGCCAACACTGCTGTTGGGTCAAGACCTTTGTCTCCAATTTAGGATCACATGTATCAACGCATGGATATAACACTTGTTGGTGTCGACACTGTGTAAGTCACTTTACCAAACAGGAAATCTTGAAAAAACACAGCAAGTACTGCAGTCAGAATTACCAGAGGAAGGTACATATATTAAATGTGTAAATAACAAACGCACGCTGAGAGTTCCATTGCAACCAAATTCATCAGGGCCTTATACAATTGCTTGAGAATGAAAAATGAAGACTATGTATCTTTCGATGATTCAAGTGTAACATTGTAATATTGTAGAATTTAAAAAATAATAAAGTTCACGACCATGACCATTTAACATGATAAATATCGCGATGCAGCTCACAGGAAATGCAATGAGGAATATCAACTTTTAAAAGTCATTCAATTCAATTTCACAGTTTGAGCGATATATTTGCAACAATAGATTGGAAGAAACACAACTACCAGCATAAGAAGATTTTTATAATAAATCAAATGGTGTGCATATAAGTGGTAAAGATTATGCATATTCTCAAATAGTATTTTTCAAAATATCAATTGGATTACGTGATATATCGGGTACCTACCAACCCTATGCTGACAAACTCGTACGGATCTAGGATATAATTTTTGCTTTAAGCCATGCCACCCTTTATCTAATATATCAAGGATCACGTTTAGAATCTCTTAGTTTAGACAGCCGGCAATATTAAACTTAGACTATGTGACATACCGAGTACCCCCACCATATGCTGATAAACTCTTACGGGTCTAGGGTAAAAGTGCTATGGGCCTTTTCAGAGGCCTTTTCAGAGGCCATGGATACCTCTACCTCTAGTCAATGGCCAACGTTAAGAATCTCTTAGTCTGGCAAGCCTGCAATAGTAATAGTTTGACTATGTGATATACCAAGTACCCCTACCTTATGCTGGCAAACTCGTATTGGTCTAGGGCATAAGTGCTCCTGGATTCTTTAGAGGCCATGCCTACCTACGTGGAGAATTTGTTTGGCCAGCCGACAATAGTAAAGTTACACTATGTGACATACTGGATACCCCCTTCCCCCTTATGCTGACAAACTCGTGCGGTTCTAGGGCATAAGTGCTATTTTAGAGGCCATGCCTATCTCTGACTGGCAATAGCCTGGTAATGTTGAATTGAAAGACTGATTGATCTCCGTAGTTTTGAAAAATGTACGTGTAATGTATATTTGTTATATCATTAATGAGAAATATTTAAACACTTCGAGAAGTCAAAGATAATTATTTATAAGAACCGTATCTATATGGATTGTTTGAGTGAATGTCCCATTTTGAAGAAGCATATGCATATTTCACCGCTTTTGTTCAATTTCTTTATTTACAGTAATCGCTAAAATCTATAGTTAATCGTTCTTTTAATTATTGTTTTTTTTTCAGTTTACATTATTTCCCTAATCACATAATTTTAATGAATCGTTTCTTGGTTCTATGTGTATGGAGCGTTAACCTTTTTATTTAATTTCATTCTTAATACGGACCTTGCAGAAGACACCTATGGATTTAAGATTTTATATTGCTATAAATTCATCTTGGATATTTACGGCAAAAAGTTATTTTATTGTCATAATCAATTGATTACCCACACCACTTCATCGAACGCGGTATCATCTCATGAATGTTATTGAAGGCAAGCCCAATGAATATTAACGCCGGCTAACTTCACACTAGTGGAATGAGAAGCACTTTATATTTCATAATTCGAAACGGCAAGGTGTATACAAAGTTATTAATTGATCAACTACGCCGTAGTGGTGGATTCAAGGGGAAATGGGGAGGGGGCGAAGAGGTACGCCCTCTTTGATTGGAAAAATATATTATGTTTAGTCTTAAAATCGTAAAACTTTTTTTATGGAATTACGCCCCTGTACCTTTGAAAAATCCTGGATCCGCCCCTAAAGATAAGAGTACATTTAAATGCAGTTAATCTAAATTATAGCACAATGAGAACAAAGAGAGCTTGCCTATGTCATGTGTTAATCAATAATATAACCTCTGAACATTTATTGTTCTTACAGTTAGAGTTGTTGCAGAACTAAAGGATTTAGATACGTATAGGTGTCGGAGTATCCATATACGTACGATAAAGTTAAAATGAGTCTCTATTTTTCTGACTCCGATGAATCAATCAAATGTACAGATTAATTCAAACAGTGGTACACTACCAGGAATTTATACAGCGTTTACATGTAATTTAAATGCCACTACAAATACAGTACTGGTATAAAAAGTCATCAATCAGTACATTTCTTACTCATATGTATTCAGTACAATTAATTGTATGTATGTTTTCAGTAATAAAGAGATAAAGTTGTTTTCAGTACTGAAAATTTCAGTCATTTTCCAGTACTGAAAATTTCAGTCATTTTTCAGTACTGAAAATTTCAGTTTTCAGTACTGAAATTTCAGTCGTTTTTCAGTACTGAGAATTTCAGTCGTTTTTCAGTACAGAAAATTTCAGTCGTTTTTCAGTACTGAAAATTTAAGTCATCTTTCAGTACTGAAAATTTCAGTCATTTTTGAGTACTGCAGAATGCAGTCATTTTTCAGTACTGTAAAGTTTAGTAGTTTTTCAGTTCTGAACATTTCAATCAATTTTCAGTACTGAAAATTAAATTCATATTTTATACCTAATCGAAAAGCTATCTAAGTTCTATACTATTGCAAGATGGTTTTTGATAAGTATTCTTTCATTTACCTTCCCATTTTGCTTTGAAGGTTCTTTCGATTAACCACATGCTTACGCTGCATTTTTTATATATCTTATTGACCTTGTTTATATCTTGTTTCATTTTTTGCTGCTGCTTTAATGCCAAAATTGAATATTCAGATAGACGTTTCAGCTAGAACCGATGTGTCTCCTAAAGGTAAGGAGCGTTACACTAACAGAGATTTGGAAGCCTTTTATAGGTTTCCATGCAGTATGTAATTTTCTCATTGTTAATGTGTGTGAAAAGCAGATTTTCAGCAATGTCATTTAGAGGTCACAATGACACAGTCTTTAACAGTTGGTAGTCCATACCATGCCATAAGCTGTGAATTGCATCGACAAAAATTTAAAAAGTAATACTATTCTGATGTGCAACACAATGTCAAAATATCACTTAGTAAACTAAATGCTAAACTACACAAATACATACCAATGGCACTATGGTCTTTTCTGACTTGGGACAGACTCATATAAATGTGGCGGACTTAAGACAGTTTTCCTGACCTCAAACGTAAAATACATTATGGTTACTGGTTATCCTTGTTCTTTGGTTGAAAGATTGCAATCATGCCACATGTCCTTGTTTTTCATATTACCACATTAAACTATAGATTATACAGTAGTCCATATTAAAACTGTTACCGTTTAAGCATCAACCAGTGGTCATTATGATTAGACGGTGTACTTGTTTGGACCACTTAAACTTCAAATCAAGTCTTAAATGTAAAGTTCATATATTTCCTTAATAGATACAAAGTTTTTTTTCTGGTACATTGACTATTTTGTATGGTTATATTTTCAAAGTTACTTTCAAGAAAGTACACACCTTTCAATGTCTCTTGGCCCAGTTTAACCAATTTTAGGATAACTCATTTAAAGTGACACTCGCAGACATTGTCCTTTAACATTGTAATGTCTAATACTTGCAGGGTATTTTCATGGAGTATATTCTGCAGACGATACCCATGTTGGCTCCATATCAATACAGATGAAGTTTTCATGATATTTTTTATGATTCGTGAAATTAAGCATGCAAGGACAGCTTGACAAATTAAAAAAAATTGAGCACAAAATAATTAAATCAGATTTGATTTATTTTGATATTCTAAAATACGTTTATTTTTGGCAGAAATTACAAAAATAATTATTATCTGGTTTGACTGAAACACTGATTTAAGATTTAAATTGTACACAAAATATTATAAAACATTTTACGTCCCACCCTTTGATTGGAAAGCATATCATGTTTTAGCATAAAATCGACAAAAACTGTTTTTAGTCTCGCTACACCCGCTGATTTTTTTTAAAAATTTTAATGAATTACACCCCTTTCAAAATCCAGGAACCGCCCCTAAAAGGTAAGAGTACTTTTGAACTGTGCAGTATATCTGAGGTAGTTAATGCACACTTTTGCTGTGCATTATCCAGATTATAGCACAGTAAGAACAAAGAGATTTTACCCATGTCATGTGTTAACCAGAGGTTATTGTACAGTATGTAGGCATCAAGACTATGCAAGGTCCTAACTGTCCACATTGAGGAAAGTTGTATAACAAGTACCAACATGATTAAATATATAAGAAAACATTAATCCAAATAGTCCAACAACAATTTGTTTCAATTTTTTATTGCTCTCTTTCCTCCCTCCTCAAAAGTCCTTGGTAGAGAGAAAGTCGTATCTCTTTTTCCTTCCCCTCAATCTCCGTGTGCATATCTTCTACCTTTCTCCAAAAGGTTCCTTTTGGAGGATCTTCTCTATGAAGAAACCTCTATAAAATTAAAAACCAATTGTTCAGAGAACAATTGAAGGTCTTTCCACTTCTTACGATTCATTTAGATATGAAAATTTTAAACTACGGTTTAAAATGTCATATACAGTGTCAAATGATACCTTAATGTACGCTGATTCCAAAAATATATGGTTTCTAAACAATTTTGTTGAAATAAGGGAGATCATTTGTTACTTCCGGTCTGAAAAATGTCACTTCCGGTATTATTTGATAGTTTACTTGACACTGATTCCAAAAATATATGGTTCTATATACTTTTACATCAAATAAGTACAAAGCTACTTCCGGTTTACACAAAGTCATTTTCGGTCGGATTTTCAAGGTCATGTAAATTGCAACCTGATGAAAAAAGTACCATGGCTTTATCGTGTTTAAATATGAAGTTAAAGCAAAGGTCTAAATCTAGAACGTCAAATTCAACTTTGACCTTGAGCTCAATTTCAAGGTCATAAACCAAGGACCTTAAATCAAATTACCCTAGGTCTTTATTATACTTGGTAAATGAGTTATACCACCATACATGTAATTTTAAATATAAAAAGGGAGAAAACTCCCATCTACGGTCAACGTACCTTTGTAATCAAAATTTACGTGTTATGACATGTCGCAACTATCAATTTAGTAAAAATAATTTGTTGATATGTTATACGGTTTTTGAAAAGAAGTGAAAATAAGCCAAAATGAAAATTTAGAAATGACCTTGACCTTTGACCTTGACCTAATTTTCATTTTTTTGGACCAAGGATCTCAAATTCAAAGACCCTAGGTCTCTATCACTTATGGTTTACCAGTTAAAAATGCATATCACTTATATCAAATGCATAAGGGGTCATAACTCTCACATAGAGTCTCCGGATAGCTTCGGTTCAAATAGCCACCCTAATCCTGAAGACGTAACGAGCAATTTGGTAAAATAAATTTGTCGTAAACTTTTATGGTTGGGAAGGAGTAGTGGCCACAAGAAAAACAGTGTTTGGGGAGATAACTTTTACCACGTAAAGTGTTCAGTTAAGCAGTGTTAGTTTCAAAAGAGTATAAACTGTACGATATCATATTTCAAATATATAAGCGACATCTTATAAAACAAGAACCCAACGAATGAAAAAAATTAGGCGGAAGAATAAAAAAAATAATTAAAAACCAATTGTTCAGAGAACAATTGAAGGTCTTTCCACTTCTTACGATTCATTTTGATATGAAAATATCAAAATTCGGTTTAAAATGTCATTCTCAGCATCAAATGATAGCTTATTGTACGCTGATTCCAAAAATATAAGGTTTCTATACATTTTTTTTTTAAATAAGGGAGATAATTTGTTACTTCCGGTTTGAAAAATGTTACCAACGGTATAATTTGAATGTTTACTTGACACTGATTCAAAAAATATATGGTTCTATATACTTTTATATTAAATTAGTACAAAAAATAGCTACTTCCGGTTTACACAAGGTCACTTCCTGTTGGATTTTTCAAGGTCAAATGGCTTGCAACCTAATGCAAAAAGTCCCATGGCTTTGTCATGTATACATATGAGGTAAAAGCAAAGGTCAAAATCTAGAACGTCAAATTTACCTATGACCTTGAGCTAAATTTCAAGGTCATAAACCAAGGACCTCAAATCAAAAGACCCTAGGTCTTAGTTTTATATGGTTAATGAGTTATATCACAATACGCGTATTTTTAAATACAAGAGGGGAGAAAACTCTAATTTAATGTTAGCGCACCCTTTAAACCAAAATATATGTGTTACGACATGTCGCAACTACCAATTTAGTAATAATATGTTGTCGATATCTGATACGATTTTTCAAAAGAAGTGAAAATAAGCCAAAATCAAAATTTAGAATATGACCTTGACCTTTGACCTTGACCAAATTTTCTTTTTTTTTGGACCAAGGACCTCAAATCAAAAGACCCTAGGTCTCTATCACTTATGGTTTACCAGTTAGAAATGCATATCACTTATATCAAATGGATAAAGGGAAATAACCCTCATATGGAGTCTCCGGAAAGCTTCGGTCCAAATAAATATCCTAATCCTGAAGATGTGACGAGCAATTTGGTAAAATAAATTTGTCGTAATCTTTTACGGTTGGGAAGGAGTAGTGGTCACAAGAAAAACAGTGTTTGGGGAGATAATTCTTACAACGTAAAGTGTTCGGTTTAGCAGTTGTCAATTTTTAAAGCGTATAAACTATACAATATAATATTCCAAATATCTAAGCGATATCTTATGAAACAACAATACTACGCAAGAAGAAAAATTAGGCGGAAGAAAAAAAAAAATTAAAAACCAATTGTTCAAAGAACAATTGAAGGTGTTTCCACCAGTGAAGATCTATTTTGATATTAAAATATTAAAAAAATCAGTTTAAAATGTCAGTTCCTATGGCTTTATGATGTATAAATATGAATTTAAAGCAAAGGTTAAAATCTAGAACGTCCTATTAACCTATGACCTTGACCTCAATTTCAAGGTCACAAACCAAGGACCTCAAATCACAAGACCCTAGGTCTTTAATATGTTTGGTAATGGAGTTATACCATTTAACACATAATTCTAAGTATAAGATGGGCGAAAACTCCCATTTATGGTCTACGCACCCTTTCAACCAAAATATACCTGTAACGACATGTCGCAACTAACAATTTAGTAAAAATAATTTGTCGATATCTTTTACAGTTTTTGAAAATAAGTGAAAATATGCCAAAATCAAAATTTAGAATATGACCTTGACCTTTGACCTTGACCTAATTTTTTTTTTTGGACCAAGGACCTCAAATCCAAAGACCCTAGGCCAATATCACTTATGGTTTACCAGTTAGAAATACAAATCACTTATATCAAATACATAAGGGGGAATAACTCTCATATGGAGTCTCGGAATAGCTTCGGTCAAATTAAAATCCTAATCCTGAAGATGTAACGAGCAATTTGGTAAAATAAATTTGTCGTAATCTTTTACGGTTGCGAAGGAGTAGTGGCCAAAACAAAATCAGTGTTTGGGGAGATAACTCTTACAACGTAAAGTATTTGGTTACGCAGTTGTCAGTTTTAAAAGCGTATAAACTATACGATATCATATTCCAAATATCTAAGCGACATCTTTTGAAACATCAATACTACGCAAGATTAAAATTAGGCGGAAGAAAAAAAAAATAATAATAATAATTAAAAACCAATTGTTCAGAGAACAATTGAAGGTCTTTCCACTTGTAAAGATCTATTTTGATACAAAAATAATAAAATTCGTTTTAACATGTCATTTCCAGCGTCAAATGATAGCTTTTTGTACGCTGATTCCAAAAATATGAGATTTATATACAAACAAAATTAAATAAAGGAGATAATTTGTTACTTCCGGTTTGAAAAAATTTACTTCCGGTATTATTTGAATGTTTACTTGACACTGATTCCAAAAATATATGGTTCTATATACTTTTATATTAAATAAATACAAAAAATAGCTACTTCCGGTTTACATAAGGCCACTTCCGGTTGGCTTTCTAAGGTCAAGTGGCTTGCAACCTAATACAAAAAGTTCCATGGCTTTATCATATATACATATGAGGTAACAGCAAAGGTCATAATCTAGAACGTCAAAATAACATATGACCTTGAGCTCAATTTGAAGGTCATAAACCAAGGACCTCAAATCAAAAGACCTTAGGTCTTAATTATATATGGTTAATGAGTTATATCACCATAAGAGTATTTTCAAATACAAGAGGGGAGAAAACTCTAATTTAATGTTAGCGTACCCTTTAAACCAAAATGTATGTGCTACGACATGTCGCAACTAACAATTTAACAAAATATGTTGTCGATATCTTATACGGTTTTTGAAAAGAAGTGAAAATAATCCAAAATCAAAATTTATAATATGACCTTGACCTTTGACCTTGACCTAATTTTATTTTTTTTGTACCAAGGACCTCAAATCAAAAGACCCTAGGTCTCTATCACTTTTAGTTTACCAGTTTCACATACATATCACTTATATCAAATGCATAAGGGGAAATAACTCTCATATGGAATCTCATTACGGCTTCGGTCAAAATTAAAATCCTAATCCTGAAGATGTAACGAGCAATTTGGTAAAATAAATTTGTCGTAATCTTTTACAGTTGCGAAGGAGTAGTGGCCACAAGAAAAACAGTGTTTGGGGAGATAACTCTTACAACGTAAAGTATTTGGTTACGCAGTTGTCAGTTTTAAAAGCGTATAAACAATACGATATCATACTCCAAATATCTAAGCGACATCTTTTGAAACATCAATACTACGCAAGAAAAAATTAGGCGGAAGAAAAAAAAAATAATAATGAAAACCAATTGTTCAGAGAACAATTGAAGGGCTTTCCACCCATAAAGATCTGTTTTGATATGAAAATATTAAAATTCGGTTTGAAATGTCAATTTCAGCGTCAAATGATAGCTTATTGTACGCTGATTCCAAAAATATATAGTTTCTAGACATTTTTTTTTAAAGGGAGATAATTTGTTACTTCCGGTTTGAAAAATGTTACTTCCGGTATAATTTGAATGTTTACTTGACACTGATTCCAAAAATATATGGTTCTATATACTTTTATATTAAATAAGTACAAAAAATAGCTACTTCCGGTTTACACAAGGTCACTTCCGGTTGGATTTTTCAAGGTCAAATGGCTTGCAACCTAATGCAAAAAGTCCCATGGCTTTATCATGTATACATATGAGGTAAAAGCAAATGTCAAAATCTAGAACGTCAAACTTACCTATGACCTTGAGCTCAATTTCAAGGTCATAAACCAAGGACCTCAAATCAAAAGACCCTAGGTCTTAGTTATATATGGTTATTGAGTTATATCACCATACGCATATTTTTAAATACAAGGGGAGAAAACTCTAATTTAATGTTAGTGCACCCTTTAAACCAAAATGTATGTGTTACGACATGTCGCAACTAACAATTTAGTAATAATATGTTGTCGATATCTTATACTGTTTTTGAAAAGAAGTGAAAATAAGCCAAAATCAAAATTTAGAATATGACCTTGACCTTTGACCTTGACCAAATTTTCTTTTTTTTGGACCAAGGACCTCAAATCCAAAGACCCTAAGCCAATATCACTTATGGTTTAACAGTTAGAAATACAAATCACTTATATCAAACACATAAGGGGGAATAACTCTCATATGGAGTCTCCGAATAGCTTCGGTCAAAATTAAAATCCTAATCCTGAAGATGTATCGAGCAATTTGGTAAAATAAATTTTTCGTAATCTTTTACGGTTGCGAAGGAGTAGTGGCCACAAGAAGAACAGTGTTTGGGGAGATAACTCTTACAACGTAAAGTATTTGGTTACGCAGTTGTCAGTTTTAAAAGCGTATAAACTATACGATATCATATTCCAAATATCTAAGCAACATCTTTTGAAACATCAATACTACGCAAGAAAAAATTAGGCGGAAGAAAAAAAAAATTAAAACCAATTGTTCAGAGAACAATTGAAGGTCTTTCCACCCATAAAGATCTATTTTGATATGAAAATATTAAAATTCGGTTTAAAATGTCATTTCCAGCGTCAAATGATAGCTTATTGTATGCTGATTCCAAAAATATATAGCTTCTAGACATTTTTTTTTTAAATAAGGAGATAATTTGTTACTTCCGGTTTGAAAATGTTACTTCCGGTATAATTTGAATGTTTACTTGACACTGATTCCAAAATATATGGTTCTATATACTTTTATATTAAATAAGTACAAAAATAGCTACTTCCGGTTTACACAAGGTCACTTCCAGTTGGATTTTCAAGGTCAAATGGCTTGCAACCTAATGCAAAAGTCCCATGGCTTTATTATGTATACATATGAGGTAAAAGCAAAGGTCAAAATCTAGAACGTCAAACTTACCTATGACCTTGAGCTCAATTTCAAAGTCATAAACCAAGGACCTCAAATCAAAAGACCCTAGGTCTTAGTTATAAATGGTTAATGAGTTATATCACCATACGCATATTTTTAAATACAAGAGGGGAGAAAACTTTAATGTTAGCGCACCCTTTAAACCAAAATGTATGTGTTACGACATGTCGCAACTAACAATTTAGTAATAATATGTTGTCGATATCTTATACGATTTTTGAAAAGAAGTGAAAATAAGCCAAAATCAAAATTTAGAATATGACCTTGACCTTTGACCTTGACCAAATTTTCTTTTTTTTGGACCAAGGACCTCAAATCCAAAGACCCTAGGCCAATATCACTTATGGTTTACCAGTTAGAAATACAAATCACTTATATCAAACACATAAGGGGGAATAACTCTCATATGGAGTCTCCAAATAGCTTCGGTCAAAATTAAAATCCTAATCCTGAAGATGTAATGAGCAATTTGGTAAAATAAATTTGTCGTAATCTTTTATGGTTGCGAAGGAGTAGTGGCCACAAGAAAAACAGTGTTTGGGGAGATAACTCTTACAACGTAAAGTATTTGGTTACGCAGTTGTCAGTTTTAAAAGCGTATAAACTATAAGATATCATATTCCAAATATCTAAGCGACATCTTTTGAAACATCAATACTACGCAAGAAAAAAATTAGGCAGAAGAAAAAAAAAAAAAAAAAAAAATTAAAAACCAATTGTTCAGAGAACAATTGAAGGTCTTTCCACTCGTAAAGATCTATTTTGATATGAAAATAATAAAATTCGTTTTAACATGTCATTTCCAGCGTCAAATGATACCTTTTGTACGCTGATTCCAAAAATATGAGGTTTATATACAAAAAATTAAATAAGGAGATAATTTGTTACTTCCGGTTTGAAAAAATTTACTTCCGGTATTATTTGAATGTTTACTTGACACTGATTCCAAAAATATATGGTTCTATATACTTTTATATTAAATAAATACAAAAAATAGCTACTTCCGGTTTACATAAGGTCACTTCCGGTTGGCTTTCTAAGGTCAAGTGGTTTGCAACCTAATACAAAAAGTCCCATGTCTTTATCATATATACATATGAGGGTAACAGCAAAGGTCATAATCTAGAACGTCAAAATAACATATGACCTTGAGCTCAATTTCAAGGTCATAAACCAAGGACCTCAAATCAAAAGACCCTAGGTCTTAATTATATATGGTTAATGAGTTATATCACCATAAGAGTATTTTCAAATACAAGAGGGGAGAAAACTCTAATTTAATGTTAGCGTAACCTTTAAACCAAAATGTATGTGTTACGACATGTCGCAACTAACAATTTAATAAAATATGTTGTCAATATCTTATACGGTTTTTGAAAAGAAGTGAAAATAAGCCAAAATCAAAATTTAGAATATGACCTTGACCTTTGACTTTGACCAAATTTTCTTTTTTTTGGACCAAGGACCTCAAATCAAAAGAATCTAAGTCTCTATCACTTATGGTTTACCAGTTAGAAATGCATATCACTTATATCAAATGCATAAGGGGAAATAACTCTCATATGGAGTCTCCGGAACGCTTCGGTGAAAACCAAACTCAACATCCTGAAGATATAGCGAGCAATTTGGTAAAATAAATTTGTCGTAATCTTTTACGGTTGCGAAGGAGTAGTGGCCACAAGAAAAACAGTGTTTGGGGAGATAACTCTTACAACGTAAAGTATTTGGTTACGCAGTTGTCAGTTTTAAAAGCGTATAAACTGTTCGATATGATATACCAAATATCTAAGCGACATCTTATGAAACAACAATACTACGCAAGAAAAAAATTAGGCGGAAGAAAAAAAAAAAAATAATAATCAGAACAAAATCAATAGGTCTTTCCACGGAAAAGTGGAAAGACCTAATAATCAGAACAAAATCAAAAGGTCTTTCCACGGAAAGGTGGAAAGACCTAATAATAATAATAATCAGAACAAAATAAATAGGTCTTTCCACGGAAAGGTGGAAAGACCTAATAATCAGAACAAAATCAATAGGTCTTTCCACGGAAAAGTGGAAAGACCTAATAAATGAATATAAGAATTGATTTAATTCCTACGTATACTAAAACCAAATCAATTTTCCGGCATAACATTTTAATAATGATATATAAACTGTAAAAGAATTTTGTAAATGTTTGAATAGATTTGTTATCAAAATATATGATTTAATCATTAGACAGTCATTTCAAGACTGCGTTAAATGAAATCCAAAAATGGCGGCATAAACAGGCATATCCAACACAATGTGAAATTGACATATCGTAAGGTCGGACTAAAGGAACATTCCCATCTCAAAATGAATAATTAACAATTGGGAATGAAATATAATTTCTTTTGTAGTACCACACAAGAGTGACTTGGAAATAGAAATATGGCCACTTCAGACTTCTGATTGGCCTAGCCTAAGTTAGGCGTCCGTTTGGCTGGGCGGGATGTACTTGTAAGTACGCAGACATGCACGTCCGGGCAGAATGGGGACTTTAAATCCAATGCCTCGTTCAGAACCCTGAAAACAACTCTTTGAGACGACTCACAAGACAACATTTCAGTTAATATCAACTATATCCTCATTTTCCGGTGGAACTCTTAATTTTCAAGTCTATTACAGTACATAACTATATTTGCTTTTGTCCGGAATATGCTTGAAATATTTGCCACTTGACATTAAGCAAACTATCAATCAATCGATATTTGGTGTAAATTTTAGTATCGCGTCTGTCTTAAGTAACAGAAATAATCATTAAAGAAAAGTCATTTTTGTTTGTTAATATAAACAAGAAGATTTTGTATGAATGCCAATGAGACAACTCTTTGCTGGAGACCAAATCACACAGAAATCAACAACTATAGGACACCGTACGGTCTTCAACAATGAGCAAAGCCCATACCGCATAGTCAGCTTTAAAAGACCCCGAAATAACAAATGTAAATTAATTCAAACGAGAAAACAAACGGCCTAATTAATGTACAAAAAAATAACATAAAACAAATATGTAACACAACACAAAACGACAACAACTGAATTACAGGCTCCTGACTTGGGACAGGCACATACATACAGAATGTGGCGTACATTTTATATATGATTGATTTTGTTACTGGATGTAGTGTTTTTTTTTTTTTGAATGAAAAAGTCTTCTTATTTACCATTATCAGCACCATTTTTTTCTGTACTCAACCACTTCTTTGATGTTGATGCATCAGTGTAGTTGCCAAAAATAATTCTTAATTGTTTTTCCTTTGATTGGTCCATAGTTGCTCTTAGCTACAATACGAAATTTCAAATTGATCATGTGACAGCATGCAGTATGGAAGCAAAGCTAACTAGTGAATACATAACAGATTTAGCACTAAACAGTCAAATGAACTTCTACGTTTTTTCTTCTTCTTCAGTTCGAGTAGATGCAGGTGAATGGAATTTTCTTGAAGTTGATGCGAACTTCAAGTTTTGCTTAATCTTAGCTCAATTTTAGCCTTTATTGTTAAGTGCTAATTAAATTTAGTTTCAGTTGACTCGGATAATATTCAAAACATACATCATTTGGTTTTGTGTGTTTTTTATTTTTATTTTATAGATATAAGAAGATGTGGTATGAGTGCCAATGAGACAACTCTCCATCCAAGTCAAAATTTATAAAAGAAAACCATTATAGTTCAAAGTACGGTCTTCAACACGGAGCCTTGGCTCACACCGAATAACAAGGTATAAAGGGCCCCAAAACATTACTAGTGTAAAACCATTCAAACGGGAAAACCAACGGTCTAATCTATATAAAAAACGAGAAACGAGAAACACTTATGAACCACATCAACAAAGGACAACTACTGAACATCAGATTCCTGACTTAGGACAGGTGCAAACAATTGCAGCGGGTTTAAACGTTTTAATGATACCAAACCTTCACCCTTATCTGAAACAATAGTGTAACATCACAACATAGAAAGACACACTCTAAAATATCAATTGAAATGGCTTAACTCAATCAAACGACATATTAACACCAGTGAACATACACTGAACAAATAAATTTGATCTAGTTCATTTATATGTTTTGGAGTTTAGTGCGATGTCCATTTTCACTGAGCTAGTACACATTATTGTTTAGGGACCAGCTGTAGACCGCCTCTGTGTTGAAGGCCCGTCGATGGCTTTGGGCTGTTTTCTGCTCTTTTGTCGGGTTGTTGTCTCTTTGACACAATGCCCATCTCCATTCACAATTTTATCATGTTAGTAGATAGGTATTAAAAAAGATATGGTTTGGTTTATTCAATTTTGTTGCACATATCAGATGTGTATTATTCGTGACTTGTAGGATAGTAACATAACCTAGTTTAATTTAAACTACAATTACCGTTCTATAAATGGCTGGCCTGTATTCAGTGGAAAAATTTCTTTTTACGAAAGATAAAGCTGTCTTAATTTCAGACAATTTAGCTTGCCTGCCCATTTCCTCGTGAACTAATTCACTAACTTCAGTCTACAATAAGAAAAGAAAGTTTTCCTCCTTATATTAAACAAGATTGCACACGCTGAGATATCTCGCCTTTCTTACTGACCATTGATTTTATGTTGATAGTCCTTAATATAAAGCTTTAATTACTACAACTATCACATAAACTTAACATGATCCAAGAAAATGAGGTCAAGGTCAGATAAACCAAACTGGAAATACATGTACAGTTTACAATAATTTCATACACCAAATTTGCTTTGAATATAGCTGATCTTTTGCACATCGTGTCTAAGAAACAAACTTTAACAAGGAAAATTTAACATTGATCAATGAACCATGAAATTGATGTCAAGGTCAGATGAACCCTGCCAGACAGACATGTACACGTTATATTCATTACATGCTTTAAATATAGTTGACCTATTGCATATAGTATCTGAGAAACAAACATAACAAGAAAAATTTAAGATTGACCACTGAGGTCATGGTCAGAAGATTATTGCCAGATAGACATATACACCTTAAAATCATTTCATACACCAAAAATAGTTGACCTATTGCTTTTAGCATACAGAAATACAGACCAAAAACATTTTTTTTAATATTGAGCAAAGAACCGTAAAAATGAGGTCAAGGTCAAATAAAACATGTCAGACTGACATGAATATCGTAAAATATTTTTATACACCAAATATCGTATACCTAATGCATATATTATTGGAAAAACAGACAAAAACATAAAAACTTAACTTAAACCACTGAACCATGAAAATGAGGTCAAGGTCACATGACACATGGCAGTTAAACATGCACACCTTACAATCATTCCATACACCAAATATGGTAGACCTATGCTCATAGTATCTGAGATATGGACTTGACCACGAAAACTTAACCTTCTTCATTGATCCTTGAAATGAGGTCGAGGTCAAGTGAAAACTGTCTGACAGGCATGAGGACCTTGCAAGGTACGCACATACTAAATATAGTTATCCTATTACTCATAATAAGAGAGAAATTAAGAATACTAAAACTCTTATCTTTCTCAAGTAGTCACTGAACCATGAAAATGAAGCCAAAGACATTGGACATATGAAAAACGGAAGCTTCCTAAAATATGGCATTTATATACAAAGTATAAAGGATCCAGGTCTTTTACCTTCCTATACATTAAGCTTTTTAGATGTTTTTTAGCGCCGCCCCTGCCGGATCTATATCCCTATGTCGAGCTTTCTGCGAAAGAAGTCGCATGCTCGACAATAACCATTTTCTATATTTTGTACTAATATTTCAAACATACATAATAAATCAACAGAAGTCATTTTTTGAAATTTAAATTTGTATTGCGTGATGTATATATCAACGAAGTCATACTTGAAGTACCAACAGTTCCCTTTCTTTTCCCTTCTTATATAGTCCTTTTTACATCATGAATGAGGACTGTAAACGTAATTTAAAAACGAAAAGCGGTCAGCTTTTTAGTCAAAGAACCAAAAAATCGTAAACCTCAATACATCAGTTGGAAGCACATTATCAAATATAGTAGTAAAATAGTATGTTTAACTCTTTCCAATAAGATCAACTCCGATAAGTTGTTGATACTTTCAAAGACTCTGAAACCTGGCAAACCACTGGCACTTTCCTGTCTCCAATTTAAAAAGCTGAGAAGGTTCCGAACACTATAGTAATTATGTGTAAAGAAACTGCATGGACTGTTTGATGAAGCATTGACAGTCCTTTTGCAAACCCAAAAATGTTTAGTCTTATAACTTAATCAAATGAGTTTACCTTCATTATATTATATATAAGGATAAAAGGTACAAAATAAACATATGCCATTTTCAGATATCAAAGTCCTGAGGAAAATACTCGTACCAAACATAAAAAAACAGTATACAGATAAACAAGCAGAGACGTGTACGAACAAAGAACATTGCAAATTAAAGATCTGGGCAAAACGAATTGTAATTAAAAAAATCTGCATTGATACAGCGTGTTCTGGAAGAGTAAGAATATTCTGTTTCGCATGCAACACCCGTCGTGACTTTATTGAGCGAATAATGACACCAAAACGTAGACATTCACTGTTCATGCAATATATCTAGCCTCAAATAAAGTAGTCCATTAAACAGTTTTAAGATCAGATATAAAAGTCCATCTTGTTCAAGTAAGTGTGTTAAAAACGACCATTGAATATGCTCTTAGGGATACAAGTTTTCTTTTCCGACTCATATCTTAATAAGGAAATAGACCAAGTACCGGCATTGATATAAAAATAAGAAGATAATAAGTAAGTATCGTTGCCAATGAGACAGCTCTCCACCAGAGACCAAATAACATAAAAGTTAACAACTTTAGGTCACTGTACCGCCTTCAACCATGAGAAAAATATATCGCAAAGTAAGTTATAAAAGGCCCCAAAATTACAAAAGTAAAACAATTCAAACGAGAAAACAAACGTCCTAATTGATTTACAAATCAATAAACGGAAAACAAATATGATATACTACATCAAACGACATTCACCGAATTGCAGGATCGTGCCTAGGGACAGGTACATACAGAATGTGGCGGGACTAAACATGTATGCTGTCGCCAAACCCTTCCCCTAACCTGAGACAGTGGTGTAACAGTAAAACATCAGGACAAGCTATAAATACCAGATTGATACAAAGCACACATTACAAAACTAACAAAAACACAAAAGACACAAAGTTTAGACATGAGAATACCCGTCGTTACTGAAAGCTTCTTGAAAGCCAAAAACAAGCAATAAAAAAGTAACGTTTCTAACACTAAAATATCAATCATATAAGTCATTAACAGTCAGAATTAAACATAACCGTGTGCAATGTTAAAAATATATACATGTAGCTATCGAGAGATTGTAGTACTGTGAATGCACATATGTGTATAACAATAATGTTTAGATTGATATGAATTTACTGACAATAAAATTAAATTGTATTGAGCACAGACTAAAAACCAGCAAATATCGAATATAACAGCCGATTTCACTACTTCCGAAAACGTTTATTCCTGGTTGACAAAATACAATAAATACAATAAAAACTTGATTATTTTAGCACTCACTCTGCAAGCATCCGAGATCGAAAACATATTACGGCCAAAATACCGCTTTACGGCTATATCTTTTTTTATTTGGCCTTCTACCCTAAACTGCTGGCTTTATTGCAAGGTCTTGTGCATATCTTTTATTTCTTTTTCCATTTCTTGTAATTTTTTGAAGATGTTTCTGTCTATAAAATAATACAACTGTTTGACCATTTGTTTTGTATGTTTTAATATATATGAGCCAAAAAAAGAGAGTGTGAAAGTACTCAGGAACCCAAAAAATCAATTTTAAGATAAATACCTTATAACATTATTAAAGTCAAAATCTAATAAAAAATTGGTAAAAAAATAAGGAGGTGTGGTATGATTACCAATGATACAATTATCCACCAATATTTCAAACGAAGTAAATGTAAGCAATTATAGGCATTATGTACGGTCTTCAACAATGTGAAAAACACACACCGAATATTTAGCTATAAAGGAGACAATTTGTATTTATATTAAATCTGTTTGTGACCCTATTGAAAATGGAAATAGGGAATGAGTCTTCAACACACAAAAGACCAGAGGCTCCCGACTTCGGACAGGCGCAAAAATGTGACGGGGTTAATCATACATGTTTTGTGAGATCTCACTCCCCCACCCCCAATACCATTTGCCAATGTACAATAAAGAAATACACGACAATACGCACAGTAAAACTCAGTTTAAAAGAAGTCCGAGTCCGATGTCAGAATAGGTAACAGAAGAAACTAAGCTATAAGACAATGATACATAAATTAACAAAGGACTACAAGCAGTTACTGACATGCCAGTTTCAGACCTCATTTAAACTGATTGAAAGATATTTTCTTCATCATATGAAAATCAAGCACAATCCCTCCCGTTAGGGGTTTAATATCATAGCATCATAAAATATATGAGAAGAACATAACCCGTAGCATGCCAACAACTGGTTTTACAATAAATGTGTATATTTCAAATGTAAAGACCCTGTGAATGAATTAATATTAATTCCAAAATATGCCATCTCTAATGAACTGACAACAGTATCGAAACTATATTCCCTTAAGAACAAGTCTGTTTAAAGTTTTTTGCGTGAACTGAGGGGTTGACGCTAATATATTGGCGAGTTTTGGAAGTGTCTATGGGCTATTCGATATCCTCGGAATCAAAATTCTCGGAACGTCTCGAAAATTTTCGATCATTTATACAGGTAGTTATTTATGTCTTTGATACGGTCTCTCTAGGGATAAGCTACACTGTGACATTGTATATTTCAACAATAAAAGTTCATTTGTAGATTGGAAAGTAAAACAATAAAGTCTAGGTTGCGTTCAAAAAATCGTTTATATGTTAGAACCCATTTGCCTTTTGACAAAACATAAGTGTTTTTAATAATGTAAATGTTTATTAAATATCAAGTATAATGATTACGCAATTATATAATTCATGCTTTGAGACAGTCCCTCTACGCGTTGTGTGTGTAGTATGCAATACAGCTTGCTGTGGTGCATTGTGACAATAAACATGGGAATAGTTTACTGATATATAATGACCCAGAATAAACTGATTATTTCTGAACGTTTTTCATTTGATATTTTGTATTTCAATCATATAGCATGAGAAAATGTCGGAAAGCCTGAAGGAAATTAAGAAACGACATTTCTGTTAAAAATGTTTATCTTAGGTCAGAAAAACAGTGGTCGGAAAGCAGAAAGATAGTCAAACGAAAGGTTTTTTTTCTGTAAAAATATCTAATTTCATTAATAGACACTACCAGACTAAGAGAATATGCATTGTTAAGTTTAAACTTTATATATACGTGCATTATGTCTCATGTTTGAACAGTCATTTATTTACATTTATGAAAATTATATGTAACGTATGAGCACCAATGAGCAGGGATGCGTATTCAAAGTTAGCTAAATATCTAAATTTTAAACGGTCGTGAATGAAAAAATACTTGCGTGGTTTCAATTCACAAGGATTTTAAATCCTTGCATCTCACAAAAAACGTAATTAATATTTTACAATAATCATGACAAAATTTAATTACTTTCATAATGTTAATTATTTTATACTGTTTTAGTATGGGTTTATAAGTCTCTGCTTATATTTTGTATAGCAATATATTCATATAGTGGAATTTTAGACCTTTAGATAGATTCCTTTCATAAATAAAATGTCCATCCTTAAATACTTGACGTTTATATTCTAAATTTTCGGAAAAAGTTTACTAACAAGAATGGATGTTTATTATTAAATTTCAATTTTGTTTTTGTCTTTTTTTTTTAATAGTTCAACCTTATAGCATCTAAATATTTGTTCTATGGTACGGTTTTGAAAATTGTATTCATTGTAATGACCAGCTATCCTACACGTCTTGAATCATTCGAGGCCGTACTTTGACCAATAATGGTTTACTTTTACAAAGTGTGACTTGGATGGAGAGTTGTCTCATTGGCACTCATACCACATCTTCTTATATCTATATACATTATACATCACCCTGTTCACACGCATACCGACCGTGCGAGGGCTGTATAGCCAATAAAGGTCGTTAAAAACTTCCATCATCTTCACACGCACATAATCGGTTTGCGTTCACAAAAAAATCCAGATAGAATGTCAATGAATCCAGAGTCGAAACACTTGAGGTAGCTAGTTTTACATCCGAATTCAACTATATTAGATTAATATATGTGATGACGCAAATGCGTATTCTTATCCAGAGTATCGGTGCGTTTGCTTTCTATTTACTATTTCTTTCGCAAACGTACCACGTGCATGCATAAATATTAATTTCACTCGTGAATACGAAATTTCGCTTTTTTTATCTAGATTCAGGACACGGCAATAAGAGCTTGACATGTGACTTTAAAGCACGGTCATCATTACTTACGGTATTGTGACCTCTACCTGTTTCTCTTTTGTTTTCTTTTTTCGAGTAACTGTCCTATTATAAACTTTGACATTTTCGAAATGCTAAGGATTTTCTACCCAAGGAATAGATTACTTAACTTCGTACTTTATTTGACCTTTTTAACTTTCTTTATTCGAGCGTCACTGATTATTCTTTGTAGTTAACTCGCGTCTGGCGTACAACATTTTAATCCTGAATCTTTTTATATCTACATATCTTTTGATATAAATTGGTTCTTTTGAGAGTATGTCCAGGTATTCATAAAACTTCTGAAAATAAGATATTCTTCAAAACTAAGTTTCCCTGTAGAATATTTGGATTGATTTAAGTAAAATCAGGAAATCCTTAATATTTGAGATGTTTTATGAGAGCAAAATAAGACTCTATATAAGAGGTCCAAATGACACGAATGAAGCTGGTGTGTTACTCAAGAAAAATATACGAAACCTTCTTATAAGTTTCATGCCACAGGGTTTCACTTCACATGTTCACTTCTCCTGGAAATTTGACTATAAATCTATCTATATAGCATCTACCATGAGTACAGACAGCTTCAATAAAAGAGTTGAGAATATGAAGGCATCCATGCAGGAAACAAAATATAAAGATATGTAACTGTACACGTATACCTAACAACAAAATTATTTTCATTTACCTGTGTTTAAAGTTATTGCAAATGGCTGATATTTTTGTTCGAGCATATTGTTTTTCTTAAATTGTTTAACATTTCATACCGATATAACATGTTACTTTTATTATTCTTCCCTTAGTTTGTTTATTTTGTATCTACATTGTATCATACGTCAAATTTCTTTGTTCAGTGTATGTTCAATGGTGTTAATATGTCCTTGATTGAGTTAAGCTATTTCAGTTGATATTTTATAGTGTGTCTTTCTATGTTGTGATGTTACACTATTGTTTCAGAAAAGGGTGAAGGTTTGGTACCATTAAAACGTTTAAACCCGCTGCATTTGTTTGCACCTGTCCTAAGTCAGGAATCTAATGTTCAGTAGTTGTCGTTTGTTGATGTGGTTCATAAGTGTTTCTCGTTTCTCGTTTTTTATATAGATTAGACCGTTGGTTTTCCCGTTTGAATGGTTTTACACTAGTAATTTTTGGGGCCCTTTACAGCTTACTGTTCGGTGTGAGCCAAGGCTCCGTGTTGAAGACCGTACTTTGACCTATAATGGTTTACTTTTATAAATTTTGACTTGGATGGAGAGTTGTCTCATTGGCACTCATACCATATCTTCTTATATCTATATGATTGATAAAATAAACGCACCCAGATTATAAAGCAAACTGAGTGCTTTAATTTATATTGCGATTGGTTTGTACAATGTGCATTAGACATCCGGTTTGTAGAAACTGGGATAAATTTGTAAAAGGGTTATGAAAAAATGATGTAAATTCCCAAGTAAATTATAAATTAATAAAATATTTTAGCTTTAAAATGGTAGCTGTATATATGCACTTTTCTATTCACAACTATCCAACATTGCTTTCAACTGACTTGTGCAAATGTACACACAATTACATATTTTTAATAAATGTGTTTTAACATCATCATTATCTTCTTCTATTCACAGTCAATTAGATCTTTTTTCAATTCAAAAACAAACAAAAATTCAGCATTAATCTGGTGACCAGTCAGCGGTCTTAGGTTCACGTATTGCTTTTCTTTTTTTTTAAGAAAGCAACTTGTTTAGCTTTTGAGGTGAATGACGACATTATTATGCTTTGTATAGAATATTAACATAAAAGATTGGATGTGAAATACCTGAACGTATAAGATGTCTGCATATTGATTTATTTTTACGAATGATGTCCTTGTAACCATGATAAAATTTAGTAAAGGTTTTAATATCGAAAACCCTTGCGTAATAATTTTTCAGTAATACAGAGATTTTATTTCGTTAGAATCAAATACGTTGTTACATACACGAGCGTATCGAACAAGTTGAAATATATAAACACCATAAGATGGCGACAAGGGAACTTCACCATCTTAAAATGGACAATTAACAATAGGAAATGAAATATCATCTGGAACGGGGACCCAATTATTTGCCCCATTGAAACGCATTGAAAATCATAGTAAATAAATGGGGTGCTGTTCAATTAATAATTTTGATAGCCACCTTGGGACTTCTGGATCATGTAAGAAATTTGTTTCGAAGTTTCTCAGTACAATCTCAGTGCCTCATGACCGGCATTCCGTTGCAAAATTTTGTTTTGATTGACAACAGGATCAGTCCGTCTACTTCCGGGGAAGAATAAAGGCTCGAATTTAGGCAATTTACTCTATGTACTGACGCCAGATTACATTTAAATCAATCAAAATTTTTACAGAAATTCAAACTAGAAAGCCTACCTTTCAAATAAATCTACATTCAGTTACAGAACTTGTGTGATAATAACACTACACCATTTTAAATAAAAGTTATATATTTTTTTTAAGAACTACATTCGTGGGTACTGGACTGGTTGCCGTAACTGGGATCCTATTCCTGTCAGACTTTATTTTTTTTCCCAGACTTAAAATGCACTTTTACAATAAAGATATACATCTCAGTAGTTATTGTGCAAAGTTTCAATAAATTTGATCGAACAGTTACAGAGTTATTGATCCTTATCTATAACATCTCAAATACCAGAAAATTGATCAGATAAAATTATAAATTCATGAAGAAAATATGCTTAAAATCAGCAAAACTTTTTATTTCAAAAGATATTTACATTCTGTAAATTGCACATGGTAGATTAATTCATTCTGTGTATGGAAATCTAGTTAAAAAAAATTTGCTGAAAAATAAATTAATTCTAATTATTTTTTTAATTAAAATAAAATATTTTTTTTTTTTATAAGAATTACATATGCAAAAAAGCATACCCCCATAACAAGGGTATAAAATATGAGACATAGGCTTCAAAACGTCAGCTAAGTTCATTTAAAATACAATGGAAGAGGCTAGATGCAGAGAAGTTCATACTTGTAGCTAAAACCAGTCAAGACAGCACCTCCTATAGTTTAACAGATGTCGAGGGAAATCCTGGATCTGCCTGAATGCTTAATGCTATTGTGCGTTGTTATACTTGTGACTGCTGAAGTTGAAATCATCCTTCGTAAATTTTACGGACGCCATCACGAGTTGGTTGACCGTTATGGAATAACCGTTTCACAGATGATATCGGATATGTTCCTTATGTCGTAATTACAATACCCTTCCCTTTTCACGAATGTGACCTACCGAATTAGACTATTTGCCGGATTTGTAATAACATAAGCAACACGACGGGTGCCAAATGTGGAGCAGGATTTGCTTACCCTTCCGGAGCACCTGAGATCACCCCAGTTGTTGGTGGGGTTCGTGTTGCTTAGTCTTTAGTTTTCTATGTTGTGTCTTCTGTACTATTATTTGTCTGTTTGTCTTTTTATTTTTAGCCATAGCGTTGTCAGTTTATTTTTAATCTATGAGTTTGACTGTCCCTCTGGTATCTTTCGTCCGTCCTTAAATGTCCCACTAGTTTAAACGTGTGTTGTGGTGGACACTCAAACTGTTTGTGGCTGAGATCAATGTACTTGAGTCCAAACAAGTTCACCAACCTGAATATGGATAACAAAGACAAGTTAATAATGCAGAAACTTTTAAAATGAAACTTAGGGAAGAAGCATTAATGAAAATGAAATTTAATCATAAAACTTAAAATGGTGAAGCTGTTAACAGAGCACTAAGTGTTTCCTTGCAAAAGAATGAACTTTTCTATAAATTTGAAGGGATGGCATCAGCAATAATTCACACTTTGAATAATGGTAAAGCTAATTCCTGGTGACAAAACCAGATATGTATTGGTTTTAAAATCTCGAAAGGTTCATTAAAACACTTGTACCAGATGCCAAGGAGTGTGAACGGAACAAAGTATACCAAAATACTCCAGAAAGGAAAAAGAAAAAATTACAACACACCGGACAAAAAAACTAAGGTGCATGCGGAAGAAAAGGATCGAAGTAAATGTACAGATAGATATAATAAAGGGCAACCTGATCCAAAAACTTGATGCTGCATTTGTAAAAGCAAAAAGGACGATCATAGGTATGGTAGAGTAATACCTGCTAAGAAGAATATACCTACCAGAAGCTGTTCTTCAAAAGTTCCAAAATCAAGGAAGATATTATAGCTGCATTCATCTACTGCTGAAAAAGATACAGATAAAATTAACGGTCCTTTTAAGGACCACCAAAATCTTTAAAAGGGAGTATAAAGTTGCTGTACATTCAGTTAAAATTGTTTATATAAGCTATAGCCCTTCCCCTTAAATATCTTCCAAAAGAAATCCAGGCCCCAATCTGGAAAATTGACGAGTCCCTGGCAAGAGTTTCTGAGTTTACAAAATATTCTGTCATTATTTATGTGATGAGGCTCTAAATTAATGTGAGCCGCATTCGCACACAACTTTTATGACTCACATGACTGGCATAAAATGTTTTATTTAATATTTAAAAGTTATCAAAAACTTATTAAAAACCATAAAACTGAATCTATGAGCTTTTTCTTTTCCAGGTCCCAGAAATAGGATACTGGAAAGAAATAAGCCCATATTTTCCATCTTTTATTGTCCCCTGATCCCATATAAGACATTTGTTATCTCTTGCCAGGTGCCTCTTTTCTGATACTTTTTGCTGATATTTTTCGAAAAATCCCTCCATTTTAACTTACAAGTGTATGAATACATATTACAAACAAAATGACCTTACTGTGACCTCTTTATAAACTTTAAATTGAAAAAAAAAACTTTTTTTAAATTTCATAAATTTAAATTTTATTTTAATTTAAAAAGTTTAATTCAAATTAAAAAAAAAACACCATTGTTTTCCTCATTGAATTTTGAAGTCTGTAGTCAAATTTCATCCATGTAACTCCAAAAATAAGCTTACAATTGCAGATTAAAGTGTTCAAAATATGCCCTCTGACAGGAACGGGGACCCAATTATTTGCCCCATTGAAACGCATTGAAAATCATAGTAAATAAATGGGGTGCTGTTCAATTAATAATTTTGATAGCCACCTTGGGACTTCTGGATCATGTTAGAAATTTGTTTCGAAGTTTCTCAGTACAATCTCAGTGCCTCATGACCGGCATTCCGTTGCAAAATTTTGTTTTGATTGACAACAGGGTCAATCCGTCTACTTCCGGGGAAAAATAAAGGCAAGAATTTAGGCAATTTACTCTATGTACTGACGCCAGATTACATTTAAATCAATCAAAATTTTTACAGAAATTCAAACTAGAAAGCCTACCTTTCAAATAAATCTACATTCAGTTACAGAACTTGTGTGATAATAACACTACACCATTTTAAATAAAAGTTATATATTTTTTTTAAGAACTACATTCGTGGGTACTGGACTGGTTGCCGTAACTGGGATCCTATTCCTGTCAGACTTTATTTTTTTTCCCAGACTTAAAAATGCACTTTTACAATAAAGATATACATCTCAGTAGTTATTGTGCAAAGTTTCAATAAATTTGATCGAACAGTTACAGAGTTATTGATCCTTATCTATAACATCTCAAATACCAGAAAATTGATCAGATAAAATTATAAATTCATGAAGAAAATATGCTTAAAATCAGCAAAACTTTTTCATTTCAAAAGATATTTACATTTTGTAAATTGCACATGTTAGATAAATTCATTTTCTGTACAGAAATCTAGTTAAAAAAAATTGCTGAAAAATAAATTAGTTATAATTATTTTTTAATTAAAATAAAATATTTTTTTTTTTTATAAGAATTACATATGCAAAAAAGCATACCCCCATAACAAGGGTATTAAATATGAGACATAGGCTTCAAAATGTCAGCTAAGTTCATTTAAAATACAATGGAAGAGGCTAGATGCAGAGAAGTTCTCACTTGTAGCTAAAACCAGTCAAGACGGCACCTCCTATAGTTTAACAGATGTCGAGGGAAATCCTGGATCTGCCTGAATGCTTAATGCTTCTGTGCGTTGTTATACTTGTGACTGCTGAAGTTGAAATCATCCCTTCGTAAATTTTACGGACGCCATCACGAGTTGGTTGACCGTTATGGAATAACCGTTTCACAGATGATATCGGATATGTTCCTTATGTCGTAATTACAATACCCTTCCCTTTTCACGAATGTGACCTACCGAATTAGACTATTTGCCGGATTTGTAATAACATAAGCAACACGACGGGTGCCAAATGTGGAGCAGGATCTGCTTACCCTTCCGGAGCACCTGAGATCACCCCCAGTTGTTGGTGGGGTTCGTGTTGCTTAGTCTTTAGTTTTCTATGTTGTGTCTTCTGTACTATTATTTGTCTGTTTGTCTTTTTATTTTTAGCCATAGCGTTGTCAGTTTATTTTTAATCTATGAGTTTGACTGTCCCTCTGGTATCTTTCGTCCGTCCTTAAATGTCCCACTAGTTTAAACGTGTGTTGTGGTGGACACTCAAACTGTTTGTGGCTGAGATCAATGTACTTGAGTCCAAACAAGTTCACCAACCTGAATATGGATAACAAAGACAAGTTAATAATGCAGAAACTTTTAAAAATGAAACTTAGGGAAGAAGCATTAATGAAAATGAAATTTAATCATAAAACTTAAAATGGTGAAGCTGTTAACAGAGCACTAAGTGTTTCCTTGCAAAAGAATGAACTTTTCTATAAATTTGAAGGGATGGCATCAGCAATAATTCACACTTTGAATAATGGTAAAGCTAATTCCTGGTGACAAAAACCAGATATGTATTGGTTTTAAAATCTCGAAAGGTTCATTAAAACACTTGTACCAGATGCCAAGGGAGTGTGAACGGAACAAAGTATACCAAAATACTCCAGAAAGGAAAAAGAAAAAATTACAACACACCGGACAAAAAAACTAAGGTGCATGCGGAAGAAAAGGATCGAAGTAAATGTACAGATAGATATAATAAAGGGCAACCTGATCCAAAAACTTGATGCTGCATTTGTAAAAGCAAAAAGGACGATCATAGGTATGGTAGAGTAATACCTGCTAAGAAGAATATACCTACCAGAAGCTGTTCTTCAAAAGTTCCAAAATCAAGGAAGATATTATAGCTGCATTCATCTACTGCTGAAAAAGATACAGATAAAATTAACGGTCCTTTTAAGGACCACCAAAATCTTTAAAAGGAGTATAAAGTTGCTGTACATTCAGTTAAAATTGTTTATATAAGCTATAGCCCTTCCTTAAATATCTTCCAAAAAATCCAGGCCCCAATCTGGAAAATTGACGAGTCCCTGGCAAGAGTTTCTGAGTTTACAAAATATTCTGTCATTATTTATGTGATGAGGCTCTAAATTAATGTGAGCCGCATTCGCACACAACTTTTATGACTCACATGACTGGCATAAAATGTTTTATTTAATATTTAAAAGTTATCAAAAACTTATTAAAAACCATAAAACTGAATCTATGAGCTTTTTTTCTTTTTCCAGGTCCCAGAAATAGGATACTGGAAAGAAATAAGCCCATATTTTCCATCTTTATTGTCCCCTGATCCCATATAAGACATTTGTTATTTCTTGCCAGGTGCCTCTTTTCTGATACTTTTTGCTGATATTTTTCGAAAAATCCCTCCATTTTAACTTACAAGTGTATGAATACATATTACAAACAAAATGACCTTACTGTGACCTCTTTATAAACTTTAAATTGAAAAAAAAAACTTTTTTTAAATTTCATAAATTTAAATGTTATTTTAATTTAAAAAGTTTAATTCAAATTAAAAAAAAAAATACACCATTGTTTTCCTCATTGAATTTTGAAGTCTGTAGTCAAATTTCATCCATGTAACTCCAAAAATAAGCTTACAATTGCAGATTAAAGTGTTCAAAATATGCCCTCTGTCAGACTTTATTTTTTTTCCCAGACTTAAAAATGCACTTTTACAATAAAGATATACATCTCAGTAGTTACTGTGCAAAGTTTCAATAAATTTGATCGAACAGTTACAGAGTTATTGATCCTTATCTATAACATCTCAAATACCAGAAAATTGATCAGATAAAATTATAAATTCATGAAGAAAATATGCTTAAAATCAGCAAAACTTTTTCATTTCAAAAGATATTTACATTTTGTAAATTGCACATGTTAGATAAATTCATTTTCTGTACAGAAATCTAGTTAAAAAAATTGCTGAAAAATAAATTAGTTATAATTATTTTTTAATTGAAAAAAATATTTCTTTTTTTTATAAAATTACATATGCAAAAAGCATCTCCCATAACAAGGGTATTAAATATGAGACATAGACTTCAAAATGTCAGATAAGTTCATTTAAAATACAATGGAAGAGGCTAGATGCAGAGAAGTTCTCACTTGTAGCTAAAACCAGTCAAGACGGCACCTCCTATAGTTTAACAGATGTCGAGGAAATCCTGGATCTGCCTGAATGCTTAATGCTTCTGTGCGTTGTTATACTTGTGACTGCTGAAGTTGAAATCATCCTTCGTAAATTTTACGGACAATACCCTTCCCTTTTCACGAATGTGACCTACCGAATTAGACTATTTGCCGGATTTGTAATAACATAAGCAACACGACGGGTGCCAAATGTGGAGCAGGATCTGCTTACCCTTCCGGAGCACCTGAGATCACCCCCAGTTGTTGGTGGGGTTCGTGTTGCTTAGTCTTTAGTTTTCTATGTTGTGTCTTCTGTACTATTATTTGTCTGTTTGTCTTTTTATTTTTAGCCATAGCGTTGTCAGTTTATTTTTAATCTATGAGTTTGACTGTCCCTCTGGTATCTTTCGTCCGTCCTTAAATGTCCCACTAGTTTAAACGTGTGTTGTGGTGGACACTCAAACTGTTTGTGGCTGAGATCAATGTACTTGAGTCCAAACAAGTTCACCAACCTGAATATGGATAACAAAGACAAGTTAATAATGCAGAAACTTTTAAAAATGAAACTTAGGGAAGAAGCATTAATGAAAATGAAATTTAATCATAAAACTTAAAATGGTGAAGCTGTTAACAGAGCGCTAAGTGTTTCCTTGCAAAAGAATGAACTTTTCTATAAATTTGAAGGGATGGCATCAGCAATAATTCACACTTTGAATAATGGTAAAGCTAATTCCTGGTGACAAAAACCAGATATGTATTGGTTTTAAAATCTCGAAAGGTTCATTAAAACACTTGTACCAGATGCCAAGGGAGTGTGAACGGAACAAAGTATACCAAAATACTCCAGAAAGGAAAAAGAAAAAATTACAACACACCGGACAAAAAAACTAAGGTGCATGCGGAAGAAAAGGATCGAAGTAAATGTACAGATAGATATAATAAAGGGCAACCTGATCCAAAAACTTGATGCTGCATTTGTAAAAGCAAAAAGGACGACCAAAGGTATGGTAGAGTAATACCTGCTAAGAAGAATATACCTACCAGAAGCTGTTCTTCAAAAGTTCCAAAATCAAGGAAGATATTATAGCTGCATTCATCTACTGCTGAAAAAGATACAGATAAAATTAACGGTCCTTTTAAGGACCACCAAAATCTTTAAAAGGGAGTATAAAGTTGCTGTACATTCAGTTAAAATTGTTTATATAAGCTATAGCCCTTCCCCTTAAATATCTTCCAAAATAAATCCAGGCCCCAATCTGGAAAATTGACGAGTCCCTGGCAAGAGTTTCTGAGTTTACAAAATATTCTGTCATTATTTATGTGATGAGGCTCTAAATTAATGTGAGCCGCATTCGCACACAACTTTATGACTCACATGACTGGCATAAAATGTTTTATTTAATATTTAAAAGTTATCAAAAACTTATTAAAAACCATAAAACTGAATCTATGAGCTTTTTTTCTTTTTCCAGGTCCCAGAAATAGGATACTGGAAAGAAATAAGCCCATATTTTCCATCTTTTATTGTCCCCTGATCCCATATAAGACATTTGTTATTTCTTGCCAGGTGCCTCTTTTCTGATACTTTTTGCTGATATTTTTCGAAAAATCCCTCCATTTTAACTTACAAGTGTATGAATACATATTACAAACAAAATGACCTTACTGTGACCTCTTTATAAACTTTAAATTGAAAAAAAAAACTTTTTTTAAATTTCATAAATTTAAATGTTATTTTAATTTAAAAAGTTTAATTCAAATTAAAAAAAAAATACACCATTGTTTTCCTCATTGAATTTTGAAGTCTGTAGTCAAATTTCATCCATGTAACTCCAAAAATAAGCTTACAATTGCAGATTGAAGTGTTCAAAATATGCCCTCTGACAGGAACGGGGACCCAATTATTTGCCCCATTGAAACGCATTGAAAATGATAGTAAATAAATGGGTGCTGTTCAATTAATAATTTTGATAGCCACCTTGGGACTTCTGGTTCATGTTAGACATTTGTTTCGAAGTTTCTCAGTACAATCTCAGTGCCTCATGACCGGCATTCCGTTGCAAAATTTTGTTTTGATTGACAACAGGGTCAATCCGTCTACTTCCGGGGAAAAATAAATGCAAGAATTTAGTCAATTTACTCTATGTACTGACGCCAGATTACATTTAAATCAATCAAAATTTTACAGAAATTCAAACTAGAAAGCCTACCTTTCAAATAAATCTACATTCAGTTACAGAACTTGTGTGATAATAACACTAAACCATTTTAAATAAAAGTTATATATTTTTTTAAGAACTACATTCGTGGGTACTGGACTGGTTGCCGTAACTGGGATCCTATTCCTGTCAGACTTTATTTTTTTCCCAGACTTAAAATGCACTTTTACAATAAAGATATACATCTCAGTAGTTATTGTGCAAAGTTTCAATAAATTTGATCGAACAGTTACAGAGTTATTGATCCTTATCTATAACATCTCAAATACCAGAAAATTGATCAGATAAAATTATAAATTCATGAAGAAAATATGCTTAAAATCAGCAAAACTTTTCATTTCAAAAGATATTTACATTTTGTAAATTGCACATGTTAGATAAATTCATTTTCTGTACAGAAATCTAGTTAAAAAATTGCTGAAAAATAAATTAGTTATAATTATTTTTTTAATTGAAAAAAAAATATTTCTTTTTTTTTTATAAAAATTACATATGCAAAAAAGCATCTCCCATAACAAGGGTATTAAATATGAGACATAGACTTCAAAATGTCAGCTAAGTTCATTTAAAATACAATGGAAGAGGCTAGATGCAGAGAAGTTCTCACTTGTAGCTAAAACCAGTCAAGACGGCACCTCCTATAGTTTAACAGATGTCGAGGGAAATCCTGGATCTGCCTGAATGCTTAATGCTTCTGTGCGTTGTTATACTTGTGACTGCTGAAGTTGAAATCATCCCTTCGTAAATTTTACGGACAATACCCTTCCCTTTTCACGAATGTGACCTACCGAATTAGACTATTTGCCGGATTTGTAATAACATAAGCAACACGACGGGTGCCAAATGTGGAGCAGGATCTGCTTACCCTTCCGGAGCACCTGAGATCACCCCCAGTTGTTGGTGGGGTTCGTGTTGCTTAGTCTTTAGTTTTCTATGTTGTGTCTTCTGTACTATTATTTGTCTGTTTGTCTTTTTATTTTTAGCCATAGCGTTGTCAGTTTATTTTTAATCTATGAGTTTGACTGTCCCTCTGGTATCTTTCGTCCGTCCTTAAATGTCCCACTAGTTTAAACGTGTGTTGTGGTGGACACTCAAACTGTTTGTGGCTGAGATCAATGTACTTGAGTCCAAACAAGTTCACCAACCTGAATATGGATAACAAAGACAAGTTAATAATGCAGAAACTTTTAAAAATGAAATTTAGGGAAGAAGCATTAATGAAAATGAAATTTAATCATAAAACTTAAAATGGTGAAGCTGTTAACAGAGCACTAAGTGTTTCCTTGCAAAAGAATGAACTTTTCTATAAATTTGAAGGATGGCATCAGCAATAATTCACACTTTGAATAATGGTAAAGCTAATTCCTGGTGACAAAACCAGATATGTATTGGTTTTAAAATCTCGAAAGGTTCATTAAAACACTTGTACCAGATGCCAAGGAGTGTGAACGGAACAAAGTATACCAAAATACTCCAGAAAGGAAAAAGAAAAAATTACAACACACCGGACAAAAAAACTAAGGTGCATGCGGAAGAAAAGGATCGAAGTAAATGTACAGATAGATATAATAAAGGGCAACCTGATCCAAAAACTTGATGCTGCATTTGTAAAAGCAAAAAGGACGATCATAGGTATGGTAGAGTAATACCTGCTAAGAAGAATATACCTACCAGAAGCTGTTCTTCAAAAGTTCCAAAATCAAGGAAGATATTATAGCTGCATTCATCTACTGCTGAAAAAGATACAGATAAAATTAACGGTCCTTTTAAGGACCACCAAAATCTTTAAAAGGGAGTATAAAGTTGCTGTACATTCAGTTAAAATTGTTTATATAAGCTATAGCCCTTCCCTTAAATATCTTCCAAAAAAAATCCAGGCCCCAATCTGGAAAATTGACGAGTCCCTGGCAAGAGTTTCTGAGTTTACAAAATATTCTGTCATTATTTATGTGATGAGGCTCTAAATTAATGTGAGCCGCATTCGCACACAACTTTTATGACTCACATGACTGGCATAAAATGTTTTATTTAATATTTAAAAGTTATCAAAACTTATTAAAACCATAAAACTGAATCTATGAGCTTTTTTTCTTTTCCAGGTCCCAGAAATAGGATACTGGAAAGAAATAAGCCCATATTTTCCATCTTTATTGTCCCTGATCCCATATAAGACATTTGTTATTTCTTGCCAGGTGCCTCTTTTCTGATACTTTTGCTGATATTTTCGAAAAATCCCTCCATTTTAACTTACAAGTGTATGAATACATATTACAAACAAAATGACCTTACTGTGACCTCTTTATAAACTTTAAATTGAAAAAAAACTTTTTAAATTTCATAAATTTAAATGTTATTTTAATTTAAAAGTTTAATTCAAATTAAAAAAAAATACACCATTGTTTTCCTCATTGAATTTTGAAGTCCGTAGTCAAATTTCATCCATGTAACTCAAAAATAAGCTTACAATTGCAGATTAAAGTGTTCAAAATATGCCCTCTGACAGGAACGGGGACCCAATTATTTGCCCCATTGAAACGCATTGAAAATCATAGTAAATAAATGGGGTGCTGTTCAATTGATAATTTTGATAGCCACCTTGGGACTTCTGGATCATGTTAGAAATTTGTTTCGAAGTTTCTCAGTACAATCTCAGTGCCTCATGACCGGCATTCCGTTGCAAAATTTTGTTTTGATTGACAACAGGGTCAATCCGTCTACTTCGGGGAAAAATAAAGGCAAGAATTTAGTCAATTTACTCTATGTACTGACGCCAGATTACATTTAAATCAATCAAAATTTTACAGAAATTCAAACTAGAAAGCCTACCTTTCAAATAAATCTACATTCAGTTACAGAACTTGTGTGATAATAACACTACACCATTTTAAATAAAAGTTATATATTTTTTTAAGAACTACATTCGTGGGTACTGGACTGGTTGCCGTAACTGGGATCCTATTCCTGTCAGACTTTATTTTTTCCCCAGACTTAAAATGCACTTTTACAATAAAGATATACATCTCAGTAGTTATTGTGCAAAGTTTCAATAAATTTGATCGAACAGTTACAGAGTTATTGATCCTTATCTATAACATCTCAAATACCAGAAAATTGATCAGATAAAATTATAAATTCATGAAGAAAATATGCTTAAAATCAGCAAAACTTTTCATTTCAAAAGATATTTACATTTTGTAAATTGCACATGTTAGATAAATTCATTTCTGTACAGAAATCTAGTTAAAAAATTGCTGAAAAATAAATTAGTTATATAATAATTATTTTTTAATTGAAAGAAAAATATTTCTTTTTTTTTTATAAGAATTACATATGCAAAAAAGCATCTCCCATAACAAGGGTATTAAATATGAGACATAGACTTCAAAATGTCAGCTAAGTTCATTTAAAATACAATGGAAGAGGCTAGATGCAGAGAAGTTCTCACTTGTAGCTAAAACCAGTCAAGACGGCACCTCCTATAGTTTAACAGATGTCGAGGGAAATCCTGGATCTGCCTGAATGCTTAATGCTTCTGTGCGTTGTTATACTTGTGACTGCTGAAGTTGAAATCATCCCTTCGTAAATTTTACGGACGCCATCACGAGTTGGTTGACCGTTATGGAATAACCGTTTCACAGATGATATCGGATATGTTCCTTATGTCGTAATTACAATACCCTTCCCTTTTCACGAATGTGACCTACCGAATTAGACTATTAGACAATCTCAGTGCCTCATGACCGGCATTCCGTTGCAAAATTTTGTTTTGATTGACAACAGGGTCAATCCGTCTACTTCCGGGGAAAAATAAAGGCAAGAATTTAGGCAATTTACTCTATGTACTGACGCCAGATTACATTTAAATCAATCAAAATTTTTACAGAAATTCAAACTAGAAAGCCTACCCTTTCAAATAAATCTACATTCAGTTACAGAACTTGTGTGACAATAACACTACACCATTTTAAATAAAAGTTATATATTTTGTTTAAGAACTACATTCGTGGGTACTGGACTGGTTGCCGTAGCTGGGATCCTATTCCATCTCTTTTAATCTCAATTTTGGTATTAAGCTTCCAGTTTAAGATAAAGATATCAAGATCCAGGATAGGACAGTGTTCATTCTTAGTATAAGCTAAGTCAATAAATAAATTTCTTTAGCGTTCGTACTGAAGTCGTCATCGTTGAGAGCCAAAATATCATCTAAATATTTAAAGGTATTATTAAATTTTTGTATCAGAAGTTGTTTCGATTGGTCTTTGGTGATTTTAGTAATATATTGTAAATCATAACAACACAGAAACAAGTCCGCATTAAGTGGTTCGCAGTAAGTCCCAATTGGAATTCCTATAATTTCACGATATACGGATCGAATCTCCATAGCGAAGTTACAGTATCTAGTAAAAATGCAAGTGCAGTAAACGCCAATAACGTATCAAAGCAGGCCCAATTGACATAGTTATTTTATTTGTTGTTACGAAAAAATGACCTAAAAGAGTTTGAACATATATATTCGCATTCTGACTTTTTCAATGCTCATTTAATTAGGTGTGTAGGTTTTTTTCTTAATAAGACACTAGTACTCCTTTTACTGTTACTTGACCTTAATTGCCAATTCCTTACCTGGGACATGGTTTTGGTTGTCACTTGTTCCAGAAATATTTGTGTGAGAAAGATGCGTATAAGAAATTGCCATAGTAAAATGATCACGAACAATAAATAAAACTTAAGATGATTTGTGATATTCAACACAGCGTGAAAATCCCGCACCCTGCAAGTGGGCTTCAGCTGGCCCCTTAACAAAAATGTATACTAGTTAAGCGAAAATAGACCTTCTTACCCTTAGCTCAGAAACATATAAATGAACCAAAATTAAAAAAAACATAAAAGACTAACAGAGGCCAGAGGTTCCGGATTTGGGACAGTCGCAAAAAGTTACGGGGTTATACATATTTTGTTTACCTCTAGCCAATGTCGAATAAAAAACCACACACTAACACCACTGTTCCAGGTTAGGGAAGCGTTGAGTACCTGCTGACATATTTATCCCAGCCACATAATGTATGTGCCTGTCCCTAGTCAGGAGCCTGTAATTCAGCGGTTGTCGTTTGTTGCTGTGTTACATATTTGTTTTTCGTTCATTATTTTCTACATGAATTAGGCCGTTAGTTTTCTTGTTTGTATTGTTTTACATTTGTCATTTCGGGCCTTTTATAGCTGACTATGCGGTATGGGCTTTGCTCATTGTTGAAGGCCGTGCGTCAATTTATCTTAAGTTGTTAATTTCTGTATCATTTTGGTCTCTTGTGGAGGGTTGTCTCATTGGGAATCATGCTTCCTCTTAAAGTCACAAATGGCTCTATACTGCATCCCTTCTATTTTGCGCAGTCATGATGCATTGACTGTATAATTTTTACCACTTATTTTTTTTTTTGTATATACACAGCAATTAAAACATATTTCTCAGTGCAGAAAACATATTTTTTTTCTCATGGAGTGTCTGCTTTTTTTTACAATTTTATATTAGAAAATACCTCTACATAAGAAACAGTTTTCTCGATTTCCACTTTGCATAGATAGGATGTCTTTACCGATAAAGTTTATGCAGTCAATGAATTATGACTTCACAAATAGAAGGAATGCAGTATAGAGCCCTTTGCGACTTTAAGGATTTAATCTAAACTGATTAGAAATAAGGGAAATAAAATAGCTGGTTATGGATTCTGGAACTGGGTTACTTCTAATGAAAGAACAAGATGTGTTCAACCCTTGAACAACATAGCTTGATAGTTTATTAGCCAAATGTTCCAAGATATGATGTATTTATAGTTATATATATAAAATTGAGAATGGAAGTGGGGAATATGTCAAAGAGACAACAACCCGACCAAAGAGCAGATAACAGCCGAAGGCCACTAATGGGTCTTCAACGCAGCGAGAAAATCCCGCACCCGGAAGTCCTCAGCTGGCCCCTAAATAAAATTGTGTACTGGTTCAGTGAAAATGGACGTCACACTAAACTATAGTATATTATAAAAATCTAATGGCTTAAGTGTAATAAAAGAGTACGTATAATTCACCTTCATTTCTTTCAACAATCTGTGAAATTGTTTGGCTCTCAAAGCTGTCTGGAACATAATCCAACTGATCCTAAATTAATGAATTAAAGACTTCATAAACTGATTTTGAAATTGTAATTTCTAAATCTGTATTCATAGTATTTTTTTCATTGTATGGTAACTTAAAAAATGCTAATGTCAGCATAAATCGTTAATGATGAATACTAAGGAGATAGCTGTATTGTATTTTAAGCTCCGACGGCATCAATTGGTGATTTGATAGTCGCAAATTAAGTGTATGGGTGTTTGCGACCATCAAATCACCAACTGATGCCGTCAGAGCTTAAAATACAACTGTTACAGTGTTATCTCCATTCTAATGAAACTGACAGAAAACAACGTCAAATATACATTTAAAATCTGGCATACGTCGTCTGTGCATTCACGCACGTTTTAATAGCATCAATTGTGAATTGATGCCATGAAAATTGGTGACGCTATCCAATGAAAATGAACGTTAAAAAAGGTTGCATTAGAATTTATGATCCGTTTTCATAGAAAACAATAAATTCTGCATAAGTGTTGTAAAATTTCACTCTATCTTGCAGACAATAAGTGTCTGCATTACAGATCAAAACTTGAGTAAACACTTAAACTGAATTTTCAGGCTCCAGTCAAAATATATAATATTTTTGCGCTTGTCCCAAGTCAGGAGCCTCTGGCATTTGTTAGTCTTGTATGTGTTTTTAATTTTAGTTTATTTATATGTTTTGGAGTTTAATGTGACGTCCATTTTCACTGAAAAAGTACACAATTTTATTTAGGGGCCAGCTGAGGACCACCTCCGGGTGCGGGATTTTCTTGCTGTGTTGAAGACCCATTGGTGGCCTTCGGCTGTTGTCTGCTCTTTGGTCGGGTTGTTGTTTCTTTGACATATTCCCCATTTCCATTCTCAATTCTAATAATTCCATTTGATGCCAAGACAACTTTGACGAAAATTTACCTTGTACATAAAAATATGAATGAATCGTTTAAATAGTTTGAATGTGGTGTAAAACGTGGACCGAAACACATTCTGTGTGAAGCTCAGGAGCATGCTGAACATGTGTGCTTAAACAACAATTTAACAGCCATATGTAACTACAAAAACGATGTTAAAATCAATTCGTATAATTTATTTCTTATAGTTAATAATCAAAAAGTCATTTCACTTTTGCTATTATGCTCATTGTTGTCTTGCAGAAGCGCGTATATATGTCAAACATGTTTGAATTTAGTGTGTCATTGGTACAAGAAAACTTTTAAATGTATTATGGCAGATTCAATGCCCATTAAATTGCAGGAATTCAGCAAAATGGAACCAAATGTATTCATTTGAGTGTTTATAATTTTCAAACTATCGGCGCACAGGAAATTATGAGATCTTAGAATTTCTTACCCTACAAGTCAAAATAAAGACCAAATAAAAAAACATTTACATTTATAAAACCCAAGAAAATGCTGAAAAAACTGTTCTGCCCAAGGTGTTTTGAACGGAGGACAGGGTTGAGTGGTTACCAAACAATAATTCATGAGAAGCAAACTAATATATATACATTCCTCATATTATGAACACAGAATCTTTGCCAGTTGTTACCTAAATCTCTTTGTGCTGTTGTATGTCTGCTGGGAATACAATGTTTTGTGTCAATTGTTTCTTAAATATATATAGAAAGTTAATGTCAAGTTCTACCAACCACTCTATTTTGATTTCTTTGAAGATTTTCTTCCCTTTCTGTTTCTTCTTCTACTTCAATCTATTTTATGATGAAACACATAAAAGACATATATAGTTTTAGCAGCAAGAACTGTTAATCTACAAACCATAGATTATTAATTAAAAACTGTTGGCAGTATTCACTTTTCCAGCTTTTATATGATCATATCCATACATTTTAGTATAACCTTTTTGTTTAATTCTATGAAAATTTTGGAATGTTTATTCTTGACCTTTGACCTCGATTTAACGGAATTTACCATGCATTTTTTAAACGGACAAAGCAGAAAGTACAAATAATAAGCTTTCGAATGTCATATAGGAAATGGTCGTGTGTTGGGTGTCAACATTAAATTCGTTCACTTAAAGTTTGTCACTCCCATAAAAGACTTCATTGATTGTTGAGTCTTTAAACCTTATTCTGGGCGACATAATTAGAATAATTAAACCAACAAGACAACTTTTATGTTATCATCCCAGCACAGTATATCTTATATTTCTAAGCGTAGATGTTTTCTCTCTCATTGCTTTACATTTTAAATACCAGTTTGATATGTACTTGATTTTGTTGACTAACTAATACTTAATTATGATTATACATGTTAAACCTCAAGTGGCAACAAGAAAAGTTTTCTCAGCATTTCAGCCATAACTGGATCTTCGAATGAAAGTAAAGAAATATATACTCATTACATAATTAAAGCAGCAACCCGATATAAGTAACGAACAAGGGAATAGTGACATATGTGGATGGACAGTTAATCATGAAACGTGTACATCCTGGACGTCTGTAGGTACGTCATTTTTACAGCAGATGACAGTGTCAGAGGGCATTCCGGTGTATTGTTGCCACAGACATTTCTACCCACGTGACTTGCGTTTTTGACTGATAACCGCACGTATTTTGTATAATTACGCGGATATTATCGAATGCAAAATAACATTCCTTATCGCTTGTTATGTATTGATTTCATCAATAAATATTCATGAAAATATTTTTTAAGAACATAAATAAATGACATGAAAATGTTTTGTCGTGAGAAATATATATATAAATTAAGAAATAATTCATGGAAGCCATAGATTTGTTGGAAATTTACACATGGACTGGGCCGTGATATTCGAACTTTATCATGAATTATTTCGATTCTAATAGGACAAATACGGTCATTAAAAAACTTAAGCGAGGGTGGGTATGCGGTGTGTGAGGCTGTTCTTTTTGACTCCCTGTTAGATAAAGCTAAAACGTTCTAATAAATCTGTAGCTTGCATTTCGTAAATAGCCGCTAGAAAAAATGTGCTTAATTCTTTTAATTCTCAAACCCAACATTTGCCATTTCTAATTTACATGTTTTCTCGTAAGCTACCGTCAAATCCATAGTTGACATTTCGTAACTAAGGAGCTGACATGTTGACCTGCTGAAATTAGTAAATATGCGAATAATGCAATAGAATAGAAAATAAAACAACACCTACCTCTAAAATCCATTTTAATATAATATTATACGAATTTCAATGGTTCGCGTAACTGAATAAACAGCTGCGCCACGAGTGCATGATACGCCCGTCGTCTTGTGTGTGAAGTTCTATGCAATAATCATAAATAGTTTCTGAGATACGGCGCGACATGTGAAAAACCCCCCTTTTTTACAAAAAACTCAATAACTCTAAGAATAAAATTTTGAATCATCACCAAAAAATATACAGATCTTCAGATTAATATAACTAAGAAGTGTGTAAAGTTTTAAGCAATAACCATAAATCTTTTTTGAGATACGGCGCGACATGTGAAAAAACACACCCCTGTTTTAGTTACAAAGTCCCGTAACTCAAAAAGTTTTAATCTTATTTTCACCAAAAAGTATACAGATCGTTTGACCATCATAAGTAATAACTATTTTAAGTTTCATGAAATTTGGATAAGTTGTTCTCAAGTTACGGTGCGACATGTTTACGACGGACAGACGGACAAACGGACGCCGGACATTTGTATACCATAATACGTCCCGTCAAAATTTTGACGGGCGTATAAAAACCAATGAACTCAGGTGCCTTCGGTAGAATAAACAGTTCCTGCTTAGTGCAATCCCTAATACAAATAATGATATTTTTTTCATTCCGGAAATGAATAATTTCACCGAATATCTTCAATTTATTCTTACGTGTGCCTTTGATGCCTATTATATAAGAACTAACTGGATATTTTTTTGTCCACGAGCAATGCATTTCGTTATATTTCGTTTCGTTTCGTCTCGTTTCGTTTCGTTTCGTTTCGTTCCGTCAATTTTGCGTTTCGTTGCGTTTCGTTTCGTTTCTCATTTTAGCACAACCCCATTTTTTCTCGGGTGCCTATAAAGTGCGAAACGAAATAGAAACGAAAAGAAACGAAACGAAACGAAAAGAAACAAAACGAAACGAAAAGAAACAAAACGAAACGAAACGAAAAGAAACAAAACGAAACGAAAAGAAACGAAAAGAAACAAAACGAAACGAAATCAACATAAAACGAAACGAAACGAAATAGGAACCAACGAAAAGAAAAGAAACGAAACGAAATAGTGATAAAATTTAAATCAAATTGAATATTAAGCCGATTATATTTATAAATATTATTTATTGTCTAGTTTGATACAATTTCTTTTAAAATTGAGAAGAAAAAAAACTGTGAAATTCAGCGTAATCGTTAACAAGCTGTGGTTTAGGAACGACTTAAACACAATATATAATATTTGATTATGAACTCTAAGTTATATGTTATACTAGACAGACACGATTAGGCACGGACCATTTGACGGTCCACATGAAAAGACCAGACTCTCCCCCCCAAAAAAAGTCAAATGGTCCGTGCCTTAGTCGGTTTTAAACTTGTATGCTCCAGTGTACCATGAAACAGCCAGGATGACAACTGTAGGAACGTTAATTCCGAGAGGCCAGTCAGTGTTGCCTCACCCTCACGAAAACCACAAAATAGCGGAGAAGCAGCAGATAACAATTTTCCAAACGACAAATTCCTAGAAGCACCATGACTGAGACCACTCTTGAAAGCAGATATCATCCGTTTGATGACAAATTATTGTATTCTTGAGAGGTAGCTATGCAATATTAAAGAACGTTGGAACTTACAAATTACGAAAAAACTTATCGCCATGGAAATGCAAAACTTTAGACTGAAGACAAACGTAATGTGAACCAAGGCACCAGACACAGGGGTAATATATCCGATAGTCCGAAAGGGCGAGTAGATGTTGCTTCACAAGCTACATCCTTTTTCTCAATTTTAAAAGAAATTGTATCAAACTAGACAATAAATAATATTTATAAATATAATCGGCTTAATATTCAATTTGATTTAAATTTTATTCCTATTTCGTTTCATTTCTTTTCTTTTCGTTGGTTCCTATTTCGTTTCGTTTCGTTTTATGTTGATTTCGTTTCGTTTTGTTTCTTTTCGTTTCTTTTCGTTTCGTTTCGTTTCTTTTCGTTTCTATTTCGTTTCGCACTTTATAAGCACCCTTTTTTCTCAGATTGCCGGAAAAACATTTAGTTTGCTTTTTCTTTTTACATGACTATGTTTACCGACCTTGGTATAAAGTATAAAGTCATGTATATTAATTGTTTCTGTAATAATACAAGTCTTAGAGTGTCTGAAATGATTAAACTATAGCCAAAATCTTTGAATTTAAATACATAATAATTTTTTTCACTTGACAGCACTCAAACGACACCAAAACACCAAAAGATGTATAGTTGTACTTGCATTTATATTTCAAAATACGGAAGGCTAAAGAACTTTTCAGTGATTCCGTTGAATAGGGAAATCGGTTGCTAAATACCCGCAAAATGCACTCATAAGTCTTTTATTTTTGCCATAGAACAGATTTTGTGGTATTTAAACTACTTCTGTCATGGTCGATAAAAGTCAATAAAAGAGTCATTCTCCAAAAAAGCTACACGCCCTTGACCATGCTATTAATATGACTTGAGAAATGTTGGCGTTAAAAAAGTTGAAATTGTTTAGAATACTTCAGATTGATTTCATGGAGCATCTCCTGATATAAATACATCACCCATCAAAACTCTGTAACATTTGTCAAAATAGATATTATCATTTTTGGTACCCATGGTAAACTTTTAAAATTGTTATTTTTTGCAAGATAAAGTCTCAATAAAATGTTCTTTTTCAGATTAATTAAAGTAAGATTGACTGCACATATGTTACTGTTTTCTTGATGATACCTCACCAGGAAGATCCCTTATTCCATTGCAAGAAACTTGCACTCACCACAAGAAGAGAAAGCTTGCCTTACAATCTTATTGAGGGCTCTTTGTTTGTGTCTCATGATTGAGAAATGGTGGATGCTGTTCCATGGTTACAAACCAATCTATTAGACAATTTCGTCATAATTATAAACATTGTGTCTATCCTATTAACAGATTTAAAATTCATTTTAATTATAAACAATTTAATTCCTGATTTAAGGGCATACAATACAGTTAAGCTATATGTTCAGGTTAAACACAATAAAGGGAAAAGTCCAAGTTTGCATCTGGGGTAAGAAATAAAGATCAGCACAATTGAAAAAGAATTGTGATCCTGAATTAATAATGTTTGAACTTTATAAAACTTATTTGGTAAGTGGAAAAAACTACCTGAAATGTTTTACATTCTAATTTTTACATTTTAATTTTACATTCTAATTTGTATCTGGTTAGACAAGTGCTCAGGTCACAGACACTACTGGTAATAGTCACCTCTGGAAATGTATGTCTTTAATAAAATATAACAAGTCTTTAAAGCACAATTATAATTCCAAAATCAACTAATTATTATACCAAACAAAGAAATCACAGGAAAAATGTTATATCTTTTATATTCAGAAAAAAATAATACCACCATTCTTAATAAATGAAAAACAGGATTATTGGCTACCTTTTTCCATAAATTTTCTGAAAATATCAATACTTTTGGTGAATAAAATTTAGTCAAATATATTTTTCTATCAGTCATACTACTGGAATTGTAAATAAGTCAAAAATAAAGGAAAATTTACCATAGAATATACTTGGGGTCATCAAATTAACTTTTAAATGCATTCTTCAAACAAACAAAAAACTCTAATGTCAAATACAGATCTATAACAATTCTACATGATTGTGTTCATAATATGAATTTGAAATTATACAAAAAGAACTCATCTTTTCAGTTTATAACCAACTGATACCAAAATTGTTTTTCTTTTTAATAAGATTTTCTGGTTTTAAATTAGTACATCAAGGATTATTGTTTTCATCATATTTATGCCCCCTTTTCCTGTAGACATAGGCAACAGGGGCATTAAGAGTTACCCTTTACTGTCCGACCGTTCCATTTTTGTTTCTGCACTTTAAATTAAGTATGCCTTATAGAAATTTTATTAAACTCCTACACAACTCTAAGAATAAAAACTCACTCGCAGACAGAGTTCAAATTGAGCAGTACGTCAATAACCTTTCTAGAATTATGCCCCTTTTTAACATGGAAAATTGCAATTTTTTTTCCCGCACTCTTACTTAAGTTTTACTGATCCAAGTTTTATGAAACTCAAACTAAATGCTAAGAACCACGACAGGTAGACAAAGGTCAAATAAAGGTTGTGAGTCATTTACCATTGTTATGCCCCTTTTAGACTTTGGAAATTGGAAAGCTTGGGTGGATACTTTCATATTCTCAGACACATTCTTATTCTATTTTTTTAAAATTTGAATCAAACAATAATGATGCTACATTAAAGCAGACCTTGAATAATCTAGACATTCAGCCTTTGTTGTTAAACAAAAAAATATTTATTGTTGTAGTGGACTGAAAATATTTTCAGGGTTATAAATGATCAACACTAAATAGATTTAAAATGTATAAATAAGAAAATTAAGTTTATTTCAATTTATGGTCATTAAGATAATCTGAAAATGGTTACATTTAGAATTTAAAAATATTTAATGATAAAAATAAGGTCATTTTTTAAGTGCAATTGCATAATTTCTGAAAAGGACAATTTTGGATTTCTTATCTCACCGGAATTCAAAAATTGTTCTAGATATAATTTTCAAATTTTGCATGAAGTTAAAGGATTCGATGCCTAATATTAAAAGAGAGAACTGGATTCATTGTATTAAGTAGTTTAGCTGTATAGCTAACATAATGAAGACATATTGTAGATGTCCCCTTTATTGTGTTTCACCCTTTGTATGTGAATGTGTTTTAAGAATTTAACATAAACTACACATCGTGTTTTATATTTGTATAAAAATAGGAGATGTGGTATGAATGCAATTAAGACAATTAATTATATATCCACTAGAGTTCAAATAACTTTCTGCAGTTGTTTTAATACATATAGTTTAAGACTCATTTTTAGCTCACCTGGCCTAAAAGGCCACGTGAGCTTTTCGCATCACTTGGCGTCCGTTGTCGTTAACCTTTTACAAAAATCTTCTCCTCTGAAACTACTGGGCCAAATTTCAACAAAACTTGACCACAATTATTATTGGGGTTTCTAGTTTAAAAAAATTAGTCCGACGACCCCGCTTGCCAACCAACATGGCCGAAAGGGCTAAAAATAGAACATAGGGGTAAAATGCATTTTTTTGCTTATATCTCTCAAACTAAAGCATAAAGAGTAAATCTGACATGGATAAAAATGTTCATCAGGTTGAGATCTATGTGCCCTGAAATTTTCAGATGAATCAGTCAACCCGTTGTTGGGTTGCTGCACTTCAATTATTAATTTTAAGGAAATTGTGCAGTTTTTGGTTATTATCTTGAATATTATTATATATAGAGATAAACTGTAAACAGCAATAATGTTCAGCAAAGTAAGATCTACAAATCACTCAACATGACCAAAATTGTCAATTGACCCCTTAAGGAGTTATTGCCCTTTATAGTAAATTTTTATCAATTTTTCGTAAATTTTTGTCATCTTTTACAAAAATCTTCTCCTGAAAAATAGAACATAGAGGTAAAGTGCAGTTTTTGGCTTATAACTCTGAAACTACTTAGACAAATTAAACCAAACTTGGCCACAATCATGAGTAGGGTATCTAGTTTTTAAAATATGTCTGATGACCCCGCTTGCCAACCAACATGGCCGACATGGCTAAAAATATAACATAGAGGTAAAATGCAGTTTTTGGCTTATAACTCTGAAACTACTTAGACAAATTTAGCCAAACTTGGCCACAATCATGAGTAGGGTATCTAGTTTTTAAAATTTGTCTGATGACCCCGCTTGCCAACCAACATGGCCGACATGGCTAAAAATAGAACATAGAGGTAAAATGCAGTTTTAGGCTTATAACTCTGAAACTAAAGCAAAAGTATAATGGTTGCATTATTTTATGCATCAATTGTAAACAAAAATATCAGGTGAGCGACACAGGCTACTTGGAGCCTCTAGTTAAATAATTAGATTATCTTCATAACCAATTTAATAGCTTGTTTTCTGGTTAGCATGATTGTTTCTTTGTAAAGAAATACATTTAAAAAAAAAAAGGAAAAAAGAGATGATTTCGTTCAGTTTTATTGATAGTAGTTATGGAAATAAGATCTTAAATGTAAGAGGCATAAAGATTTTTTTCTAATCTGTATTTATACTGTTTACAATCTAAATGAAAACTATAACTGTACTAGAATTTGGTAAAAATTTCATAGTGTACCACTAACTGAGCATTGCTATCTCATAGATTGAGCAATTTGATTCCTTGTTAAGTATATTTCTTTGTAAAGCTTATTTATCAGTGTACATGAGGATCTGGTAAATTTAATTTCTAAAACTAAAAATAACAATATCAAACCCTTTGCATTTAGGCATTTTACAAGATTTGCATAAGAAATTTCGTAAAAATTTTATTGTACAATGAATCAATATATGTGAAGATTAACCTCTATAAGTATGGCATAACATTTGTAAAGATATCGGGTTTTGTACACAATGATATTGTAAAATATCAGCAGTGAGTGCAGTCAATGATCTAAAAGGCAAAACAAACACATATTTTGTATTGATTTGTATAATGGTGTGATGGTGTTGTTGAATATCTGTAGACACTGTGTAATTAATCAGTTATTATTGACCAAAATATATGAAATTTTTACTATAATAATGTTCCCTAAAAAAAGCCTGTTCTAGTCCCTCCTGTTCCTGAAAAAGGGGCTCAAAACAGTTTTTTTTCACTTTATTGCAATACAGCATTTCATCAAAGAGTATGATTGAAAGCCTTTTCTTTGTATTCTTTGTATAATTTCCAATGTGATATATATGACAGTTTTAATATAACATTTATGGTTAATGAGTCAAAAGTTGTCTATACACGGGTCAACCCTAAATATTTGAAGTTGGAAGTTTTTCTTTGAATTCCATGTGAAAATTCTGGCCATTTATATTTGTGCTAGACTTTATTTGGTATCTCAGGTCAAAAGGCATAAATTTCCACTTAATTCCTATAGATATTTTCCATAAAGTATTAAAAGTTTCCTTGTTGATATGTTGTGTATGAATTATGATGCATTAATCACAGCCCTTTATCTACTCTTTATTGTCTTACCAGAGGTATACTTGATAAGTCCTTCTCTCTCATTGTGACATGACTGACTAATCCTGCTCTTTGAAAATACATGATGATAATGTTGCTGATACAGTAACAACAAGTTATTAAAGAAAAGAAGGCTTTATCTCTATATCTTATCATTTTACAGGCAATTGAAGTACATCCAATCATATTGCTAAATCATGTAAAATTACATATGTAGGATAAAAGAAAATGTTTGATTTATTGAGAAACTGTAAGATAGATAAAGAAGATATTAACTACAATGTATATGATGCTGAGAAGGGTGGTAGTTTCGGAAGGCATTGTTATGCCCCGCCGTAGCGGAGGGGGCATTAAGATTTACCTTTGTCTGTCTGTACGTCCGTATGTGGGTCATTATAAAAAAACATGCATATTTCGATGAGAGAAATTTCGGGAAACTGATGTCATTGTTTTAAAAATTAAAATATGTCCTGCTATTCTGAAATATAGTAGCAACTATATTCAGAAATATGCAATGGGGAAAATTAGGAGTTCCTTCAATTTAAACAATTTTAGGTCATCCTTTGATAGAATCATGTCAATGGTGTTACCAATATAAAACATGCATTTAGTTATTAAAAATATTTTTAAATACCAAACTACTGTTCCAATTTGTTGTTAAGGGTTAAATTACTACTTATTGACATTATTTCATAGGTATGCATTCTATTTGAAGATAGATTTCAGAATAAATTGTTGTAAAAAACATAGCTGTCCTAATTATGGCTGTTGTTAATATTAAAGTATACACTAAAACTGAATATATGTAAAATGTGTAAGACTGAATGATAAGTTAATGCCAAATCCTTCGTATACGGCCTAAAAAAACTTTCATTTGTTGATAAAAAATAAAAATTATTGCATTTTTATATAGTAACACCACTGACCCTTCAGTAACTACAATGACAAAAAAGTATCACCATTGACAACAAAGTTCAAATTTTACTTTTATTAAGTACTGAACACAAAACAAACACTAAGCAAAAGAAAAAGAAAAAAGAAAAAATTCTTAGGCTAAAAAATCCCAAATTATATAACATAACATCAATAACTAAAAATGTCAATAGTGTTACTAAATAGTGTCATTGGTGTTACCAGCATACACCAGTTTGTGAAAACTTGGTATAGGTAATACATTATATTGTTAAAACATTGTTAAATAACTATTATATTTCATAAATAATACGATGTTTCGGTTGTTTAACATGAAAAAACACAAAAAATTGCTGATTGTCATAATATATTCAGTGGTGTTACTAAACTGGTCAATGGCGTTACTTTATTAAAGTGGTCTCACCCTTGATAGTAACACCAATGACGTACATGTGTATTTTTAGATTTAGTTGCAAAATAAGTGCTCCATTCCCTATTTTATATGTTGTTCCTGATGAATGTTTCTACAGTCAATATCTTTTCATAAAACAAAGTTTAGGAAATCTTTCGGAAAATGATTTTTATAGGGGTACACCATGGACACTAATTTCATTTACGATATAGCTTTTACTTACTTTTAAGATTTTTTCACTAATTTCCAACATAGATTTTTTTTGTCGTCTGCATTACATGCTTACAGGTAACATTGCTAGGGGGGAAACTATTGTAAATGCTGAAATCTTGAGAAAGAAAACTCTTACCCAACCAATTTGTCTTTTGGTTACACCAGTGACCTAAAAAAATGAGACTCTCTTTTTTGTTGAAAATTTTTATTATAAAACCAACATACACTTTCCAAACATTAAATAATGTTTGTTTATATCAAAATGCAATAAATAGTGATTAATCTTAATAACAAAGAATATGAATAATAGTCCTATTTCAGGTCTGAAAGGTACTATAGAAAAAAATAACAGTTAATTCTGGCTATATCCAAGGGTTTCAGAAAACATTAAGGATGTTTTTATAACATTTCATACTGTAAACTGTATATAGTGTGTCACAAAACATTCATATCTAACATATACAAGTGTTATTTTGATATATATGTTCATGTCTGTGACTTAAAAAGTCCAAATAACATATATTTGCATGTTTTTTTGATAATGACTCATGTCTGTTTAAGTCCGTACCTCCCAAAGTTGGTTTCCGTTATCTTACTTTAGTTTGCCTCAACCAAATGTTATGAAAGTTATACACACTGCTAATTAACACAAAACACAGATCAAGTTTGAGTTATGGTGGTGTCACTAAAACCGTTCTAGAGTTATGCCCTTTACAAATGGAAAAAATGCTGAATTTTTCGTTTCTGTGATCTAACATAAGTTTACCTCAACCAAATGTTATGAAACTTATAGACAATGCTTATTTCGACAAAATACAGATTAAGTTTGAATTTTGGGAGTGTCACACTTTTATTTTTCTAGAGTGATGCCCTTTACAAATGTAAAAATTGCTGAATTTTTCGTTTCTGTTCTCTAACTTAAGTTTGCCTCAACCAAATTTTATGAAACTTATACACAATACTTATGTCCCCTTATAACTTTATATGATATGCAAGCGGGGGCATCATCTGTGTCCAATGGACACATTCCCCTTTTTTTCTATGACCATCACCAACACAACTGCATTTAACTTTGCAAACAATTTGAACTTTGTAACCCATACAAAAATAATTTAAAGCATTCTAACACCCATTCATTTTTTCTGTAATAGCCCTAACCTGATTTGAGTAATGCTCAAAGGTTAAATATGTGATTTTGATAATTCGAAATTTATATGTAGAAAGATATTGTACACATATGCATATAAACTACCAAAAAACCTTGTCTGTTTGCCTTATTTATGTTTATCCATTATAACTGTATTGCACATAAGGCCATCAGTACAGAAAATAACAGTTTTTGTCTCACCTTAACAAGAGATTAAATTTGAGACTTAGGTATGCTATTTCCAGGAGAGGTCAGTTGAAGTGGAACCACTAATGGTACGTCAGTGATATGTGGTATGCAGCGCACATCTCATGTACTTCCGTTGAGATAATTTGGCCCGGCCCCATCAGTTATGGTCTATTGACTCTGAAACTGCATAGTTTTTTTCTGTTCAATTAACTTTCAAAATTATATACATTAGATACAAATTTGTGTCTTAAGCCACAAAAAACTATGAAATGTTATCAAGGCCATGCAATACCAGAGAAAGGTTTGGTCAGTTAAAGAAAGAAGTCCAGCATGTAAACCTGTAAGAATTCAGATTTATGCATGCTAAAATATCTGTTCTTTCTGTTATAAATAATTTAGATGAGAAGTTGAAACCTACAGAAAACCTGATAGGCAATTAATTAACTTTCAGAAAATGTTCTCTGAAACCACTTGACATGCAGGGCTAAAGCAGCAACCATGGCTAAAATTATATCGTGATACTCTGTAAATGGTTTCATTACACACCAGTGGATAATTTACACAAATATACTTGGAAATTTTATGATTTATTAAGGCTGTTCAAATCATTTTCAAATGTTGTATCATGTATTCTATTGAGTCTGAGGTCAATTGATGGGAATAATGTTATTGATTCTGATCAACTCTGTGACATAACACGGAAATATAAACAAACGATGATACAAATTTGTAGAAATATAAAAATAAGATGCGGTATGATTGGCAATGAGACAACACTAGAGACCAAATGACGTAGAAGTTAATAATTAAAAGTCACCGTAAGGACTTTACGAGGTGCAAACCTATACCGCAAAGGTCACGAAATAACAAATTAATGTAAAACAATTCAAACGAGAAAAACTAACGGCCTGATTTATGTACAAAACAATAAACAAAAACAAAATATGATATTTATACAGTAACACAAACGACAAACACTGAATTACAGGATTCTGACTTTGGACATGCACATACAGAACGTGGAGGGGTCTGTATTGTGTAACTGATAACAATCACATCAACGAAACTTCTTTTAATTGCAACGTGTCGAAATGTCACAAAAATAAAGAAAGCATGCACACTTTCGGATTAAAAATTCCTATTTGTCTGTTTGTCTTTTTCTTTTTTAGCCATGGCGTTCTCAGTTTATTTTAGATCTATGAGTTAGAATGTCCATCTGGTATCTTAATTTCGCCCCTATTCTATGGTCTTTGTTTTACCGTACTTTGTGATTGTTATCTTTTAGCGATTACCATGATGTCTTTAATTATTTTTTAGTTTATGTTTCTTTGTATATAGTTTTTAATTGAAAAGTAAGTTGTTCATTATCACTTAACGTAAGTAATTATACAAATGAAATAGTTGTAAGTCTGAAAAGATTGTGGTTTGCATTCACAAATGTACATTCATTACCTTTTATTGAACTACCGTTTTGATGTCACAAATAGCAATTCCTTCTTTTCTGACAAACTCGCACAATGAACATATTTGCATAATCATCCTTATACTTTCGACTTATATCTTGTAAACTATATTAAAGTACTGAGAAATGAATGAAACTATCAGTACTTGAAAATGACTGACTTTTGTAGTACTGAAAAATGACGGAAATATGCAGCACTGAAAATGACGGGGAAAATGCAGTACTGCAAAATGAGTGAATTTTGCAGTACTCAAAAATGACGGGAAAATGCAGTACTGCAAAATGAGTGAATTTTGCAGTACTGAAAAATGACAGAAAATTGCAGTACTGAAAAATGACTGAAATTTTCAGTTCTGAAAAATGACTGAAATTTTCAGTACTGAAAAATGACTGAAATTTTCAGTACTGAAAAATGACTAAAAGTTTCAGTACTGAAAAACGACTGAAATTTTCAGTGCTGAAAACAACTTTTTCTCTGCATTACTGAAAACATACATACAATACAATTAATTGTACTGAATACATATGAGTAAGAAATGTACTGATTGATGACTTTTTATACTAGTACTGTATTTGTAGTGGCATTTAAATTACATGTAAACGCTGTATAAATTCCTGGTAGTGTACTTGTAATGTGTACTAGGTTTCTGTATGTTTTATTTATATACAAAACGTTTAAGAACATAAGACTGATTTTTAAAGATGTAAATTAACCGCGCTGAAGTACGTCCATTATTCATTTTCATTATTCAAAATTCAATAATGAATAATGAAATAGTTCATCATTTATTGTTCAACTTTTAGTAATGAATAATGAATAATAAAATGTGTATGTTTCATTATTCAACTGAAAAAGTGAATAATGAAATAAATCATTTATTATTTGACTGTGACATTATCCCGTATTTTTGAATTTGCCATTTTCATTTCAATTTACACATATTCAAATTGATATAAGAAAAAATTCCGTTAAGAATAATCGCTGAAACCCACTAGTTTAACCTCCGAAACTAAATAAATGAATTAAAGATAAAATAATCAAAGATTGTATTGAATTTTGTTTTCTTATATCAATTTGAAAATATGTAAATTGAAATAAAAATGGCAAATTCAGAAATCAGGGATAGTGTCATAGTCAAATAATAAATGATCTAATTCATTATTCACTTTTAACTTGAATAAAGAAACGTAAACTATATCATTATTCATTATTCATTACTAAACGTTGAATAATGAATAATGAACTATTTCATTATTCATTACTGAATTTTAAATAATGAAAATGAATAATGGACGTACTTCAGCCTATATGAGAACAAAATGCAACTTCGAGACTCGACTGTTCCTTAATTTGAGTGAATGTTTAATACTAAAGAATATCCGTAACTTGTGTATTTAAAAATATCTGCAGTTTTACTGGTGTATTAATACATTAAGTTAAAATGTGGATAACAAGGTCAGATATCATTTCGCTTCAAATTCCATTATTTTTATATTTTAAAGCTCAATGTTTATTTATCAAAATAGAAACTAAAAATAAAATATATAGGTCTAGTTAAATATTTTTGATTTGTAATGCGTCAACATACATGTAACAGGTAGGCATGTTTGGTTAGTCTTCAAATTCTTAAAATATCTTGTCTGCCCTTTCACGAAATATTTTCATAGAATTTTTAAGTGTTTCACTGAACTTTCCAAAATTCGCCCCGACAACCAATCAGAAAATGATTTCAAGTATTATAAAGACATAAACATATACTAAATGATGTTAATTAGCTAAAAAAAAAAACAATTTTCTTTCCGGATACAACTTTCACGTAAGGATCGTAATGATGCAATGTGAATAAAACTATATAAAGCGCATTAAAACCATTTCATCAACATTCCAGCAGCGCCTGCAAATGGAGTATTAATAATGTCTCCCAATTGATACGATATTCCAGAGCCTGTATTTCCTATCATGATTATAGAGGGTAGCTGCTTACAAGGATGCTATTGAACCAATAGTTCCAAGTGGTGAAGTTGAAATCATCCCTTAGAATATTTTACGACCGCCATCACGAGTTGGTTGACTATTACGGAATATATGTTTCCCAGATGACGACGGATATGTTCCATTGTGGTAACCACAATCCCGTCCTCTTTTCCTAGAATGTGACCTACCGAATAAGACTTTTCATCGGGTTTGTACTTACATGAGCAACACGACGGGTGCAACATGTGGTGCAGGATCTGCTTTTCCTTCCGGGGCACCTGAGATCACTCCCGGTTGTTGGTGGAGTTCGTGTTGCTCATTCTGTAGTTTTCTTAGTCCTATAACATAAGCCTTCGTAGGTTCATATCGTTTGCTTTCGACGTTTTTTATCGGATATTTTTGTTTACTATCAATGCCGAACCATGATTTTTTCATCATCATAATCAAATATATAAATGTTGATACTAATTATATATTCAAAGGGTGCTACATTTTGAAAACAAGTAAAAAATTCATTCGAAGCTTACAAACAAGTATAAATGGCTCAGCCAATGTGGTTCACATTATTTTCACGTAAATGCAAGCTGTTTTCGTTAGTTTTTTACATTAAAAGTGTCATATAAATTTCAAATTAATAAACTGTAAATTGGTTTAATAGTAAGTTAGTTACCTATGATTTTATTCTATAATATAAAAACAACTAAACCATAAGAATGTTTTTTTATGGCCCCGCCATTTTTGTGGTCGTGGCCATATAGGTTTACCATTATCCGTCATTCCTTCATTCTGTCAATCCGTCATTCTGTCATTCCGTCATTCCACAACGAACAGTTATACGGACTTGTTTTCTAAACGCCTTCACACATTGAGCTGATTTTTAGTATGTGAGTTTACCATGATGAGTTACAGATCGAGTTAACGTATGGTTCCGCTCCGCTGATTTTTGCAAAAATTACGAGCTTTTGACTTTGAAAATTTCATGAAAATAACAGTTAGACGGACTTTCATTCTCTAATTTCCATTCCTAAAAATGACTTCAAGCTTACAACAGGGGCCATTCGTGTCGTTCCGACACATCTAGTTGCATATAAGGGATTACATTTTTTAACTCTATGTTTTCTATCTTTTTGCAATATTTCGCCTTATGCAATGAAATTATATGGATATACGGGCGTATAATTGCATTTCTGAATATTTTGGAAACTAACAGTTTTATTTTAGCGCAAAAAAGTTTATTACGTATCCTCAAAAAAATCATATTAATTTTTTCCGCAATTCACTCGCTCAGTTCCCTATCACTTTTGTTAAGGAAAGATATACATTATTATGCATTTATACCTGTGTATACTGGTTATATGATCCTTCGACAAATTTAGACAACATACAAATAAGGAAATGTGTGATGATTGCCAATGAGACAACTATCCACCTAAGACCAAGGGGCAAGGTTGAAAAATAACTATAGGTGATTATTATATGTGTATTTGGGGCCTCGGTGGCCGAGTGGTCTAAGTAGTTACTACTGTAATCACTAGCCAGTCAACACTGAGGTTGTGAGTTCGAACCCCGCTCGTGCGGGTGCACTCGACTCCAATCTTAATTGACTAGGATTGTCAGTTTTCCTATCGAAGGTCGGTGGTTTTCTCCGGGCACTCCGGCTTCCTCCACCAATAAAAACTGGCCGCCACGAAATAGCCCAAAAGCGGTGCTTAAAAGTGGCGTTAAAACACCAAAAATAAAAAAATAAAAATATATGTGTATTTTATCTAAATTCATGTTATTATATTCTAAGGATGTGCGAATGACAAAGTCGACAGAAATGTGTTGAAAATGAAATGGTGTTGTCAATAGAATGGTTCCTAAGGCCATATACTTGAGGAAACTTAATAAAAATTAGCAGAAAAGTAATGCTGATTTGAGAAAACGTGAAACGTCCAGATTCATTTACATTTAATGACTACATAAGGAGTTGTTGAAACTAACACAAACTGAATTTTATATCTTTGTCGTATTCAAGTTCATTATTGTAAAGTCTTTATTTTTATGCTGGTAAACTACATTGCTGGTGGATATACTATATGACGAAATTTACAAATACGTCTCTCGTAGATGTTTTAGGATGGAAATAAAAAATAATTGTGATTTACAAACTCTTTTTTATCCTTTCAGGTGATATACGGACTGTTTCCCAAAGACTTGAGTTTTTTTACGACGGCATATGGGGGACTGTCTGTAATAATGGCTTTGATGATGTCGACGCTAGAGTAGCTTGTAGACAATTGGGATACAGGTATGGAAATGATTTAACAGATTGGATGTTTTAATGAAATAATGATTAACGGTTTATTGCTTTATTATTTTTAATTATCGTATTGATTGTAGGAAAATTTATTGATTGTTGGAAAATGTATTGATTGTAGGAAAATGTATTGGTTGTAGGAAAATGTATTGATTGTAGGAAAATGTATTGATTGTAGGAAACTGTATTGATTGTAGGAAAATGTATTGATTGAAGGAAAATGTATTGATTGTAGGAAACCGTATTGATTGTAGGAAAATGTATTGACTGTGGGAAAATGTATTGATTGTAGGAAAATGTATTGATTGTAGAAAACCGTATTGACTGTAGGAAAATGTATTGATTGTGGGAAAATGTAAAATACGTCGATCAAAACAGAGAACACGCTTAAATCAAAGTACTGACGTGCTGTTTACTCGGATGAACTCAAGATATGATGGCTGGCGAATAAATCAAAAAAATGTCCTATCTCCATGTAGACTACTACATGTACTAGCAGTTGTTTTTTTCAAATCAAATATCAAACATTTCAGCCATATTTAAGACATTAATATACAAGATAAGTATTTAACATGCTATCAATTGTCTAGGTTCTGTGGGCATAGAGGATCGAAAGGGATAACAAAATAGTTAAATGTGTTTTGCACTGTCTGAAGACTGGATAATACATATAATTCTCTACTCATGTGACTTTTGCTTGTGTAAACAGTATGCGTTGGTTGCCCTTTTTCTTAAAACTTCATAGCGTAGACCTTTTTGTTCTTTGATTAGTTTTGAATATTTCGAATTAGCTCACTTTCTCTTAATTATGCCATGCATAAAAGCGAAACATATTAAGTTCATGTAATTTCTACCATGTTTATAATAGCAATTGTTTTATTTGTCTTGATGAATTGTTCAAGCAAAAGAGTTAAATCACAGTATTTTGGTTCGGTTAGCTTAGTCAGTAGTGGATCAAGGAACTATTAAAAAAGGGGAGTGGTTACATGTTAATAGGGGGAGGAGGAATGACCAAATCTTCTATTATACTAAATACTAATATTTAAGATGTGAATAAGGAGATAATTAGTTAAAAGTCAGCTGGTCAGCAACCTTACATAAAAGATTAACATTATTTTTCATTTACCTGTATATATTATGAAAACCGGTTTTTCAATAGTGATTATTTTCTAAGGGTTAAATATTTCGTGGTGGTGTATTGCCATGGCTTTATTTGGACTTGTTTGTTTGCTTTTGGCCTTGAATGTTTGTCCCTAATATTTTATTAACTATGTATTTACTTTCAGGTATCACAGATCGAATTTATTCGTTCATAGTGTGTTAATTTACGTTTTGATTGAGTTAAGCCTTCCAATTGATGTTTTATCGTGTGTTTTCTATGTTGTGATGTTATACTATTGTTTCAGAAAAAGGAGAAGGTTTGGTACCATTAAAACGTTTAATCCCGCTGCAAATGTTTGCACCTGTCCTAAGTCAGGAATCTGATGTACAGTAGTTGTTGTTTGTTTATGTAATTTATAGGTGTTTCTCGTTTCTCGTTTTTTATATAGACTAGACCGTTGGTTTTACCGTTTAAATGGTTTTACACTAGTACTTTTGGGGCCCTTTATAGCTTGTTGTTCGGTGTGAGCCAAGGCTCCGTGTTGAAGGCCGTACATTGACCTATAATGGTTTACTTTTATAAATTGTTATTTGGATGGAGAGTTGTCTCATTGGCACTCACACCACATCTTCCTATATCTATAGACATCTATTGACTATTTGCGATATCAAAAATTCAAAGTCTATCGGAAATATCGTTTGGTTTGCTTGAATTCAGAAATTGGAATTAAGTGCCTGCTAAACCTCAGAGGCGTTGAATCAAGGGGCAACACTGACTTACTTCTAGACTATATTTACCTGTGTACATTATTTTATTGGGCGGCATTTGTCCAAGGTTATGGTTGGCTTTCTGATATCGTTTAACATCTTACCCCTTATTTTATTGATTTTGTATTTACATTGTGTCATAGATCATATTTATTCGTTCAGTGTATGTTCACTTGTTTGTGTTAATATGTCTTTTAATTGAGTTAAGCCATTTCAATTGATATTTTATAGTGTGTCTTTCTATGTTGTGATGTTACACTATTGTTTCAGGTAGGGTGAAGGTTGGCGCCTATTAATACGTTTAAACTCGCTGCATTTGTTTGCACCTGTCCTAAGTCAGGAACCTGATGTTCAGTGGTTGTCGTTTGTTGATGTGGTTCATAAGTGTTTCTAGTTTCTCGTTTATTATATAGATTAGACCGTTGGTTTTCCTGTTTGAATGGTTTTACACTAGTCATTTTTGGGGCCCTTTATAGCTTGCTGTTTCTAATATCAAGTTTAAACTTGTAATCAGGGATTTTATAAAATCCCTAACAATTTCAGGGTTTGTTATTCCAGCTATTTTACAAAATCCATGATTTTACAAATTCAGTAAAACATATATATATGAACTTGTATATAATAAATATGTGTATACGAAATTGTGTTTTACGAAACAAGTGCCCAGGAAGAACTCCGTGACACATTGCCCAAGTTCAGCAACTGAAAGCATTAAGAAATGCATCTAGTTAGACCATCCAAATGCATCGTTGTCAATCTTAAATTGTCTGCACGATAGTAACCATTTAAGAATGTGAGCGTTTAAATAGTGAGATCATGTTCCTGAAAGTGTTTTGACGTGCAACAGTAGGTGAGAAATGACTTACTGGATTAGCACTGATGCACGTCTATTATATATTTACACTTATACCTTGATATGATAGTTTACACTTTTAGGGCATCATAATAATGTGATATGATCAGAATATAAACCCTGCTGTACTGAACCGACACACTTAACCTGATTCTTAACGTGCTTTTTCAAAAGGGAACAGTCCACATGTAGGTAGACATGTCAGCCTACGCGGACACATTATTCTGACTTCGAGTCGACCAGTCTTTGCTCTTACTCCTAAATGCCGCGTGCCTAGTGGAGAAGCAGTAAAGACGTATTTCCAAGTCTTTGGTTTGACCCGGCCGGGGTTTGAATCCACAACTTCCCGCACTCAAGGGGAGCATGCTACAAAGAGACCACGAGGCGGTCAAAGAAAAAGAAAATTAGAATCAATTTTGTAAACCATGTGTTACCTTTTGTTTTGTTAATATCTATAATGACCTTAATATCAACTAAAAAAATTGAAATATTTTGAAAGTTCGTTTTGGTGACACCCCTGAAAAATTTCTGGATCCGTCCCTGTTGATCCTTGCAAGCATTTGACAAAAACAAAATAAGGAAAGGAAAAGTATTTTACTTCTGTTTTCCTAACGTTTACTGGAAATTACTTTATTTGTATTATCAAACATTTTTTCTATAAATGATATAATAAGCAAGCTGTGTATTGGACTCTGTTAATTGTGTATATCATACGCTAATAACTAAATATTAATTATGTACAATCATGAGATGAGAGAGTAATCTCGGTGATAAATAAATATTATTATTAAGTTACAATTCATGGAAACTTAATTTGAATTTAAAAACATATAGGCTTATTATGATTACTTAAAAATACGGACGCACACATAATAATGTCTTTGCAACAATTATTCTATCATAATTGTTTGTGCAAAATAAATGCATTCAGTTTCATGTATTAATCCCATGTTACGACAAATAGTTAAGCGTTACCAGTTATGTTGATAAGAAGTGAAACCTGATCCATCGATGATGTAACGAAACTAGTGATATTATTCAAAAGCATTCCTACTTGTCATCACTTCAGGAGATATACAAACAAACCCTTGTCCAAAAAAATACCCATGTGGAGTATGCAATAAACCAGTTGCAAAAAATCATAGAGCACTTGAGTGTGACAGTTGCACATATTGGGAACATATAAAATTTGGAGGCATATTACGCCTAGTGATTATCAGCAGTTTCAAAGAAACAAACACCTATCTTGGAAAATCCCAACTGTTTTCTACCAAATGCAATAGACTCCTTCTGTTTAGCAGATGACATAAACATCAGTCACAATCCTTTTGGTTGCTGTCTGACATCAACACAGACGAAGAAGAAACTATCAATTCAGCAAATCAAGAATACAAACCTAAATATACTTAAACAAAAGGTAATACTATTCGCCTCTTTAATATAAACTTCAGAAGTCTACGAAGTGAATCTAAACGCCAGCATATTCATATCAATGATAGACTTGTATAAACCACATATAATACATGCAACAGAAACCCACCTAATCAAACAAATATCTTTTTCATAGATTCTTGATCCAGAATTTTACGACATATATCGCAAGGACAGAACATTCCAACCTGGCCATGAGGGAGGTGGCGTGTTAAAAGTCGTTAGAAAAGACCTTGTATCTTCAGGAGAAGTGACTTTGGACACTGGCTGTAAGATATCATGGAACAAAATACAAGTTCAGGGGAGTAAACCCCTATAAACCGGATTTGCTATAGACAAACAAACAATGAAGCTGTATCACTACAAAACTGGACGAATCACTTGGAAGACTCACTCACAACCAAAACCTACCCAATATAGTACTAACAGGAGATTTCAACGTCCCTGATATTCAGTGGAAAGATGCATATTCAATCCGATCGACACAACAGTACAACCTAGAGGTAAATAAGTCCATTCTTAATACCACAAACGAACATAATCTTGAACAACAAAACAGAACACCAACCAGAAGAAACAACAAACTTGACTTAGTTTTCACAATCAACAAAAATCTCATAGAGAACATCACTGTAGAGAGCGGAATAAGCGACCACGAGGCAATAATTATGGACATCAAAACTAGAGTTAAACTTACAAAAAAGAAACCACGCAAAATATTCTTGTACTTCAAAGGAAATATACCATGTATAATGACCAGACTGATGGAAGAATTCCCTGAATATATAAAAAGACGAATGGTAAACCTATTGAGCACCTGAGATCACCCCCAGTTTTTGGTGGGGTTCGTGTTTGCTCAGTCTTTAGTTTTCTATGTTGTGTTTTGTGTACTATTGTTTGTCTGTTGGTCTTTTTCTTTTTAACCCATGGCGTTGTCAGTTTATTTTCGACTTATGAGTTTGAATGTCCCTTTTGTATCTTTCGCCTCTCTTTTGAAACTTGTTGGGAAACATCTAAGAACCTTCTTACATCACTTATGGACAAAAATATACCACAGAAAACATGCACCAGTAGATGGAACATTCCCTGGATCACGAGAGATATTAATAGAGCTATGCGCAAGAAACAACGACTATATAACAGAGCTAAAAAGACCAAAAAAGATAAAGACTGGGTAAAATTCAAAGATATTAGAATAACCATAAAACCCAACTAGAAATTGAACATAAAACAACTTGTCCAACTTATTAGAAATTAAAGATGAAACCAATACTGAGTCGCCTAAGCAAGGAATCACTAAACAATTCTGGAGATATAAAGTCAAGATAACATGAATGTAGTGATGTATCAACACTCAGTGTAAATGGAAAAATGAAAGAAGACATTACATCCAAAGCAGAAGCATTAAACAACAAATTCCAGTCTGTATTTACGGAGGAAGGCATGGCTTCTTTTACAAACATGGGACCAATTACCATCAACCAAGTACCATCAATAAGAAGGGAATAGCAACGCTACTAAAACAGCTAAATATCAATAAAGTAAGTGTTCCAGACAAAATATCCTCAGAATATTAACGGAAACAGCAGATGGAATATCACCTTATCTGAAATACATATTTGAAAGATCATTATACCTAAGACAAGTCCCGCACGATTGGACAACTGTAAATGTAACAGGACTATTCCAGAAAGGAGATAGATCAAAACCAGTAAATTATAGACGGTATCACTTACATCAGTACCGTGTTAAGTAATGGAGCAGTATGTGTAAACACATCATGGAACACCTGGAATGTAACAATATACTTGCAGACTTCCAACACGGCTTTCGGCAAAAGAGATCATGCGAAACACAGCTTATAATTACAGTTGAATAAATAAGCAGATATTTAGATAACAAACAAAAGAACGGACTTATTAATACTTGACTTCAGCAAAGCTTTTGACATCGTACCCACAACAGACTCCTCCATAAACTAGACCACTATGGAGTCAGGGGAACCATCCATGGGTTGCTAAAGTCTTAGTTGACCACTAGGCAGCAGAAAGTACTAGTAGACGGGGACGAATCAACATCTGTACATGTAAAATCTGGCGTACCACAGGGCACAGTGCTTGGGCCGTTAATGTTCCTTTAATATACTAGTATCAATGACATAGGTATTGACATAAAATCCTCAATTAGATTATTTGCAGATGATAGCATAGTTTAAGTAGCTGTACAATCAATGAACCATTGTCTTCAGCTCAAGCGGGAACTGACCACCGTGGTTAACTGGACAAATGATATTTAATCCAACGAAATACTTTTCACTACGTATAACAACTGGACGACAACCAATAATCTACCCATATGAAATGGAGGAACACATCTTTGGAACAGTCAACCACAATCCATACCTAGGAGTGAGCTATCAAACACTTCATCATGGAATGACCACATCGGAAATATCACTACAAAAGCAAACAAAACATTAGGCTTCATACGACGGAATCTTGGTAAATGCCAAATGAATATAAAACGTCAACCATATATAACCCTTGTAAAACCAACACTAGGATACGCTAGCAGTGTCTGGGGCCTACATCTCCAAAAACACATAAAACTACTGGAAATGGTCCAAAGGAGAGCAGCCAGATTCATCAGGCACGAGTATTTTCGAGACCCAGGCATAGTAACATCTTTATTAGAGGACATAAAACTGCCACAATTACAGGAAAGACGAACAACATCACGTCTACTGCTTTTTCAAAAAGAAATCCACCAACTGATTGTAATCCCAATACCAGAATACTTGATGACACTAGCAAGAATGACGCGTCAGTTCCATCAAAGACGATTTGTCAGATTATGATCAAGTTCTGAACAACGAAAACATAGCATCTTCGTAAGAACCATCACAAACTGGAATGAACTACCGCCTAGACTATTGGACATCGATGACTGTGAGGCATTCAAGACCCACCTCATAGCACACAGATATCCGTAAATGAACACACAAATGTTTTTATCTGCACTGGCACCTGTATATATATATATGTTAAACACCTGTATATATGATTTTAAAAGAGCGCATGTTGGATGACACCACAACTTAAATTCAACATATTCGTGTGATGAGTACCGACTCTTTACGGATTACCCATGTAGATGTAGATGTAGATAACTCTGTATAATTACGTTCGTCATATTGTTCTGTATACAAGGACATGCATAAACAATTCTTAAAATTCATCCGCGTGCATTATGGGTACTAAGATGACCCATGTTTTCAATGTACCTGTTCGTTATAATGATTTTTTACTGATATATATTTCTCAAGACAAAACATGTTGATTACAGATAAATGTTCCTAAAAATAAAAAAAATAAATAAAAAAATAATCTCATGAAATTTCATTGATATTATTAAAATATATGAAGCGATAAAGAATTCCATTTTGCACTCGATAACGTCAGCGTATTTATATGCAGTAATGGGTGTTTAAAAGCACACTCAAAAACTGCCATAGCATTATGAGAGAGGTCATTCGAGTAAAAACTACATTATTACACTTAAACACCAACACCACAAAGTTTTTGAAGAGAAGCAAAATGACAATACTCCATAGTTTAATAAATGACATCCAAATAATATTCCAACTGCCTCCATCGAATAAGCAATAATTCCACTGTAAAAGATCATTGTTTTTTTTTACCACGATTCAGTATAATGTCCCTCCTTACTGCAAGTTCTAGATGACTAGTTTCATGTACTCAGTTTTGGACTTACTGCCCCGCCCCCTTTAGCCAAAAGTGCATAGCAGAAAGCATGAAAGACCATTGGACCTAATATTGGATGGAGAGCACTGGCAAGAACGTTACTTCTAGAAAAATGATCGATTAATTCCTTTAGCTTTAAATTTATATATAAGTATGCAAGCAAATCTTTTCATCATGTTTGGACTCAGAGTATCCAGAAATGGTGGGAGTTGCCATGTTAAACTTACAGGTGATCGGTTATAATAAAAAGAGATATGGGATATATCAATGACCAAACTAGCCAAACTACATTTAGAGGGCAACGTACATTTTCAACAGTTGAATGGTGTTTATACAATATGTTAGACTATTAAGCTATAAAAAAAATGTGAATAAAATAAACAGAAACATCAAAGATCTGCTATCAATACGAAATTCCCTAAATAAGCCACCCCATAAATTAAACAACAACAAACAAACAAACAAACAAAATAACCACTAGCAAGGTTCCTGATTTGGGACAGACAGATATTCATTGGTATTCCCCCGCAACTGAAAGTGGGGGGGGGGGGGCATATTGTTTTACCTCTGTCCGTCCTTCCGTCCGTCCGTCCTATTATGGGTATATAGTTATTCCAGATAACTCCTCCTACAGTTTGAATGCTAGGAAGTTTTCACTTTGCTGGCTGTTTGTACATATATTGAAGGTGTGCATGGGGTCAGGGTTTTGATTTGTATTGATATTTGCTCTTTTGGGAGATAGTTGAACTTTGTCATTTTTTGGAGTATTTATTTGCATAACAGGTGCATAGCGTTTCCGGATAACTCCTCCTACAGTTTGAGTGCTAGGAAGTTTTCACTTTGCTTGCTGTTTGTACATATATTGAAGGTGTGCATGTGGTCAGGGTTTTGATTTTTGTTAATATTTGCTCTTTTGGGAGATAGTTGATCTTTCAATTGTCATTTTTGGAGTAGATACTTGAATAAGAGGAGCATCGGGTTTCCGGATAACTCCTCTTACAGTGAACCATAGACATATATGCTCCCATGCTCAACTTTGTGTATTTTAAAATAACACTTTGCATCTGCGGGGGCATCATTTGTGTCTCCCAGACACAATAATATCTCAAAGAAAGTCCTGCATTGACTTTGTTATAATACAGTTACTTCAGAGTTCAGTGCAGGGCATCACTTTGTCTAGTTTTCGTTTTTAATCCAATTCAATTCCAAAACTAGCCAGAATATATACATAAAAAGGGCGATTTTTTTATCTAGAAAATATATACATCTACCATTTCTTCCATACACTGAATGTAGAACAACTTTTGCGCTAGATTCCTTACTGAGACAACTTTTAAAAAATCGCGCACATGGTGGAAATTTCCCTCTTTACCTTCATAGGTCTACACACCTGAAAATCTGATCTGGGAATCATTTCCGAATGAAAATCGCAGTGATCTAAAATTATCCGGGAACTTAATAGCTCTCTGATTGGTCAAACAGGAGAAAATATTGACAATGCTAATTAAGAGAAAACTGTATTGTATTTGAAGCTTTGCCGACGTCCATCGGTAGTTTTACTGTAACAGTTCCAAATTGAGTTTACTTTGTCGTTCATTGTTTTGTACATAAATCAGGCCTTTAGTTTTCTCGTTTGAAATGTTTTACATTTGTCATTTCTGGGTCTTTTATAGTTTACTATGCGGTATGGATTTTACTCATTGTGGAATGCCGTACGGTGACCTATAGTTGATAACGTCTATGTCATTTGGTCTCTGGTGGAGAGTTGTCTCATTGGCAATTTTACCACATCTGATCAACTTTATAGGCCTGTACATGTATTACACAAGTTAATGATCAATTTATTCTTTAGTAGTTAAACTGCACTGGTTATTATTAAGGTACACTGGAATCTCGAAGTTATATTTTGTTCTGATTTATATCTTTTAAAATCATTCTTCTCTACACCTATACATCCAATACAGTAATAGAGTCATCGGGGTCAGAAAATAAATACTCTTTTTAACTTTATCACACGTGTAAGGATACGTATACGTTTGAAAAAGTTTAGATTTTACTTTATGCTGATGATGTCGTTATTCTTGCATAAGAAGAAAAAATACAAACTCTGTTAAACGCATTAGATACATGGTGTGGAGATAATTGTATGACTATTAATTCCAACAAGAGTGAAATTGTGCATTTACGAACACCTTCTGTTAATAAGTCACATGTCGTATTAAATGGTGATATAATATCATTGAATACTCTTCAAATTATAGTTATTTAGGTTTAGTTTTAAGTGATTTGTGGGCAGTTAAGCTGCCTTATGCTAGCACACCAGATTTACTTTTTTCCTCGGGAATACTGAAATAGGTGCCATTGCCTTTTATCTTGAGTGCTAGTAGGTTATTTATAACTAATTACACATTTTTTTTCATGCTTTTAATTCTGGAAAACAATAAATATGTCGAGAATTACCTTAAATGATCGTCGAACAACCCAAAATAAATGACGTTGTACATAGGAAATAGTGCTCAATGGAAAGTCTTACACTGAGTTTTATCTTCTGTGCTTTTGATAAGGATGTTGAAGAACAATTGTATGAAATGAAATATTTCATTGCCGAAACTTTCTATTTACACGTCGTTTATATTTGTCAAATGGCAATAGGCGCATAAATATTGTTTGGCGGTAATTTTAAATTAAAGACGAAAAGTGAATTTCAAGGATTCATAACACTATGTGCGTTATTGCAGTCTCAGAAGTAACGTCCCTTTAATATGTGGCACCCATGCATTGATCACTTAACGCGAGAACTTCAATTTTCTTTCCTTCCTACATGTATTACACTATTCTGTTTTATTATACATGATAACTGGCCCTGACAAATCAAGGATTTGTATAGTAATATACAAATCCTTGGTCAAATCTAGTACAGTTGGACGGGAAAAATCTAAGGTCAAGACATTAGTCACGTGACGAAAACAGAATTGTTGAAAATCGTCCGGAAATTTTTATTTTAATAAAAATGATTAATTATTGAGAAAGAAATTTCCATTCTTGCTAGATTTAACTTTTTCGCGGATTCATTATTGTTTTTTCTGCTCTTAGCGAATTAAATTTGTTCAATTGCTACTTAATTTTCGTCATCCTAAGTTTGTCATAACTTTTCTTATTGGATTATCAGTTGAATTCTACTCACTTTCATTTACCTGTTAAATTACATACCTTTTTAGCTCACCTGGCCCGAAGGGCCAAGTGAGCTTTTCTCATCACTTGGCGTCCGTCGTCCGTCGTCGTCCGTCGTCCGTCGTCGTCCGTCGTCGTTAACTTTTACAAAAATCTTCTCCTCTGAAACTACTGGGCCAAATTTAACCAAACTTGGCCACAATCATCATTGGGGTATCTAGTTTAAAAATTGTGTCCGGTGACCTGCCAAACCAACAAAGATGGCCGCCATGGCTAAAAATAGAACATAGGGGTAAAATGTATATTTTGGCTTATAACTCTGAAACCAAAGCATTAAGAGCAAATCTGACAAGGGTAAAATTGTTGATCAAGTCAAGATCTATCTGCCCTGAAATTTTCAGATGAATCGGAAAATGGGTTGTTGGGTTGCTGCCCCTGAATTAGTAATTTTAAGGATTTTTTTTCCGTTTTCGGTTATTATCTTGAAAATTATTATAGATAGAGATAAACTGTAAACAGCAATAATGTTCAGCAAAGTAAGATCTACAAATAAGTCAACATGATCAAAATGGTCAGTTGACCCGTTAAGGAGTAATTGCCCTTTAAAGTAATTTTTACCAATTTTTGTAAATTTTGTAATCTTTACAAAATCTTCTCCTCTGAAACTACTAAACCAAATTCAACCAAACTTAGCCACAATCATTATTAGGGTATTTAGTTTTAAAATGTGTGGTGACCCAGCCAACCAACCAAGATGGCTGCCATGGCTAAAAATAGAACATAGGGGTAAAATGTAGATTTTGGCTTGTAACTCTGAAACCAAAGCATTTAAAGCAAATCTTACAGGAATTAACTTGTTTATCAAGTAAATATCTATCTGCCCTCAAATTTTCAGATGAATTGGACAACTGGTTGTTGGGTTGCTGCCCCTGAATTGGTAATTTTTAAGGAAATTTTGCCGTTTTTGGTTATTATCTTGAATATTATTATAGATAGAGATATACTGTAAACAGCAATAATGTTCAGTAAAGTAAGATCTACAAATAGGTCAACATGACCAAAATAGTCAGTTGACCCCTTAAGGAGTTATTGCCCTTTATAGTCAATTTTTAACCATTTTTTGTAAATTTTTGTAATCTTTTATAAAAATCTTCTCCTCTGAAACTACTAAGACAAATTTAACCAAACTTGTCCACAATCATCTTTAGGGTATCTAGTTTAAAAAAAATGTGTCCGATGACCCCGCCCGCGAACCAAGATGGCCGACATGACTAAAAAATAGTACATAGGGTAAAATGCAGTTTTTGGCTCATATCTCAGAAACCAAAGCATTTAGAGCAAATCTGACGAGGATAAAATTGTTCATTAGGTCAAGATCTATCTGCCCTGAAATTTTCAGACCAATCAGGCAACACATTGTTGGGTTGCTGCCCCTGAATTGGTAATTTTAAGAAAATTTTGCAGCTTTTGGTTATTATCTTGAATATTATTATAGATAGAGATAAACTGTAAACAGCAATAATGTACAGCAAAGTAAGATCTACAAATAAGTCAACATGACCAAAATTGTCAGTTGACCCCTTAAGGAGTTATTGCCTTTATAGTCATTTTTACAATTTTCATAAATTTTTACAAAATATTTTCCACTGTAACTACTGGGCCAAATTCATTATAGATAGAGATAATTGTAAGCAGCAAGATTGTTCAGTAAAGTAAGATCTACAAACACATCACCATCACCAAAACACAATTTTGTCATGAATCCATCTGTGTCCTTTGTTTAATATGCACATAGACCAAGGTGAGCGACACAGGCTCTTTAGAGCCTCTAGTTTCTTCACTCCAAGATTTGTTTTCACACGGTAAACACTTAGTTCTTTTTATATTATTTTTGAATTTTGAGTTGAAGCGTCGATCAACAATTTCGATAGTTTAGAGAACATTTTTAACCCGCCCACCCGTGCCCTATTTATAAATGGGTATTACATTATATTTTTCTACTGGTCTTTAGGGTTAATTTTATGTATTAACAATTTTGAATTTCTATCTTGGTTATTCTTAAATGTGTTTATTGATTATTATTGAACTATTGTGTTGTGTGAATCCATTTCATTAGCCTAATAAATGTTTTTATTATATTAGTTGTTTCATGTTTTGAAAGTAATTGGACCCGATTGACGAAAAAAAACTGACGCAATCCGAGTGACATAGCTATCATGTCTGACTCTTTGTCCGGTTAACAATTTCAATCTTTTAGATCCGATAAAGTTCTTTCAAAAGTCCAATTTCAGTGTCAACAAAATAATTTTGACTGGTCCCGCAGTTACTTCGTTCAGTGCCAAAGTTGACATCTGGGTATCAGTGCATAAGGTGACTGCGCATGATCACTCGATGTGTACACTCGAGTTGACCTTAATCACAGTTCGTACCTACGTTCTTGAAAATCTCTTGTACGTCTCTTTACAATGAAACTCAGTTTTAAATACGGAAACAATAATGATACTTAAGTTGAAGCATCATATAGAGATTTCATCGACTTAATGTCTTTTCCTTATAACTTGTCCGTCAATTTAAACCATTGTCGTGACGTGAGCCTATTCATTTACCGTGGATTCTTTTTCTAGAATCAACGCTTCCTAAATCTGTCGCTTAAATGGACTCACCAAATTATATTCAATTGTTTCCTTTGTGTGCCTAATTTCATTACGTTTGAATTGGCTAATTTACTGATTTCTGTTCATTAATAGAATTAACTTAAAAACTTACCTTTGATTTTTGTAACTTTTATATGCCTTCACTGGGAATCGAACCCATCCTTCAAATCTCTTATGTGTGACTGACATCCACAAATCGAAGAAACCTCTCGGCTACCAATGGGTTGCAATTTAAATGTCTATTATATATAACATGATACACATCGGTACAACGGACACACAGGGTTTGTACCTTTATTTATACATAATAGACAATCGTATGATATAAGTTGGTAGCCGCGAGATTTACATGGTTAGGATCAATGAGTTAAAGAGTCAAGTTAAAGGTAGAGACTTGTCGGTTTAGGTTCGAATCCCTGTATTCTCTTTGTTGTCCCTATTCTTTAGTTTTTTCGTTTTTCTTATGTTATTGTGGATATTTTTGTAATAACAGCGGATTTTCCCGTTTATTTTTGGATTATTATTGGCTATTTTACATATTTGAAAAGAAATTGATTACATTCAATGTGTCTATTTTGGTTTAATGAATATAGTATGCTTTCATCTGTTTTACTACATATCTTTACAAATGTTTATTCACAAATCCCTATGCGAGTAAATCGTGATGTGCCTAAAATAGGCTTCTTTATAGAATTTCGGTAAATTACTTATTATATATACTTAGAAATAAGTTCGAATATGTCTTGTTTTGTAAAGCATGGATGATATTCAGATGCCTGATAATTTAAAGACAGATGTGTTTTGTTATATTTGTATTTCTCTAACCAATTAATTTTGAACCTAGATTTATTAATACATCGTTGAACATGATAACATGGTTATTAAAACTCACTTACAATACCTTCTAATTAAGAAAAGGCTTTAATTTTGAAAAGACATCAACACAATAGTTTAAGTTTGAGTCCGGGCTCATGGTTTCTTTTTCAAGAATCAACGCTTATTCATTGTATCTATAATACAGAGGGCATTAGTGGCAAGGGGCCGAAATCTGCAGAGGCGCGTGTATATATTTGGAGACACGTCGTCAAAAATTAAAAAATGGCTGCGCCCGACTATTCGTCTACCGATGTTTTTGGCGAGTAATAAAAACTTGTAAATGACAACGAGCTAGCCGTTTGACACAAGTCATCTGACTGTCGTATTAATTTTTGGTTACGATTCACAAAACGTTCCGTTCTGAATTATTTTACAAGTAATTCATTGGTACCTTTTTATTGAAACATTCCATTTAAAATTCGAGATAGGGTGTATGTTTTTCTCTAAGGGGAATCTAACGTCATTTCTTAGAGGCACCGATTGGCTCACAGTATATTTGAGGGGTACCCATTTTTTTTTTTTTTGCTTCTTCTGAGGGGTCTTTCTTTTTCTTATTATGTAAAAAAAAGGGGGTCTATGGCTCGATTTGGCATCAGGGGTTTAAAACCAAGCATCTGAGGGATCAAAATTTGCCTGAAAATTTTCTATGGGGGCAAAATTTATCTGTCCCATTAATTCTTAAAAAATTAAACTTATAGCATGAACAAAAAATATATAAGGCTTTGAAGTTGCCATTGGTTTATTTTTTTATGGTTCAATGACTATCCATCATGTTCTTGTGTTTGTGATTAGGATGTGTATATGTGTTACTGTTTTAGTATGGAAAAGGGTTAATGGTGAGAAAAGGCATCACATGTACATCAGTATAAATCCATCTTTTAATCATCAATTTTTTTGTCGATAGCGATCCTAGATTCCATCGGCGGCGGTGTCAACATTTAGGTCCAGTCTGTGGTTGAAGTTTCTTTAGACATCAATAACTACATGGAATTTTATGAAATTTGAACAGAAGCTTCTTTATGACCGAAATACAGTATCCAGAGCAAAATTTTGAAAATATTTATTTTCATTTTTCCGTATTTACAAATAAATGGACTTACTTTTTTTACAGTTAACATTCAGATATAGTCTGAGGATAAAGTTTTCAGTCATCAATGACTTTGTCAAACCTTCATGGAATTTTTTGATCTTTGGACAGAAGATTGTTTATTACAAAAGCCAGTATCCAGAGCGAAATTTTGAAGATATTTATTTTCATTTTTCCGTATTTTACTGATAAATAGACTTTGTTTTTTTTTGCAATTAACAAGTCGATACAGTCTGGGGTTAAAGTTTGTTACACAGCAATGACTTTGTCAAACCTTCTTAGAGTTTTATTAAACTTTGGCAGAAGCTTGTTTTATGATGAAGAGATAATTTCTGAAGCAATTGAAACCTTTGAAAATATTTTTTTTTTCATTTTTAGTATTTTT